>NMRA01000018.1:732949-830127 GCA_002633005.1 Phoronis australis | reverse complement strand
AAATTGGCCGACAGGCATCTATTAGTGATATGACGCTGTTCTATTGTTTTCGAATGGATTCAAGGTATTTTGCGCCCCCTACTGGCTATTTTTTACTGTTTTCGAGTCTATCACCCAAGCCACTCTAAGGATAATTGTGAAAATTGGCTCTCCGATGAGGACGGCTGACCATGATTTTCCAACGAGTTCGACTGCTGTGAGGCTTCCTAGCGGCTGTTATGTTTGCGGCCATGGCTGTATTTCCTGCAGAATTATGACTGTTGACCAGGACCCTTTTGTCCATCTGACGTCACACGCATGCTGGCGCCCCCAGTGGAGGCCATGAGAATTCGCGAACCGAGTTAACCTCTGATTTAGCCTACCAGTACGGACCAACAAGTAACATCAGACGAGTCACAGGTAGATTTGTTACAAATAATTCTCCGTATTGAGACTTTCGTCAATCCTCAAAATTTAATTTAAGAATGTATTTGTGATATGTTACATGGTGACTTCTGAGGTTGCGGCATGATAAATAATTTTGCTCAGTTGAGTGGCTGAAGTCCTGCGTCCGCTGTAGCGGCGAACGGCCACGTTACAAGTATGCAGAGGTTGTGTTTATATTTCAGCTTCTCATTTGATTTACGGTAGTGAAAAGACGTCTGCCGTCTGTGACTGGATTTGTGGCCGAGCATTCGGTTATTTCATTTTCTTTAAAGTTTTGAAAGTTATGTCGACCAAAACGGTATGTTTTTGTTCAAAATCGACTCACATTTGCGAAAGATTCGCCAACATATCCGTAAATAGTTCCATTGAAGAACAGCACTGACTGTGGCCTGGCGTACAAATGGTGTCTTCATCCTGAGTCGAGTTACCAGTTGTGCCGATTATTATCAATTTCAACACAAAATATCAGCACCACACGGAATATTTTTCACAGAACGTTTTTAATGAATTATGAATCCCCACATTTTAATATTTTCCCAAGAACCGGCTACAGCACTTTTTAAGGCAGGTTATTCAACGTTCCACAACTCCTAACTGACTGATAACCATCAATATGACATTACAATTATCTACATGAAGTTAATATTATAAATCACTCATTTTTTTCGGACATTTGGTTTCTACAAAAAATGACTCAACGTCCTACAATACAAATCGGTTCGTTTACCATGCTCCATTGCCACTAGGTTTTCTACAAAGGAGTCTCCTTTGTTTCCACTAACTGGTCCATGATCTCTGTTCGTTGACCTCCACTAGAGACGGCAGCGTGCATGTGACGTCAGGTGGACAAAAGGGTCTTGGCCAACATTCACCATTCTTCGTTTCTCCTAAACGCTCTGCCGAATCTTTGTTGAATTTAAGAAGTGTATTGATAAGTTGACAACGGACGACAACGACTTTTAGACGGATGCGACGAACGCTGTGCCCCCTAGTGGAAATTTCATTTTTCCGTTTTCCTCTGAATTTCCAAGAGGGATTTTTCTGAATTTTGGTAATCGGCTTTCTATTAAGGAACCGATGGCGTGTTCTCATTTTCGAATAGATTCGACGCATTATGCGCCATCTAGTGGCCGTTTTTTACTGTTTTCTAGTCTGTTTCTGGCGTCCGCCCCCTAATCAACCAAACAAATTTATGGATGATTTTGAAAATTGGTGTTTATGTTTCTACTGTGAAGTGGACAGCTGATGATGGTTTTCGGACGACTCGGCCTACTGCGGTACCTTCAAGTGGCTGTTTTTCGCGTCATTGTCTGTATCTCCCAAACCCTTTGCAGAATCTTGATTGCATTTGACAGGACGACATTTGGATAGATCTAGATTACAACACTGCTAAAACGATTCAGGGGAGCGGGGTACCTAGACACGAAATATCCAAAAACCTTACACTAACAAGAATTTATAGGTGCCCATTTCTGGTTACTGGGAAATTATTATGCGCATATACGATTGGCGAGTTGTCTGTAATAGTCAAACTTGTGTGCTTCCTCTTCCTCGTCTTGGCTTTCAAACGGTTTTTTGACTTAGCGAAAAGATAGGGAAATTACGTCCAATAACCCACAAGTAAAATTACCAGTTTGTCCCCTGCACAAGAACCAACTATGTTATATTGCGCACGTGGGTGTTGAAATCCATTCTGTGGAGAATGTCGTTGACGACGATGACGCTTATGAGACTGAAGATCTTGAGTATTGATTACCGAAACAACCCTTTCTCCATGGCTATTAATTTGCATTCCTAACAGTTCTATATGACCAACGGATGAGTTTTTATTGGATTTAATGGATGCATAAATCGCCATGTTATGAGAGCACATAAATGCACTCAGCCTGTTTCTAATCCATGGCTGTACTTCATTTGCATAAAACTTGCAAAATGTATGATGTAATGACCTGCGCACTGATGTCATTGAATCATTGGGAAATTGGGTGCAAGTGTCAATGTTATTTAAATGTGGTGCCAGGCACTGCTGCTATAAGCGCAAGTTCACGTTTAAATAATGTCGGTCTTAACTTGCATTAATTATGTAAATTTGCGATGCACCCACCTGAAATCCATTACACCATAGAAACTTCGGTGCAGATATCAATAGTATTTACTCATCGTAATGACTTACCTGCATGCAGTTTTTTTAAGGAAGGCATGCCGTATTGGCGCTTCTCTAGACCCATACATGTATATTGGCCTACGTTTTTCGCGGCCTTTTTACTCAAGTAATTCGGCATATTGGCACATGTCCAAAAATGTTGTATAAAAGCCCAGGTAATGCCTCTTGCATAGGTCCTCAGCTTAATTTGCATATAGGCGCATTTGTGTTGACTATCGCTGTGCCTCCTAGTGGCAACTTTTGTACGTTTACCTGGGTATCTTTGGAGTTCCTTGGCGTATTTTCAAGAAATTTAATCAATAGTTTTGTATTACTGTATGGCCGTGTCTTCAAGCCCATGTGTCTATTTCCGAACTGGTGGACCTTTTTACCCTAGTGGTTCGCACGCGCCTAAGTTTCCTACATAGGCGCAATTCCGCACAGAGTCCCAGGGACCTAATGGCGCTGCAATAAGTAAGCAAAAAAAAAAATTTTTTTTTCGTGTGGGTTGTCTAAATTTTCATATTCAAAAATGCTTATGGATGTCAAGATGACAACACAGCTGAGAGGGACTCCTGTGCATGAAACAACAAAACCTTATAGACGTACTGCCAAAAATGTCTGGGTACCCATTTTTGCTTTTTGACTTGATGGCGATGTGTCACGTAGGAATTGTTTGTATGAATACGAATGACTGCATGCATACGCCCAGCTTCAGTTGCTTCATCACTATCACACCACTCATAGATATTCATTCCTGCAACGGCTGTACAGAGAATTTCCGAAATTACACCCATGGGCGAATATTCTGAAAACGACTTTTCAGAAACGTCGATTTAATTTGGATATTCGCCCTGGTGTATTGTCGGAAACTGTTTCGAATATTTATGATGCCATTTTAAATCAAATAATTATCTTTAACCTTTCAAGGCTGATTTCAAAGTACTTAATACGGTAAGTTTAACAACAAAGTTACCCAATATCTGTTAAATGATTGTCAAGTGAGTGAAATCGCGATCTCAAAAATATGTCCTGCCAAAAATATTTTTCATCAAAACATTTTTCATGCATCTTTTAGAACCAACCATCAGATTTTCAAAATATGCAAACACATACAGAACCTAAGTTCATGGGCGTACTTTTCGAAGACTTTCAGAAAATCTGCCAATGGGCGAACGTTTGGGTAGGCCTATTTTCAGAAAATACTGGTTCGAGTTGTGTGTTTGAGTAGCAATAAAACACGGGTGGCAAGAGTCTTGCAAGGTCCTGCGCACTTAGTAAAATGTAGGAGAAATCTTTTGTATCAATAAGAATGTTTGCGTACGACTAGCTGTTTCAAAACAAATCGATGGTGGTCTAGATGTTACAGAGAACAACAATAGGAACTGGTTCCTATTCTGTATTTGTATGATTGTATGAAACAGATATGCATATATCCTGATGATGTCTAATGAATAGACGAAACGTTGAATGAACATGAACTTTTTTATTTGTGTAGCAATTGTCCGTTTTTGAAACCTTTAAGCTCACGTGGATGATTTTATGAGTTTTGGGACTGAGCGTAGCATTAGCCCTTATTGTTAAGAGTAGTTCGTATATCATTCGCCAGGTTTTCGCCACTGGCCAGTGAGTAAGATTTTGAGTTCACTGTAGAAATGGCGTATATAGAATGCACATCGCGAGCACTTCCCCCAGTTTAGTACTGTGTGTCGATGTTGGTCTTGGCGACAGGCAGCATCCTGTGTCTCCTAGCCCTAGGACCTTCTTCAAAGCGACATTCCCATCCTTCAGACGCAGCTTTCCTCTGAAGGCGTGTTCATTGTTAGTACTTTTCACTGGCTCCCTCTTGTCTCTCGTGAAACATAGATAATTGACGGCAGCAGACTTTTGGTGTTGTTTCACCCGAGTCAGCTTCCGGCAGTTTCTAGTCTGGTGTTCAGCTTTGTGGCAGAAGAAGCACCAAAGCTTTTCTGAAGTTGCCCATATCCTTATGCTTTTCGACAAACTTGGGCACCTTCAGTTTTACGCCACCCGTTGTACTGGGTCATGTCAATGAAGTGCGATTTGGTAGTACACAAACAGAACAATGAAACAAAACTGATTAATGGTTTCCTTTGTTTTTCATCTTTCTTAATGGCACGACTAATTCTTCTTTCATTGCAAACATTACAAATATTTGGTTTGGTTTTAATTACGTAACAACTGTACTGTGTGTAAACAGTGGCTATTGTAAGATGTATATGATAACGGTTTGCGTAATATTTGTCTATAATGATTTTTCCTACACATATTTTCTGGTTAGTTTGGTTCCAGGTTACCGAATAAAGTGGTAAAACATTTTCAAGCAGTTTTGGACATGTGGGCGCTTAAACCGAAAATTGGCAAAAGTCGAGATTGGGCGATTACCCAAGCTATGGCCGTTTGCGTCTAAATTTTAGCCGAACTGGGCGAGCGCGCGGGGTGTTCATTTGAGGAAGCAACTTTTCAGTTCGGTCAATCAGCGTATCCGACAACCACAAAGTTTGTCGTGGTCAAAAGAAACGGTATTTCGACTTTGAAATTGTGATATCGCGAGACCGTTGCTAAAAAAACTCAAATGTTTTCAAATACATTAGCGTCATACCGCGGAACTTCATGAAACTCGAGTGGCTGTCTACTTCCGGTATCAGCAAGATAGATCAGTGAACGGCAATGCATTTTGTTTCCTTGATTAAAACACTAACGTTTCGTTATCGGCCGCAACGCAACCCAGTGTTTTCACACTTTCGACGTGGTGTGAGCCGGTCTGACGGGCGAAATGCTCGACAGTTGTTTGAGGCCGCTTAACACAGACAACACCGGAAAGAATGACTTCGTGATCTGTTTTTAAATCAAAGTACGTCGCATGTCACACCTGTATAAAGCGCCTAAAATTGATAGTCTTAACAACTAAAGTATTTGCCTCGTCTGTTTTCACAGGATACAGCGTCTTAGAGTCTGTCTTGTTGTTCTCATCGCCACCGCGAGTTTAGTTTCATTCGTCCTATACTCTTACGGTAAGTTTTCATTATTTTGTTACCTTTAGCAGAGCTGAAATGTGGATATGAGTCAATTGCCTCATATCTATGTGTGGGGGAGCCACAATGTGTTGTGAAAGACGCAGCCAAGAAATTGCTATCCTGGGTAACCAAGATACATGCATGACGATATATTCCAAGTGCAGGATGATGCATTATTTCGTGCATTAGACAAGTTTCGCAAAGTAACGTGAACGTGAATTGTCACGCATACTTAATTGAACTTGCCGAGTCACGTTACAGGAACAAAAATGGCTTTCGCAACAGCTAAACGTTTACGTGAACATGAAAGTAAAGTTGAACTGAATAACTCAGCTCAGGGTGTCCAGTTATTCTAGCCTAGTACAAGTCAGCTAGAATACAAAAAACTTAAGAGTCACTCTGCCGATGCAACTTCTTTTATGTTAAAAAATCGTTTCTACGAACTCCTGCGAGAAATGGTCAAGTCTTAGAATGTGATATTTGTTGGCAGTTTGAAAAAAATAGTTGCATGTAAATTAATCCTTTAAAAAATTGAAAATACAAAATTATATTTAGCGAACCAAGGCAGAATAAGGATTTTGTAAAAGATGCTTTCTTACAAATATACTTTAAGAACATTTTTAGACAAAAGAGTCGTGTTTATTTTGTACTGAAGCAAAGAGAACCCAATCAAAATAAAAATTGTTTCGATGTCTTGCCAAAAAAAATTAAAAAGGGGCTACAGGTTTCGCGAATGTTCCTGTATTCGCGTAAAATTCGCTAACACTAACGGGATTACGTCACAGCCAACAACGGCATGTATGACGCAGAATTGTATATACGTGATAATTCACATTCACGTCGCTTTGCTAAACCTCTCTATTGTCTTAAGGGTATGGTGACCGTCAAATACATGAAGCAATATGTTTGGCGAGTTTTGGAAAGAATAAGTGAAATTATTGAAAGTGGGAATAAACTTATCTCGAAACTACCATTTAAAGAGCAGTGTGTTATAAAACTGAAGTTATCCTCATTTACAGGAATTACAAGTCTTTGAGAAATCACAGTTTTCAAATTCTCTATCTATATGACCTCGCCGTGCTTCAGTTTCCAACCAATGGTTAGAACATCTAATTTTATGTATGAATTTTCTAAGATTTGCATTTTCCATTATTTCAAAGTATTGCGTCGCACAGATAATTTGAAAAAAAAACATCATCAAACAAATGTTAATTTACTATTGCATTCCTATTCTTGCAAAGAATAATCTTTTAGCCTTTGTTTAAATACGAAGATATTCTGCGCTTTATTACCCATTTTGCTGGGCCCTAACGTGATTAAATCCATATTTTTATTACAAATGTTTGACGTGAGTCGGCCAGGTGGCTCATAAGTTCATACCATTCTTTTGGAAGTCTGCTATCGGTGATGTTTGGTATTTTGAGCAAATTTTTCACACAACGGGAATCTTTCCCAAATTCTCCAGCAACCGCTAAGTTAGAAGTATTATTTTTATCTAAGTATATTTTTACGAAAATTGATCGGCACATTCTCAGTGCTACTGTAGGTCTGACAAGCCCACCGTTCTGAACCATAATACAATACGGGTGCTATTGTTTTATAAGAAAATTGCATGGCAATTTGTAATCTAAACCATTGTCTGATCCATCAACTTCTATTATAGAAAACATACCTTCCTAGCTTGTGCCGCCAACTTGTTATCAGTCCTACCCATATAAGCCCGTGAAGAGAAAATGCAAGCTAAGTTCTAAAGGAGAAATAATAACCCTTTTCATGTCATTTTCGTCAAAATACGATTCACTGATTATCCCAGACATAGTTTTCAGTTAGTTACAGCTTCCCGTAATTAAATTAATTAGTCATACCCTATTCCAGAAGTGACGTTTTGGGGTTAGAATTTATCGTCATTTTGTTTTCATAAAGATTTACTGTGGGAGCCGTCGAGTAAGTCATTGTTTTACCTCGGTTGTTATGATTTCGGTCGTCGTTTGCGTTTGTAAAGGAATCACTTAACATACATGTACGGCACGGTTGCTGTGTACCAGGATGCATTCATTATCGTCTCACGCACACTTTGGGTGTACCATTACGTCGCTTTCTCACGGATGACACACTCGGCTCATTGATGTGTGACCCGTCCACGCAACGCATCATTATTAATATTATTAATTTATTTGATAATATGCATAATTACAACAATAAATACAGTAATAAGTTCAAGGTAGAAGAAATTTTATGAAATAACTATGCACATCATCTGCACAACAACTTATTTCCGTGGTGGTCCATAGTCCAAAGGAGCTGGAGAAATACCGAGAATGAGGCAAGCATTTTCTGCAGTCGGATTTCTTAAGAGATATGTTCGCTGAAGTGAGGGAGGTTCCTGCAAAACAACGCCTGAAGAAGGGTGCCATACCGTCGCTGTTGATTCCCGGCAGTGGCCCGTCGTAACCTCAGAGAAAAGCATTTTTGAAGCGAGAAGCCTCGCAAGCTATGGCTTGAGACCCTTCAGCCACTGTCACCAATGCCTCCAAACGTACCCCAGTGCGTGCAATTCCGGGAACTAACAGTGATTCGCCCTGTACTTGTTCTGTCGTCAGCCAGAGCCTTTAACCAGCCCTGCAGCAATGTTGAGTTGTGGCAGTGAATGCAGGCCTTGTTCGTCACCCTGTGAAAACGACAGTTCGTCGTCCAGTGGTCAGGCCCGTGAGCCAAACTTTGATGAGTTTATTGTGGTTTTGACTAAAGTATTGGATCTACTGTATTTTAAGGTGGGATGCAAGCTGTTTGCTCGGGTGCTCAGTGCTCAGGTCAGTATCCAGTGGGAATGCGTCGCGGGACACTATACTAGGGCAAGTGAGACAGTTGTTCCTCCCTCCGTGGGATGACCGAGGTACCTTTTACCATGTCTAGTGTCGTGCTCTTCACCTTTCAGTCGGTGAAGACACTGATGGACTTCGGTAAAGTCAAGTTTGCTCCAAGACGACGTACAACAACAACAACATCCAGAATTCGTATTTATTACTAGTCCATTTTTTTCTTAGAACTTAACTGATCGTGGATAACTCGTCGTGGTGACGACAGTTTTAGGAAACCAGCACGAAAACAAAAGTTTCTCACAGTGAATTCGAACCCAAAAAAATAAAATGGCGGGAAATTATAAACCCCTTAAACGTCACTTCCTTAATAGGGCATGACCAAATTATTAAATTACGGGATCCCGTAATTCAATGAAAANAAGGTATGGTTTTGGTTTGGTATGGTACAATCAGGGAGTTGGCTGCGAAGCATCGTTTCTTGTCATTTTTGAGCAGCGAATTAAAGATTGTTTTTTACAAGACTGGAGCTTTGCTGTGGAGAATAGCTCAAAACTTAATACATATTTCTCATTTAAAATTGATTTTGAAATGGAATCCTATCTGTTGCGTGATATTCCATATATCTTTTTAGCAGCTATGGCAAAATTACGTTGCTCCAACCACAACTTGATGATAGAGAAAGGTAGACATACTCTCGTGGACCAAAAATACCGTGTGTGTTGTTTCTGTGTGTCCCTAATTGAAGATGAATACCATTTTATATGTGTTTGTAAAATGTACTGCTCTCTGAGAACTGCATTTATACCTGAGTGGTGCTGGCGTGAACCAAATAAACATAAATTTGTAAAACTTATGAAAATGTCGGAGCCCAATGCTCAGATTAATCTAATGAAATTTGTATTTCACGCCGCTGCTCTCAGGGAAAAGCTGGTCAGCGTTATCCTGTAAATTTTATGTAACATGTGGGCCAAGGCCTTAAATGTTGAAATACATGAATTTGAATTTGAATTTTTTGAATATGCAGTTTCGCGGCTAATTCACCAAAATAATCGCGTGCACATTATTTCTTTGGCTCACTAGTATAGTCTTTTCGTGATTGCAGGTTTAGTTTCCAATTATGGCTGGTTTATTTTCATGATGTCTTCAGTCCGGCCGCGCCGGGCATGATCGGGTTCCGAGCCACTGGCCGGGAACGCAAGCGTTTTGTGTGTTTAGAACTGGAAAAGTGGGAAGTCTAACATTACAATACACAGATATGTTCTCCTGTCTATATTTCACGGAAGAATAATTTGAATTTATCCCCGAATAGACTCCAAACTCCCGTCACCGTCCTTTACTAAATTGGCCTTCCTGACTTTGTGGACTACGGTACGCAATATAACAGCACGTTTGTTCCAAAACGCGACGTATATGTAAGGGTTTTACATCGAATTTTGATGATTTTTGGTGTAAATTGATGAATTCAAGCGAAGAGCTGACACTAATAAGCGTGTTGTGAACTGCTGAATAGACTACGTTCGAACCCGTGACGTCATTGGTTAATTCCAACACCTTCGTCTGCCGTCAGCTGTCAGGTAGAACTGAATTTGCTGTTATCGAGTGGAACTACTCGATCTAAATCGATACAAAATAGGTTATTTTTAGGTAGCATTCTCCTGTAAACACGTTAAAGCTCCCTTTTTCTTCTGAAACACTTCATCCTACCTCGAGGGTTGTTCTGGTCAGAAGTACATGTATGCTACGAATAGTCAAAACTTGAATTTCTTGTCTTTTGCGTTCGTCAAAGCATATTGTCTTTTCTTTATTTGCTCGAATAGACCGTGGATTTATTCTTTTGACTTTGAACTGTGGACCCATTTTCAAACTATCAACTTAAGCCTGATTTTCGTGAAACGAGTTTAGTCGTCCCTATTCTGATTTTGTAATCGAGAGCCATTAAACAAAAGCAAATTCACTCTTAGAGAAACATGCCCCAGGTGTGTCTGACCTGCCTTTGGGCGTTAGGAGTTACATATAGGTAGCGAGAAAATGTCTCACCACGCATACCTGCTCAGGCTAGCTCTTTTGCCGTAGGCAAACTTCAAGTTTAAAAAATAAATTTAGCATGGCAAAACAACGTCTCAAACTCACTGCTTATCGCTTTGTCTGTCACTCTGCAGATTGGGAACCTTTTGAAGCAGTGCCTTGTCTCCAGCTGCTAACAACTACGTCACCAACACATCTCTTTTCAACACATTCTAGCCAAATTTGAAGCGCTCCTATCTCAACACAAAGAATTGGAACTTAATGAGCTCATTTTTACCAATATCGCTTTGTCTTTTCTTTGTAAAACTAGAAATCACCCGCAATCTGATTTATGATAATATCTACAAAGTGAGACCAATCGAACAACTGTGACTGAACTAACTCGGCATTTTGTCCTTTTAAGTCGTCGATGGTGATAGTGCAGTTCTTACAGGTCTATGACAAGTGGTGCTTGTAACCTCAGAGGCTGGTTACTTTTCAGAATTGAAGTCTCTTTCGTTTACTTTTCAGGTGTATCAAGAAGAACAATACTGAGCTCCACTGCTGCAACAGAGATATTTGCGAGGTCAGCATGTTTCGACCTTGACGTTAATTGTTCTCACTTAATGAAAAATGGGTGGTGTGATTTGGAGAAGACGTATATGACCTTCAACTGCTCACTCTCCTGTGGCTTTTGTAAAGGAAACCTCGACAATGGTATGTAGTTTGAAATGAAACAATACATCGTAATTGATGATTTCACCCAAAACTGACTTCGTCTCGTGCTAGTGTGCAGTTTGTGCTCCCTGAGGGACAAAAACCTTCAACTCGACTCTAACTGTATGTCAAAGTTTAACCTTTCTTACATGTATTCGAGGTGGACGTCTTTCACCACAATCGTCGATAAACTAGCCCGAAGCGTTAGGCATTCGTCGCCCTTTCGTAAAGTTTGCAAGGGACATTCTCCATATCTTTCAGGGATGACGAGGGTTAGAGCATTATTTTTACAAAGAATTAAGTGATTAGTGATACTCAATATCCGTTAATTGGCCTGAAATATAGGTATATGTGTGTGTGTGTGTGTGCGTGTGTGTGTGTGTGTGTGTGTGTGTGTGTGTGCGTGTGTGTGTGTAGTTCGGTAGTAGCCCTTCTTTTTTTTAGCGAGCTTGGTACTGGTACGTTCGTAATTTCGGAACAGTCTCCTTTCATCTGGTGTTCAGGTATGATGTAAAAGACCATGAGACGTAACAAACAAGCAAATATTAACAATAGCTACAAGTATATTTCATGACTCCATGTCAAATCATCAGGCAGTGTGTGGAATGGACATCCACAGAGCGAAATAAACAGAGAAATACACGTGACAGCGGGAAGAGGGGCATACAAGCAGAGAGTGTGAATGCAACACATGGTAGGAACCCCGTAACCCTATCGAAACAGAGCCAGCGTGCGATACAAACTTGTGAGCTGTTTATTCAAGACTGTTTTTTCGTGACTGATCTATAGCGATTCCAAAATCTTTAGCGGAAATTTGTCATTTTCAACATAGCGAATGATGGTATTGTCTACTATTTCTTGCCTAGTTATTTTTCACCCATGTTGGTGTACTACGTGATCTTGAATGGACCCCCCTGCAAGTGCATGGAAAACCGTCGCGAGAGAGAACACACTTACCGTAACGCTGTTCACGTATGACATGTGAAATGGTAAACAACATTACATTTGGCCACTGGTCTTTCACGACTGGAGGTGTTTGTCATGACAAACTGACGTGACTTTGTATTCTGATATTCTTATAGTCATACCTGCTCACCAAAAGAAAGGAGACTGTTCCAGTGGCGGATCTACGGGGTGTTCAGGGGGTTTAAATTCCCCCTCGGGCCAGGATCCAAAAATTAAAAAAAAAGCGTATCCAGCAAAACAAAAACGACACCGCCAGCGTGTGTAAACCCCAAGTAAACCAACTTGGAAAAATTGAGGGGGGGGGTTCACTCTGAAAATATAGTTTTTTGCATTGTGAATTGTTGAGTCTTTGTGGCTCTATAGCTGATTTCTTTTGGTAACTAGCTTCTTTACTCTTAAGATATATTTTGATTTGATTAGGGGAAATACTGCGGTGCCGCAACCCTGATATTCAGGCGAATTGACGTGCAACGTTTTTACCTCATCTGTCATGCCGTGTCGTTCTATTACACTCCACACGTTTGTAACTGATGTATAGTAAAGTTGTCTTGCGCAATATCATACAGTGTACATGTACATGTAATATTGTGTACAAGTACATGTACATGTAATATTTTTGAAAAAAAATCTTTTTCCGAAGAATTGCTATTGTGGCGGGCGTCATGGTCTGGTCGCGAGTCCGTTTGAAGACGCACTCTTTAACAAGTTATGTCTATACAAGGAATGACCAAGGGGTCACTCACATTGAGAAAGTGACCGCATTCGCGAAAAGTGTACAGTACCAGAAATTGCGGGGAGGCTGTTCTTTCACAACAAAATCTTGCGGGACTCGTGCGATGTTCAATAGGCCTCCTAAGGAGCCCTAGGTCCGACCTCAACACCTACCGTCTGTCTACCTGCAATAAGCACACTGCCGTCTTCTATACTGGGAATTTTCGCACAAAGGCTCACCCGATGAAACGCTCATGCCCATGGGCATTTATTTGATATTAGTACTTTGGGTTTCAAGCGTTCAGACATTGGGACGTTTATTTCGAAAATTGCAAGAGATGCAAATAGGTACTGGGATGCTTCGTCAAGGTTTTGAAGTAGTCCATGATGAACGGATCAAATTTAGTTGCGCATGTAAGTCTTTTGAATGGACTTGGCAACCTCAAGGGTCTTAGTGTCAACTGAGCTGCGAAACGAGATGCTGACATTGTAGAGGCTTACAAGCTCATTGACACAGCAGTTGACGAAGTGCAAGCGTTGGGAACAAACATCGAAGATATCTGGGTAGAATGGTTCCAAGACGAGCAAATCATTGGATCCGATATACAAATAGACAGACAACAGAAGGATAGGACTAACGATTGAGTAACCACTGGGGATTAAAATTTTAGAGAGAAGTTTTCAATTCAAATTTTTTTGCATAGTACACTTTAGATCTCGCGACGGACCAGGCCAGCTTGATTTTTGTAAATGTTGAGTTTCAGTGTACTTCTGGTCCCTCAGCGAACTAGTCTTGTGATTTTTTTACCAAAGTGTGCTTTGTAAAACTATTTATCTACTGTTTGGTCCCGCGACAGATCGACTATTTTTATAGGGATAATAAGCACAGGTGTACTCTTGGTCTCGTGACGGACCAGGTCAGCTTTTTGTGTACATGTACTCTCAGTGTACATCTGGTCTCTCTGAAACTAGTCCAGAGTATCTTTTCACCACTGTGCACAGGATGTTTTGGTTTCGTGAAACTGTTTTCAGATGATATGTTTCCTGATAGATTTGACGTTTTTCAATTGTTGTCAACGTGATTCAGCTTAATAAAGTGATACCTAATTATTTATTGTCGCTTTTAATAATAGACTATGAGTTGAGAGCACCATCGTTCGCCAGTTTTTCTCGTAACGAGACAGAACACATGTTTATTTCCAGACTAACAGTACAGGTCTTCGTTCTTAAACAACTTGAGGCTACTGTTACGCAATCATCTGATATTCAAGTTTTTACGCCCCGTCGGTGCTCCTTAATTATGCTCTTGAATATTTGGAAATTGCCTAAACCCCTGTATACACACCACACTTTTTCATATACGACTTTTCGTATGCTAAAAAAGGTGTGTGTAAGCACATATTCCAAAATTTTTGCTGGTGGCGTGACTCATACCCAGATGTGCACAATATGGTTTCACGAAACTTATGAGCCAAGTTCATGTAACGAAATCGAGAAGGGTTTTTTATTATCTTAAGAAAAACTCCAGAGACATGTTAAGTGCCAGAAACTTACCAGGATGCATGGAAATTTCACTATTTGGATACAAAAACAAAAAATATCTTACACGGGAGGGGAAACCCCCCTGCCGACCTCCCCCCGCTCGGCGCCACGCGCCTAGGATTCGACCTTGGCGGGAATCTTAACCCCCCTTGCTGAAAACGTAGATCCTCCACTGTGTTCCGAAATTACGGAAGTACCAGTATCAAGCTCGCTAAGAAAAAGTTTAGTCGTGTTATTAACGAAGTTTATGTACTTATGTATGTATGTATGAATGTATATATGTATGTATGCGTATATGCGTGTGTGCGCGTGCACGTGAGCGTGCGTGTGTGTATATCAATAATTGCAGGTGGTCTGTTACACGCTGTACGCTTGTGGGCCCATTGCACTTATAACCTGAATAATGCTTTGGTATTCTTTTGAAGAAGAAAGGCAGCGAATGAATAGCTACGACAAACGCAATTAGGCCACGCCTACCGTTGTTATAGTTGCGAAGTCCCATAAGCGCGAAGCTGTTGTGGCAGTATATTCTGTCAAGCGTACTAAAAAGCAGATACGATGTGTTCTGATCATGATTCATTTAAACCGTTACTAACACAGAGTTATGTGGTCACAATGGATCCTAGGGAAGCGAACGACTGTAGCAAACAGCGATATATCTACGAAACTAAGCTTTTACACGAGCCCATTCATACATGTACATTACGCCAACCTATTCAGACGCCTAGATTCATTCACTCTGAAGGCTTCAAACAGACACCGTACTCTGTCACAATCCAATGCTACTCACATGTGCTGACTCTTCTTGAAGATTGTGCAAACCGCGGTTTTCAAAGAAATTTGACGAAATGTGGTATGTGGGACCTTCACAATAGTTTAAAAACAAACTTGGCTTAGAACATGATTATCCTCTGTTCTGTACACGTTTCCTGAACTAGAATTTGCTATCCCAAATTAATGAATTCTCATTAAAAAGACCACTTGCAAAATCATAGCTCTTTTGTTTCCTTTTCTGACAGAAAAAAATCTCGAAGATTGATCTCGTTTCTAAATCGATCAGTGTCACTCAATAAAAACTAGATCATTACGTTAACTTTTGGCATCTTTTCATGAATCACGACATCAACTTACGACACTATTGCATAGCGATAAAATGCATTCAAGTCAGAATGTTTAGTTGTACTGAACTAATCACAACTTATCCCGGCTTATCCTGCCATCACCATGCGAGCCTGTTGCTGACGTCATATTTGTCGTTAACCTGCCCCCTCAGGTGACGTAGCGATTAGTTGAAATTCGTGTTTGGTGTCTCTAAAATTGTGAGCCTGTTGGTGACGTCATGTAGGATATATGTCTGCCTGCAGGTGGCTCGGCGCGTTAGTAGGAATAGTTGAATTAGTTGATTTTAGTTGGATACAACTAATCCCAAGTTATTTCTACCTATCCGGCTCTGATATATTCAACTAATTCTACCAATTGTAACGTCATCTGAAGTAGTACTGACATTGCGAGAAAGAAAGACCTGAGAGCCACTGGCTTGGCTGCAGGTGGCACAGAAATTAGTGAGAATAGTTGAATTAGTTGAAATGCGTGTTTGGTGTAAATTCCCGCTGGAAGCGCAGCGATTAGTTTGAATAGATGAATTAGTTGAAATGCATAATTAGTGTCTCCCAAGTTGTGAGCCTTTTGCTGGCGTCATGTACGTTATCTGTCTGCCTGCAGGTGACGAAGCGATTGGTGGGAATTGCTGAATTACTTGAAATCTGTGTTCTGTGTCTCTTAAGTAGATGTAACTGTGAAGCTGTTGCTAACGCCATGTACCTCATCTACCAGCCCATGGATAGCGTATTTTTAATGTTTATTATGAAATAGTCTGTACCATAAATATACAAACCCAGAAAGCGCCAAGAGGCATTGTATCTTGGCTAGATAAATACAAAGAAATCTATATACAATGTGACTATTCGACAATTTTTACATTACTAGAGGGCGCGCGTGTACTAGTGATGATAGATTAAGCAGCCTCGATTCGCGAGCCCTTTAAATACTTGGTGAAATAGCTTGCAGCCGGGCCAACTGAATCTGCGATTGCGTGAAAAGGGTGCTTCTGCGAGGGGAAGTAAGCATGACTTTATACAAAGGTAAGGTTTGTGATTATTTTAGCGGTTATTCCCTGCTTACAATACTGATACCTGTTAATTGGGGTACTGGCTGATGTCGACTTCGCGTCAGTCGCCAGTCTGTTCATCATTTGTTGTGATGACTGATGTGTGTTACTATACTTGACATAGCATTCGGGATCTTTTCGTGTATCAAAGCATTATTTTTTATGTTTGGAATGATTTCTAACAGGTTTATCAGTGACAGTTACATCATCCAATGCAGAATGTTAATGCGGTCAACTCGATATTTTTTAGTGACGTAAGACTACAATCCAAGCCCAAAGGGTACGTGACAAATATCCATTAGACTATTTGTTTACTCCCTACCCCATGTCCTCCGGAAATATATAACACGTTGACATGGAAATATAAGAAGTCTGTTTTCACCTGACTTTTGGTTTTTAGGTTTGAGGGCTAGTACCGTGCAGAGGAGATATGCATCGCTTCTGCAACCGTCCCTGAATGGACGAAAATTGGTTTTAAGGAATCGAGTGCAGGCAGCTAAACAGCAAGATCTTCCTATCCAGTGCAGATCTGTTGTCAAAGCCTACTTTCTATATCGGAGACAAAGAACAACGCTATTTTTAAAGAATGGTATATACGTTGTCTTATTTTGTTAATTTACTTATTGAAGTCCTTAGTGGGAGGTTGGCATAGG
Source organism: Phoronis australis (assembly GCA_002633005.1). Lineage (NCBI taxonomy): Eukaryota > Metazoa > Phoronida > Phoronidae > Phoronis > Phoronis australis. Next base: position 812,941 of record NMRA01000018.1, on the reverse strand, counting down.
GGGTTGGGGTTGTAAAATTTGGTGCAACTGAATGTGTGGAAATAACAGGTAATAGTGTTCGGAGGAAAGAGCATAGTGAGGTAATTCTTGCCCTGTTGAAATGCTTCATGAATGTTCATGAACTATTCATGAACTATTCATGAATTACTCATGAACTAATTCATGAATAAGTTCATGAATGATCATTAATGTTCATGAAATACAAATGAGACAATTCATGAACTCAAAGTTCATGAACTAAAATCATGAACTTAATTCATGAACTAGTTCATGAACCGTTCTCATTTATATTTTATGAACCAAAATTCATGAACTAGTTCATGAACCAAAATTCATGAAATAAAAGCACGTAAACGTCAAGTTCATGAACTTAATCCATTTAGGTGTATTTCATGATTTTGTCTCTAATAAATGCCATGCTGTTATAAATCAGTGCACTCAGTGGCAATTGCATCCATGAGAACGTAATTTACAAATATGTTTCGTGCAACTGACGTCACTTAATATTTAACATTTTCACACAAATAACGTTTGTAAAGCCATTACGGAGTACACAAAAATTTGAATTACTTCAAAATTAAGGTAGGTAATTTTTTTTTAATTTGAGACGAAATAATTTGCTAAATTGTCATGTTTCTGTTTTACAGATGCTTACTTGCAAATATTTCAAAATTTTACCAAATATTAGTTTGTAATAGCCATGCCTTACAAACCATGCTAAAACTAAAGTAAAGTAAAGTAAAGTAATTTTTCCTGAAAATTTACTCTTGTTGAGAAATTTATGTCCCAAGCTGAAGATTTTTTACCACAATCTAACAAAATACCTTAAGCAACAAATATTTAGCAATGAACAATGTCTGGGCTAAAGGCAAATCAATCAGACAGTCTGAAAATAAATTAGATCCAGTCAGATGGAAGATGCTTCACAAAGTCACTGAAATAGTCACATTTCTTCTGTGGTAAACTGGAGGACCAACTATGTAGGACTAATTGCTGTCTCCATGTCCTTAACAATTGTGTATTGAAATAAGGTTATTTGACTACGTAGGTTTCGGGCTCATCCTGATCTATTCGCCGGGGGTAATGCCGGGGGATTTCCATGCGACATGGCAGCCTGTGGATGGTGCTCGGCTGTTGTCAAACACCAGCTGGTGGCTGTCACTTTAGAGCAAACCAAGTAGACCAATAAGATCCCTTCTAATAAACATTTTTCTCAGTTTGAAATTGTTGTTTTAGGAGTAGGAGGTTGTTGAAATTGTCTTTATATTATTACTGGCAATTTACTTTGTCTTTTGCAATTCAGCCATGGTTAGAAAAAGGGTCAAATTTGTTATTTATATATTTTCTAAAAGTTAGAAAGCATGTAGAATTTGATTTTTGACATTGTACCAATTAAGCTGCTTTCAGTTGGGTCATGTGACTGTATGACTTTTAAACTTAGCAAAAAAGAAAGGTATACGTCAATAGCAATTAACAGTATCAAAATGCATGACCAAATTTGTTTGACATAAATGTTCACAATGAAATCTCATCATTTTCGTTTCATGCAACTTTTTTCATAAAAGTTAGTAACAGTGACAGGTCTTGGATATCATAAGGGTAGGCAACATCTTGTCTAGGGCAACCACGCGGAATGGAGGACTAAAAAAACGGGAGAGCCCTTGCTAAGTCTTGTTTCAGCCGCATGTTCATCGCCGTTTTATTTTTCTGGCAGCAGCCAAGAGGGTGTTGGGCGGGCCCTGGGGGGACGGGTCCCCTGCCCCCCATGGAGGGACGGGCCCCTTGCTCCCCCCTAAATCTGTCTATGAGTAAGTAAAGTCTATTTGTGATAGCCTGTCGTGCAAAAGCGGAAAATTTATAAAACAATTGCTAACAGCATGTTGGGGAACAGTGCATATGTCACTGGTCTGATGGATCCAATCAGCTATTTTTGAGATTGTTCTGAAAATGGCCAAATTCGACCACATTTTCGAGGATCCTACATATAATGTTTACCTTAAGTTGGGTGTGAACTGAGGGAGCCCCAAAATTTTAAAGACCTAGCCATAGACATCTTAATACTATAGACCGGGCGCACGCGCTAACTGCAGCTGACAACATGACGCCATATTGGAGAGTGCTACTAGTCATGTGACACGGCTAATTGCAATGTAAACAAACGGGGCAAATTGCTCTTTTCAAAGCGCAATATCTAACAAATAAAGATGCCGAAGAGTGTGATTTTTTCCAGAAGTGTACAAAAACATGTGATGTAGCACTTATTGTAACGCAAATTTATAATGTAATTCGTGTCGCTCGATGCAAATACATTATATCCAGGAGACGTGCTGCTCACTTGGGACGTACTTTTGTTGTACCCCAGTAAGTCTTAGCAAGGAGTGTAGTAGTATAGGAGAGTTCACTTGTGAGTTCGCTGTTACCGCTAACACTAGCGCCGCCAATTAAGTGGTGGCTAAGGAACTGTCAGCCAGGAAGCGCCAAAATAATGGGGAAGGACGCATTTTGCAGTGCGATAAATTGCATGAATTCATCCACGAAAACCCCAGACGTGTCGTTTTTAGGTTTCCTAAGGATCCAGAAAGGCAAGGAGTATCTGTTATTGGCTTTCATTTTGTGTGTTCTGTTCACGGTTGTTAGACAAGTCGATCGCAGTCCCGTTGCCACTGTTGTCTGCAGTGTAGGCTAGGCCTACTGTACAGCCGGGCTGCCGGCGGAAGGACTATGATGAACGTACGATGTGATCGTCAGCTTTTTGGTTACTTACAGTCCATGAATTCCAAATCAAAATGCCACCCGTACGATCACAAGGATAATTTTAGGAAAATATACCCATGCCCATGACCATGAGTAATATGACTGGTGACACTGCCATGGCACAATCACAGCCACAGGGCCACAAGTCTGTCATGAGTCAAGTTAGAGAATCTGTGAGTCTCGGTGAAAAGGTGAAAAAATCAACATAATTTTAATGTGCCAGTTGGACTAATTAAATTAAGCAGTGCGTCATTGAAAACTTAATTCTATGTGTCAATGATGCGGATGCGCGGCCCTATTAAAATATCAGTGGATCAACATTTGAGTCAGAGTTTTTTTTTCAGTTGACACCAAAACGCTTTTGTCTCTATTACAATCACACTACAATAGGAATTCTGTAGTGTAGTGTACTTAAGTGTAGGCTACCAATCTTCTGTGAGCCTAGTGAGTATGAGGTTAGTTCCTGAGTCTCTCAGTCATTGATTTCTGTTGAGGTGCAAGCGCTGGGAGCTGACCTTATGAATAGAAATGCAGCCTATTTGTCCAAGAACTGTAAGTCATGCTCTCATCACTTCGAGGAGTCCATGTTCATGAAGAACAAGCTGGTATTGACTGCAGTGCCCGAACTATATTTGATGTGCGGATTCCACCAAAAATGAAGATGTCAGGGTCAAAAATGTCTCCGGAAATTATATTACAGCTCTGGAATAGGCTTTTTGCATTTCTAATTATTGTCTCACAAAGCAAGTTCAGTGGAACATCACGAGTAGAAAGGACAATTAGTCAAAATCTGGTTTTCGTATTTTACTAAGGTTGATCAGATTGAAACATTTTATGAATGGTTAGCCTGTGATTTGGAGAGAGCCAAAGTGAAACTGATGGATCATTCAGAGTTTGAGTGGTGGGCTGAAATTTTGTTAAACCCAAGCTATCCGTATCATTTTGCTTCTCGATGACAAACACCTCTGTGAGTAAATTAGTTTTCAGCTTTATTTATAACGCACTTCTTTGGCGAAAAGTGCTGTTGTTTAGTAGTGAATTAATAGAGAGTGACAAGGTTGGTCAGATTTTATTGTTGTATTGGTTGGTGTATGTGTTGCCTATTTTGTACGTTTTTGGAAATTGTGATTAATTTAAGCCCCAGTTGTAGCTAGCGGTATCAGATATGACCTTGTGATCTGGCTTAAACTTACCTGAAATATTTACTGTTATTGATAATAGGAACAGTGGGTATATAAAATAAAATTTTGGTTTTATCATCCAAGACTTTTTAATTCAATTTTGTATGAAGCTATGTGGGTAGTGAATATTTTGATTGCTGTTCAGTACCTCTTAATGCTTTGTCATCTTTTGAACTTTGACTAGTTATGATTGATTATATACTCAATGCTACTTCATTTTGTAAGTTGTGAGCTATTCTACAGATTAGCAAGTGACTTGTAACTGTTGGTGAGTGGGAGAGTGGGATTGAGCCCTATACTGCCATGTCTAAGAAATAATGGAATGTTCTAAAATTGTATTACGATTTTGTGGTAGTGATGAATTGCCTTGCTTTCTTCTTCTCACGTGTGTAACACCCACTGCACAAAACAATTGTCTGCATTGCTAGTAGCCTGGTGCATTGAATAGGGAACACATGCGAAATTGTTGGGTGGAGATGAAACCAGCAGTGAGCTGGGAGCAACACTTTTGTCAATGGTCAGGGGTGCAACCAAAATGTGTGACGATGGGATGGGTTCAACACCCATGTGGTATACATACCCATTGGTTTTTACCTGTTTAGCACTCCTCCCATGTAACCCCCCTGGGAGGGGGGTTACATGGGAGCCACCTGGTTTCTGCGTGGTACCCCCTTAGCTGGCACCTGGGGGAAATTCCCCTCTGAACCCCCAGGAGCAATCATTCAAATTATGTAGTCCATGGTGGTATGAACTGTTAAAAGGAACGATAATTGCCGTCTTAAGAATTCAAACATGAAATAAAGCCATGATGGATTTTGAAGGGAGCTTCAAGAGAACAAAACAAAAACACTGTTGATTAAAATACACATTTTCTTTATTTTCTTTTTCATTCTATTGTAAGTGGATGTAAGTTTATGTGCTCTAACGATTTTCAATCACACAGTAGTTTTATTGCACGTTGAATGTCATTAAAGTATGAATTTATCAGTGTCTACATTGTTCGGACTGCGCTCCTAACTAATTGTTGATTATTTACCGTTTGGGGCTCTAGTGTTATGGCGGAGTGAACTCTTCTGTACTAGTACACTCCTTGGGTCTTAGTTTTCAGTATTGAAAATGACCCCGGGTAACTACGTAAAATTGAAATACCCGGTCGCATTTAATGGGAGTGTAAATTAAGTGTGAATTAACATTGTTGAAAATTTCCTCATTGGAGTCATATTGATAAGTGACAGGTTTTTAAAGTTTATTATGGCGTTCTCCCGTCCCGTGACTTTACCAGAGGTACAGCGGTTGTTAGCGTGTGATAACATCTAGCCCTTTTGTAAACTTCCGAGCACAGTCTTTTGTCTGGTATGACAACATGCTGATCAATTATCTACTAGTTTTATTACCGATCACATGTGAACACAGTCAAACCCAGTGCGTTGGTACGTTCGAACAGAATAGATTATCTTAACTTCCATTGTATGAACAAAAAGCTCATGAACAATTCATGAACTTGGATCATGAACTGTTCATGACTTGTCATGAATATTTCATAGTTTATTAACTTCATTTCAACAGGGTATTCTTTATGAAGTTCTTTCACGTTTCATGGAACTGTTTTACTATCCTTTACTTATGCCTTGAAATGTTGCAAGTCATTTATAAATTCATATGACTGTCATTTTTGTGAAAATTGTTTTTTTAATATGAACATACGAGTGAGGTCATATTTGAACATATTATTCTTACTGCCAATAATCAAATAATAGTGCCTTGGGATTTTTAATTACTTTTAAACAACAGAAAGATTATCTGTCATTTTTTTAAGTGACCCAAGTTTTCATAACCTCTATTAGAAGAAAAATAAAAATCTGAGAAACGGTTCCCTCAGTCTTAGACCAGAAGTGTGCTTGACAGACTCATGAATCTGTAATCGGTGTTTAAAATTGCTGAAAGTATCAAAAACCAAAAGGTGTGAAAATGAGTAACAAAGGTTTGAAGTTGTCTCAAGTAACTTGCATATTTTGCTGACAAGTGATGCGTTTACAGCATTGTTATGGCTGGGAATGGAAAATAAAGACGCAGTCCTATACAAATCAATACTTATATATACCCTTGCTTTCTGGAAACAGTAATTATTTAATTTTGTGTGAAATTGTAAAGCATTTGCCATATCATATTTTTGATAAACAAGGGCAACATTTTGATCCAACCTGACTTACTTAATTATTCATGTTTCAGTATTTGTTCCAGGTTCAGTGACATTTTAAAAGCCACTTCCAGCAACATAAAAAAGCTTTGTTACTCCTTTCTCTTCCCACAGCATGTCGTCCACACACCAGCAGTGCTGCATGGCACAACGTACAAGGCAGTGGCCTTGGAGAAATGTGAATCGCAGTACTAAGTCACCATAAGAAAATGTGCCAGTGGATTGTTTGTGTGTGAAGAAGAACTATATCTGACTGATACACCAGCCAGCCTCATTGGTGAGGATGCCCGTTCATAGGCATTGAGTGATGTATGGACAACAATGGTTTATTTCCTTTCCTAGAAGATACATGAGGGACTGAACCTAACGAAGACCTAGTAACACTCTGGTCTAGTTCAGGCTCAGATTTTGGGCACAAAGCCGAGTCAAGTGATATGATGTTGTGTTTATCTTCAAGGATCTAATTGTGGACTTTACTGAGGCTGAATCAGGTACCGTGAAGGAAAGCCACATGCCAAAACTGGATCTTTTTTACAAGCGCTTCTGAAGGCCATTGAAACTCGATCCCAGCGAAATGAAAACCAAAACCATCTGGTATAATACATGTCCTTTCTCACTGAGTGACGTTAACTTTTCCTTTCAGAAGAAAGGCTTTATACTAATGGTAAAAACTTTTGAACTTGGTACGCATTATGCGGAAATGGCATTCAGATACTGCATCGATTGTCTTATGGTCAGTAAAAAGCCCGTTAATTTTACACTTTGATGATCGAAAAAAATTTTCATCAACAGGCAGTTTTAAAGCCCCAGACAGTGCAATTGTGCTTCTTCCTTATAAAGCTGAAGTAATTACCGTTTACGCTTGGGAATTGTCATTTTGTCTGTTGACCTATAGAAATTCCGGCGATCAAACCGAAGTATTCCCTTTGATTGCATTTGATTTGCCTATGTGTAAAACTATTTGACAGAATTTCCTGTCTTTGTCACACTGGTCAGGTCGAAACTGAACTACATTTTCTGTTTGAATGTCCGTTTTTCTTAGATGCCAGAAACACCTTTTACTGTTTACATGCAGACAACTATGCTTGACAATTCAATCACCACTAGTACTTGAGGGACACCGCGTCGAATAGCCCCATGATACACAAATACTGAAACTAATAAACTGACGTTAAGATTAGATTGACATATGATTACGAATATAAATAAATCATTTTCATACACATTAAAGGAGAATGCCATCCGATTTAATTAGTCTTTTTTGCCGTCTTAATCGGTCTATATCCACATTGCCTCGCACACGATCGATCTTACCATGCCAAGAGGTGTCGCGTTAACCTGTGAGGAAGGTGAAAAACGACGCTAGCGTCGTCAGTGGTTCATATGCAGAGTGAATGCCGCAATGTTGCGGAGCATCGTTCCCACTAGTCCGAACTAAGCAGCTGCGAGGAAAGTGGGTATATGGGTTTTTTTTACTTGCTCGAGAGTCCGAAATGCTTAAGAAGTGACTCATGGTAGTGAATAATGAAATGTACGCTGTAAATAGCAAGTATGAGGCCGTTAAACCTTTCCGTGTATGTGTCCTGCAGACGTCGACAGTGCCTGACGAATGTCGGCTTACCAAATAACTCCATTCGTTCCGTTGTCTGAGCTTGTTCACGGCGCCTCTCTAGTATTTCTTCATCACTGTATTCCTGTTCGAATTGATAGCCTGTAAAACTTAACGATCCTCCTGCGAAGTCGGCACTGATGAGCTCTAAAGTAGCTCGTCCTAAGTCGGGATTGCGAGATGCCATGTTGGCGTTTATTACTGGGCGTTCTGTTTCAAATGAATTATTCTCACCCTAACCAATACTTATATAAAACTGAAACAAAGTCTGTCTCATTCGATGCAGTTTGTTATGCCTTTGGGGTGTTCGTGAGTGCAAATGATTTGAGAAGCTATCAATGAATAAATTACTGCGTTACCGGCTTTAGGTGCAGTAAAACTAATTGACGGGACACCTAGGCCGTGTGAGCTCATGTTAATTTAGAGTTTGCTCGCAGAAACTGTTGTGAAACAACTCGATTTCCATCCCACGGCCAGGTGTTAGGGGAATCTTTATTTACCATTACGTTACTCAAATAATGATTGTCAATGTACAACTTCTGGCCTGACGGTGCTGTGGCCAAAGCGGAACCTGAATTCGCGCGGCCCCCGACGAGTAAGTAGATTTGCAGTTTCGTGGCTAATTCACCAACATAATCGCGTGCACATTACTTTGGATCAGTATAGTATAGTACTTTTCTTGACTGGAAGTTTAGTTTAAACTGAACTTTGGCTGGTTTATGTCAGTGATGTCTGATCAGTTTCCGAGCCACTGGCAGGGATAACGCGGAGTCNCGAAGTTTGATGATTTATTGGTGTTAAACGATGACTTCAAGCGATAAGCTGACACCAGTAACCCGTGTTGTGAACTGCTGAACAGACTGCGTGTGAAACCGATGACGTCATTGGATAATTTCAACACCTCCGTCTGCCGTCAGGTGTCAGGTAACGCAACCGTACGTGTCGTTATGGAGTAGAACTATTCGATCTAAATTGATACAAATTAGGTTGTTTTTTTGGGTGGCATGCTCCTTAAGTTATTTTACATCTATACGGTTTTGTCGACTCACTCAGAGAGATTTTATATTGACAAGAAATTTGAAACTATTTGGAATAAAACCTTATTTTCATTTAGGTCGAGTTCTTTTACATCCATTTAGAAAAAAATGTTGTACATTTGAGGAAGGTCTGGGTATTTTTTGTAAACATTGGGGCATTGTGCGAGTGTCTGGAAAAGCTGTGCTCTCTGCTCTCCGAATACCGCACAAGCAAAGAGCATTTGTCTGAATGTCTCCACCGGAACACAGAGATCAATTGTCTGAATGTCTCCACAGGAACACAGAGGTGAATTATGTAATTAATAAAATTATGTCTAAAGTTGTCGTTGTTTAGGAACAGACCGCATTTTGATCTATAAAGGATAATTTCATAGTTGCAAGGAAATTGGAATGATGGCGTTTCTATTACAATGAATAATTGAATTAGTTGAAATGTGTGTTCTCTGTCTCTCTCAAGCTGTGAGTGTGTTGCCGACACTATATTGTTGTCAGCTTGATCCCGCAGGTGGCGCAGCGATTAGTGGAAGTAGTTCCATAGCGAATGTGCAAACCCGCCATCTTGAATTTGCCGCCGTAGTTGCATTATGGGAAATGTATGCCTCTATCGCTTGACAACCGATTGTGTACAGTGTTGCTGGGTGTTGTAACGAATGCTTAGCACAGAAGCGGTCAATAAAGTTATTTTATTTGAATTCTTATCCAAAAATTAATTATAAACGAATGACTTGTGCAGAAAGCATGCAACTGATTTTATTATGGAAATGTTTCGGTAAATGAATTAACTCAACGTTGCCGCATCCCAGCTCGTCGACTGTGACTCCGGGGCTCGGTCTGCAATCTCCGTCAGGCTCATACTCATACTCGAGATTTCATACTCAAAATCGTGCTCACTGGAGTCGTAGGCCTAATCGAAAAAGCGTATTTAATGTCACATTTCGAGTAGACTCCAAACGCGTACTCAAATCTGAGAATCGTACTTCAGTTGCTATAGAACTTTTCAGTTATGATGTGAAATGCAAAACCACGAAAAGTCGCGCTGATTCAGCGCTCCCTATATTCGCATCGACTACCCTAGCAACTATGTTATCGTCCGCGCTCGCTACAATTACAAGAGTATAACGTGGAATGCTGAGTGTTCTGTAACTGTTCAATACAATATTATCCTACCATTTATGGATACATTTGCCAACTATTAAGCTCTACTTCCCGAGTTCTTTATCTCCCGCCAGAAAATGTCTCAAGAAATTTGAAACAGCTTATCAAAGAAAGTCAGTCGGCCGGAGCGGAGCAGCCAAAATCTCAGTGACTGATTCAGTCAGGGCTCATTCTCTCCGGCCTACACTTGACTCATTACTCCTAAAATTGGCATGGTCACACCAACGATTGACGGCATATTGAAATTATCCTTTTTATTAATGCAGTGGTGGGCTGGTGACCCCAGTACAGGAGTCGGGTACCATATCACAGGCCTGAAACCAACGTTTTTAAGGGAGAGTTCGAATTGCACATTTTCTTTGACGGGAGGTCGAATTTAAAAGTTTGTACCTTAATTGCCAGCGGTGGTGTTCTTTTCTAGTAAACCGGTTGTCCACGTCAGCCCCGGCAAAACTCCTAGTCGACATTTGGACCTCTGTTATCTCTTGCATAGAACCCATTGCCGTGTAGGCATATGCAGATGTCAAAGCTTTGATGCTGTATCTTTGCATTTTACCGGGATGTATCAAGTTAGCTGACATTTGGCGCTTGAGTTAAAACACTATTTATAGTATAGGCATTCAGAGTTCATCAGTGAACGGGACGAGACGTCTAGTCATAAATCGGCAAAAAATCTGGAATATCATTCGGGGATTGAGGAATTATCGATGACTAAATCATTACGTGAAATGTGACAGGGAAGAAAACTGCTTTCATTAACTTCCCTTAGGAAACCGTACAAACCGTTGCACACGCACTTCTATCATGGCAATCGCATTCCCAGCAAAGCAGTGACATTACCGTTTTGCAGTGTCACCACATGTTATTTTTTAATAATTATTGATGTGTTTAGTAAATGAGTGCACATTTTGCTCATTTAGCACAAAACGTCTAGCATTGTAATGCAAAAACTTACAGTTCTCTTTTCTAACATTTCTTTAGATATAAAAAACACGTCAACAGGTGGGGAAAATGATAGGTTCGTTGCAGTTTCTTTAGCTAAAAATACATGTATTAAGAAAAACTGATTTTCTGTCCTGTGGCAAAAGTGAAGGTATTCCCATTTGTGTTGCATTTTGTTTCATTGAAAATATGCCACTGTCAACCTGTTTCCCTGTTTCAATAATGAACACTGCAAAAATGTGTTCTCTCTCAAGTTGCCGTTTAACACAACACCATTTTCCCAGACAACTGATATAGTCCATAAATTTTGCAGTCGTACTTTGAAGTCGCGAATTAAGAATTTTTAGCATCATTGACTCGGGATTTTGTTACTTGAATTGTAATTCACATACTTCCTGTCAACTCGCTTTTATCGGTCATTGTTTACACGCGACGTCAAAAGAAAGGTCTCATGCAATATGGAAATCGACAATAATTCATTAAAATACCAGATTTAGGCCACACATACCAAAGATGGCTCGTAAAATACCCGTGGTAGGTCATTTATCAATTTCCTTCGTCTGCTGTGTCCGAGACAACCCGTGTGGCTCCAGCAAAATGTATTGAGTTTGGTATGTATTTTGCAAGAATATGTTTTGATATCATCATTCGTTTGGAATATATGGTTATTAGGCAGATTGTAATTCAACACATTGTTTTAAGTGTATGTTTAGCTTTGCTGAGCCTGCTGGCACTGGTGTGTACAAAGTTACCTGCTAGGTATTTTCAGTTTTCTGAATCATCTGTTTGCAGAATCCAACCTAAGTCTAACAAAAACTGTTTCTGTCATTTCCGGGATTGATGGTTGTGTACAAGTTTCCCGAATATATGATCACTTGTCTCATTTGCCTTCAAAAAGCTTTAAAGGACGCGAGCGTTTTTACCAAAATCCTAAGTTGATAAGACAGTTGCTGAACAGTGTCAAACAGCCTCTCGTTCAGTAACGCTTGGACCTCGCTAAAAAGCAAGACTGCGAGATTATGTGAAATATTACCGTATATTTTAAATGAGATCACGTGACTTTGGCTAGATTTTAGCTAGGTCCTACCGTAGGTCCTAGCATTACTGAACGCATGTCAGTTATGCCCGACTCGAAGTCAGTGGAATCATACATTGTAGAAGGAAGTCCCAGTAGAATAAAACCGGGAACACAAGATAGGTTTTGAAAGTAACTGAGAAGGAATTGCAACTCAGCCACAAAAGACGGTTTAGGGAATTATGCTTGCTTAAAGAATGTTATTTTTGCTGAGAATTATTTATGCAGAGGTGTGGATGTTATCCAGGCAGCATAGGCACTTGACGCAAAAACACGGCGGCATACAGTATAATACTGTGCCTTTGAACGTATTCCCTGGCTACCCAAACAACTCGGCTTACACACTCATCAACATAGTGTAGCTCTGCTCTTGTGGACGGTACTCACGGGTTTGTGAACTCAGTTCACTGACTTACAAACACGGACCCGGACTCACAAAACGCGGCTTTTGCACGGCAAAACTACGGCTCCAGGAAGCAAACATCGTTCTGGCGCCCGTAAACGCGGCTGACGGAGTCCTCGTAGGGAAATGCCCGTGATCGTCATGCGAGTGGGGCAGTCATTTTTTTGTGGTGCGTAGACCATGCTTTGTAAGTGCGGGATTTGTTTGTGAGTCATGAGCTGAGTTTACTGCCATGTTCATAGGTACCTGAACCGTGCTGTTGGAGTAGCCTGGCAATGGGGCGCCGTAAACATCGAATGGGCTCAAAAGCTTGATAGCGTGGAAATGCTGTTGGATGGAACAGTTCCTTTGATTTCCCAGGACCCATTTGAATTATTTTGCTCACATGGTCTTCGCGTTGTGGGATCGTGTCCTGCATTTATAGGAACTATTTATTCTCAAACCTAGATTCAGATGGAAGGTTTCGATTTTTGATTAATTTGCGCTGTAATGAGATGAAGTTGCTACTGATTTTTCTCAGTGGTATCATGAGAATGTTGAGGTGGGTGGATGAACGTCAGTTATTTGAAATTATGGCATTTGCAATATTTCTAGGTTCTGTGAGCGGTCGAGTCGGTGGTTATACGGTGTACACGCCATCCTGTCGAATTCTGGACGTTGACCCCTGGCACGTCTCTATCAAGAAATACGTTAAGACTGAGACTAGACCGTTAATTTGTATGAAATACAAAAAACTTGCCAATCTTGACAAAGGTGTATTGACCCCGACTGAAGGTCTTCGTCAATTAGGATCGGTGGTTAAGTGTACGTTTAGCCCTATAACGCGAAGCTTCGTGGAAAAGGACGACTCAAAATGGGACCTGGGGAAACCAGTCGATTTACCATTATTTGATAGTAAAGGTGTCAACGTGTCCGCAGATTTTGTGTACGTGCATTGCGTAAATGACAAGGATACACTTGTATACGACGACTTCCTTACCCAAACATTTGTCGGTAACTACTATAAATACAAGAACAAGATGAATATGTTGCCCACACCTAAGAAAAGCTTTAGGATTAAACGAAATAAAATTGACGAGGAACTTAATGTCCTTATGATCGGCATTGACTCCATGTCGAGGTTGAATGGGCACCGGCAACTTACCAAGCTCAGGGAATATATGCTTAAGGATTTGAATGGAATCGAACTTAATGGATACAATAGGGTCGGCGATAATACGTTTTTAAACATATGTCCACTCACCATGGGAAAAACAATTGATGAAACAAAGTGGGATTCTTCACGACATTTGGACGATCAGCCATTTATTTGGAAAAGGTTCATGTCCAAAGGATACGCCAGTTTGTATGCCGAGGACGCCACTGAAGGTTCAATATTCAACTATCTGAAGAAAGGATTTTCTAAATATCCTGCGCACCACTATTACCGCCACATGTCTCTTGCGCTGGAGAAGTCTGTTCTTTGCAAGCAAAGTCCAACGTGGTGCTGTGGACGAAAGGGTCTTCACAAATGGACTTTGGATTATGCAAGGCAATTCGCTACCACGTACCACGCGACAAAGGTCCCCTTCTTTGCCTTTGTGTTTAATACCTTCATATCGCACGATAATATCAATGCCGTTGGTAAAACAAATGGAGATTATACGGAATTTGTCCGCTACATCAACGCCTCGAATATTTTCAACAACACTGTGATTATTATATTCGGAGACCACGGTTATCGTTTTGGTGGTATCCGATCTACATACGTGGGTCGTTACGAGGAAAATTTGCCCATGATTTTTATGGCTTTTCCGCCGTGGTTTGGCAAAAAATACCCAGCGTACGATAAAGCATTAAGAAGGAATCAGCATATGTTAACTACCCCTTTTGATGTACATCAAACGTTGCGAGACTTGTGTGTAGGATGCGAGTATGACAAGCCAAGCGACTATGGTATTAGTCTCTTCGAAAACATTCCAAAGGGCAGGGTGTGTTCGGATGCCGGCATCCCTGTTCACTATTGCGCCTGTCGAGAGGAAAAGAAACTAAAAGTTACCGATTCGAATGTTGTCAAGGCAAGCAAGGCCTTACTGAGTCGTATTAATGAGCTCAGTAATCTGAAGAAAGGGCTTTGTCTAGAGCAGGAAATAACCAACATTATTGATGCTTCAACATCTGTCCACGACCAGACTTACTCAAGAGGTTGTACTGTGAAAGACGTCTGTTACGACAGTAATTGGCATAAGTTACAGACATCTTTTACGTTATATCTGATTACCATTCAAACCCAGCCTGGCAGCGGTCAATTCCAAGCAACTGTACGTCACGAGCAGAGTGAATTCCAAGTTATGGGTGACATTAGTCGCATTAATTTATATGGAAATACGTCTAGTTGTATTACGGACGATTTTAATCTTAGAAAATTTTGCTATTGTAGAAGTAACATATACTAATGTTTGCCATAAAAGTACAAATCAATAATGTTTTGACAGGACTGGACAGATTAAGCCCCTAAAACACTAGCGGGTAGTATTGACTTTCACCCAAATCAACATGTGAGTTTTCAGACCCCAAAAGTGTGGTAATGTGGTAATGACCGATGCGGAGCCTTTTGGAATTGGAACTGCTTCGTGATTGTGAAGAGCAGTTCTTGCTGGTTTGCATCGTCTGGTATACTTAACAAGTTCGGAGCTGCTGAAGAGTAGTCAAGAACAGCAGAAGAATCGGGTAAGAAGGGTTACAATCCACCTGTCACTATGGGATGCATTGCTTTTGACGTATAGCTATCTTCGAAAACACGTCACATCAGGAACACATCAGGAACGTGATGCTATCACAGCCGAGTCTGTCCATATGTTTGTACTGGGAGTATCTGGCACAAATGGAATCTTTCTGCTTGTTAGAATAGGTATATTATGTAATGATATTATTCTTGGTGGCGTGATGGAATGTTTCCAAGCAAAACGTAAGCCTGGTGATACTGCAAATAGCGGTGTACGGAAATATTTGAGGTATTGGAATGATCTGTGCTTAGTTCGGGGAATGCTGTTCATAAACACGGTCTCGTCAGTTGATAATGAAGTTGTTAGTACGTTAGCTGTGCCGTGCCACAGTCGCTACGAAATGAAATTATGGAGTCTTAACGTGATGCACTGCAGCTGGGCACCAAGGGTATGAGAGTACATTTGCTTTGATTAGCAACCGTTACTTTTAGGTTGGTATGCAGAGAGATGTGGCAGACTACTGCAAATCATGTGCGAGGTGTCAAATTTCTAAGAGTCCATATATGAAACTGAGGACGATCATGAGTCACGTGACTGCATGTAGACCCAATGAAGTGTTAGCCGTAGATTTTACTGTTCTAGAACCGTCCAGTGGCGGTGGGGATAACGTTTTAGTGATGGCTGACGTATTCACGAAGTTTACGCAGGTTGCTGTGACACGCAATCAAACTGCCCTAACGGTTTGTTGACAAGGCTTTGGCTGAGCAATGGTTCAATAGGTTCGGTATTCCTGACATGATTCATAGCGATCAGGGTCGCAGTTTTGAAAGCGATCTGGTCAAGCAGTTCTGTAAATTATATGACATTCAGAAATCCCGTACAACCCCATATCATCTTGAGGGAATGGTTCACAGTATGAGCGTTTTAATCGCACATTGCAAAATCTGTTGAATACTTTGCCAATTGATCACAAGCGTAAATGGCCGGAAAATGTGCATGATCTGGTGATGTCGTATAATTCGACTCCAAACTGCACTACTAAGTACTCCCCGTTTTTGTTGTTCTTTGGAAGGGAACCGAAATTTCCTTCGGATTTCCTCCTGCGTTTTGACGCAACAAATCTGACAAATGGTTGCACATACGAGTATGTAAAGTTAAGAGCAGGGAAAACGAAAGACGCTCGGCAGCGTGCTCAGTATTTTACTGACACTTCGAATGATAGAAGTAAAGCTAGAAATGATATCCGTGTGTTCGCCCAATTCCATTTTAATACAAAATCGATTATGTCCTCCCCAATGATCTGGGTTACAGACATGAATTCGACAAATGTATGTTATTTTGATTTTATAGTTGTAATGCCTTGTAATTTTCACATAGGGATTTCGTCACAAAGATTCAAATCAGATTTTCTGTTGATCAAATGTTCATGTAATGCATTGTAATGTTAAATGAATGATACAAAATTCTGTTGTTTTCTTGATGAAATATTGGCTTAGCAGTTCTTTAAAAACATTCGAGCGACAAGATATACAGAGGCAAACTCCATGCCAACTCATCGCATAATTTTCTTCTATCGGTCGTACGATTAATTGTTTTCCTTTGTTTCGTCATTGTTGGATAGAACACTACAGGTCGCGTGGAAATAGCACGTAGGTTGTAAATCAGACCGTTACCGATAAATACTTGTCATTATATTTATAACAAGGGGAACAATGGAGATGATGATTTATCGATTTCTATGTGACCAGGTTTCCAGTGGGTGACCACAGAGGAGGAATCCCAAAGTATCGACAAACACTTATCTCGCACCGTAGTAACTCTTATACGAATCCTTACCATGAAACCTAAACACTATATTTTTATTTCCATGTATTGTGTTGTATTGCTCACGGTTCGGGTTCAGATTCCGTTTTATTAAGACTCCAATCCCCATCCTTGTAACATGTAGTTGGAGTAAAAGTTCTCGAAGACGTAGGTTTATGGATTTATTCCCCTTTAAATAAAGAGTTAATATCACATTCAGCACTGGTTTTTCAAAAGCAATCACTTACTGGAAGATCATACACCTAAAAAATAAAACAACGTGTGACCAATTTATTCCTTATCTCACTTGAAAGTTGTTTATCTCGCATACAATTCATCCAAGTTGTAAATATAGTACACCAACCACAAACTGGTATACTATAAAATATGTTTTATATACAAATATGACTGTACAGTCCAAAGTACAAATCTCATGAGTATAATCAACAAATGCCTTCTTGATCTTTTCAACACTCCAGTTGCAATTCCAGAAATCATATCCCATCTGGATAAGGAACAAATTGAGAACAGTTTAAAGGGGAAAATGGTCTAAATCAAAACTTCACTTCCTTGACAGAATGTGGGTTTACAACCCAGGCAGAAAGGTATGAACAGAACCAGCCACACTGCAACAAGGAATCAAATGGCAGTACTAAATACTCATTCAAAAGCAAAAATCCATATTGGTATGTACAATGCGGAAACATTAATTCAATTTCAAGGAGAAGAAACAGTACAGCGGCCAGAAATCGCGAAACAAACTTCTGTAACGGGAATCGGTGGGGCGACCAGCACCGATCTACTTAGTTTCTAAAATGTCGACTGTTCGTAGCCGATAAAAATATTTGCAGCGTTGTGTACTTTTTCACTCGTTCGAATCGCATACGACAGAACCATGGTGACAACTTATAGAGAGTGAAACAATAGAGAAGTAGATAAATATACTGAATTTTATTATACAATATATATGAAACACCATTCTACAAACTTACAACTCATCGCTAACTTCCGTCGACATCGCAGCTTTAACTTTTAACCCAAAGAATTTATAAACAAGAAGAATTCGCTAAAAACGTCAAAGTCCAAATTTAAAAGGCCCAAGCAGCTAAGTTGCTTGGTTGGGATTCCTTGCGGATAGAGTCCAGACCCGGCAAAATCCGAAGTTTTAGCGTGAGGGGCCCATTTTTATAGGCTTATTCGCACCGCGAATGTTGCAAATTACGCCAAAATAGGGGTCTCAAGATAACTGTGAAAACCAATCAGAATAGAACTAAAAATGTCGTCATCGGAAGTTCCATATAAGGAATTGACCATCTTACACCCCTTTAAAATATAATACACTCTAGTTTCCGAAACTAAACTGACGACTCGTCCTCACTCACGGCTCCATCAATAGACGGCGCTCCCGTCACACTTCTAAATGTAATGGTCACACTGAGAAATCCTGTCAGACCAAGAACTCCAGTGGCTAAACGAAAAGGGCTGTGTGCCATTTACCATGTGGCTGTACCATCTCAATCCACTTGCCCAGGATTGTGATCGGTAGCTGAACAAATATTCATTCCAGGTAAATTTAATGTTATTTGCGCTGCAGTTCTCGTGCAAACAAAGCTTGCAACAACAAACATTTCTACTTCCCTACAGAGCTGTGTTTACATTGCATAATAATGCCATCACTGGTTTTAGATGATCAGCCAGAACATTTACAGGTACTGACTGTTTCATCCCTTTGACATTTACAATGCTACATCCGATCTTAAAGCGTAGACTGTCTCTTTCAACCGCACCCTCCACTTCCTCCGACACATCTCTTACATACAACTGTCCCAGTTTCCCACATTTGCTGAGAGTGACCAATCTCAAAAATTAACTTTTGACCTGATGAGGTGTAAGCCAGTGACCTTTGGCAAATACTTTTTCCCCGACGCGTTCCTCAAGTTACAAATTCATCTTCTGGGTGTAGACTTTTCGGCCTCTCTCTCTAGCCCTCTCACAAACTCGTCCACTAGAGTGAATTTTTCATCGTTTCAGGGCAACTTCCCGCTGGTTTTCAACATTTCCTTACCCAACCTTTTACTAATAATCGGTAGGTCATCAACTTCAGTAGAAGCCACTTCTTCAGCATTAGCCTTTCCTGATTCCTAAGATACAAAAATTTAATGTCTCCTTTTGGCTCAGAAATAATGAATACCAAGCTAAAGTGAAGGCATCGCAAATAAGTCATTCAGATTTAAGTATAAACAATATGAATTTCTAGGTACGTAACAGTAGAACAAAGGCCTAAAACATAAGAATGGCACATTACATGTAGACAATATTGAGACCGATTTAAATTATCCACATACATGTACCTATTTGTCAGCGTTCGTTCATTGTGGAATAGATGAATTGTGCATTATTTTTTTCTTTATAAACATTGAAACATAAAACAATTGACCGATTTCATGCCATTCAGAAATTGGTTACAGATGTTTTCTCCAAGTTATGGTCGTTACCGTAGTATCCATGGGCTTGAAATCTATCTTGTATACGCAAGTTCGCACGTTCTCAACTGCGTTCCACATCGTACAAGGTGAAATTGAATGATTGCTACATTGTACCTCAGTTTTTCTCAGCTCGATCGTAACGACGTACAATAGTTTCCTTGCCAGCTCCTACGCCGAAAATTGTACTCGCAACCGGCACCAGGTCGGCCTGGGAAGCGTACAACTTACAACGTAGCGATCTGGTGTGACGACCTCGTCGTCGATCACGTCTGCTCATCTGACGGCAGCTCGACCACCGCCTCCACTTTCTGGCTGCACTTAAACACCGCCAAAGTAAAAGTCATTCGAAAATCATCCTATTAGGAAACGTCTGACCACGTTGCATGACGAAAACAAACTTCCGTCAAGTCACTACCGTAATTAATGCACAGTTGGCACGGGTGAGAAACAACAATCGGACTGACTCACCCGAAACAGGGCCTCCGGGGATCAAATGGGACAGTCGCGTCAGAAAATGGGACTGACGCACCTAAAAACATGACCGCCCCACCACAAAACAGGACCGCCGGGGATTGAAAGCGCATATTGTCCGGCGGTCATGTTCAGTCCCCGACGGTCCTGTTTTCTGATGGGGCGGTCATGTTTTTAGGTGCGTCTGTCCCATTTTCTGGTGCGACAGTCCCATTTGATCCCTGGAGGTCCTGTTTTGGGTGAGGCGGTCCGATTTAAAAGGACCGGCGGTCATGTTTCTCACCCGTGGTTGGAATAGTTTCAAAAATTATGCCAACGCATCAAAATGTGCTACACTGTGCGATACTAATCGACAAGAACCTTTTCAAACATTTTTTAAACACATATTTTGCTATTTTTTGAAACTTTTCTAACAGAATGAACTGAACGAGTCGCGTAGGTAGTCATACGTGTTTAGGGCCAGAGCCGAAAGTGTGAGGTATCGTTCTGCGGTATTTTTCGTCACGAATTCGAATAAAATATAAATAGGTAAATAAAACAAGAATGGATCAACTGAAATTTTCGGATATAATAACGTCCTTCGTCAACAGAAACAGAAATAAAGTAAAATCAAACACTACATGATAATTGACATTTAAGATGTGGCGTAATGAATATGATACATTGTTGCGGAAAAAATTCAATAAAATATCAAACGTGACCGCCGACAAAAAGTTGATAAGTTGTGTTTTTGGGACTGAAAACAACTAGGCTGAAGTAATACAGTTTTATGACCGGTCAATTGCCAGTGTACTCAGATCACACAGTGGGGCTCGTTACGTACATGTGCATGGAGATCTTATGCTGATAAGTCCACAGAAATCTTTTGTGCGCTACCAGACACTTCGCTATGTAAAACGCGGCGCTTTCGAGCTTTACTTCACCAGGCTTTGCTGGGATATGGTCTAATTAGTGGTTATCTTATAATAAATTAATTACTGGATTTAATCATTCTCTCTCCATCTACACATAGCTACCTTTTAAACAAACCTACAGTTAAATTTCTGACACAAAGGTACATATCTCTGACAAATCATAATCCTTTTACAAACCAAGACTTATAAAAACACTTCTGCCTTCGATACCCAAGTTTCCAGTAAATCACAAATGTTGATTCAAAAAGTCTTCTTTATTCGCAGCGATTATAAAAAGATGTCATACTTCCAAATACGTCGCGTCAACAGGAACTATCAATTAGAGTTAACTTCGACTCAATAAAGTCTTCTCCAAGTGAAGCAAAATTCTTTAGAAACGGGTAGAGTAACAGTAACTGACCACTTTTAGACGCGGGGCTTTCAAAATATCTACGGAACATACCGAGTTTTAAAGCTTTGCTTAAAGTATGTACATTAACTATTTGACGTCCCCGTTGATCTAGTTCTATACAGGCCGTATTTCGTTCAATTTTATCATTACGAGCCTGTCACACAAATCTAAAGAATACCGACGGTATTCAATTCATTCGATCAGGACCTTTACTGGTGGATTTGATAAACTTGACAACACAAAATTAAGTTTAGAAATAGCTAGCGTTTGTACAGTTAGTCTATCAAACGGCGTTAAATTTCATCGACTTCATCTTTTGAATAAAGACTTAATATCAGTCACTCTTGCAGTGAAGTTTTTTGCGTCATACCATCCAATTGAGTGTCAAAATCCACCCCCAAACAAATAAAAAAAATTTTGTCCACGAAAGACTTTCTTTTGTAGGAATCACGTCATCACTGCCAGTTTCACTTCCATAACACGTGGCTTTTGTCTTATCCACATCCACTTGGAGACCGGAGACACCAGCGAACAATATGGTAGCCAACCATGAATGACAAATTCCACCCATCCAATTTGTTATAATTAATGTGTCGTCTGCATGTTGCGAAATTCGATATTCCGTACAATTTTTGGCTTGACGATGGGAGCCAACTGCTTTGGGATTATATCACATGTGGCCATGCTACTACCACTGACAACAAGAGCTGTACAAGTGTGTCGTCGAGCCAGTTGGCTGCAGGCAACATCAGCCTTGGGTTGTTACGCCCTCTGTTGTCACGGAGATGGTCTGGGTCGGAGTGCAGGGGGATTAATGCACCAGCATATGCCAAATGATCATGTCTGTGACAGGGAAATGACAGGTAACGGGTTGACATCAGGAACATCAAAACAAAATTGCCCCCCCCCCCACCAGAATAGTCATAAATTGCCCCCTCCCACCGAGATTGGTGACAGACGTGGTTTATGAGATTCCCCTGTGGCCCATTTGGCCGACGACTTGACAGGGAGGACACCCGTCTGTCAGCCACACCAAGTGTAGGCAGCATCTGCCTAATATTACTTTAACAATCCAAATTTGTGATAAGTAGCTTAATTCGTGTTAGCTGTAGACCCTACGGGTCAGGTGGGAACCAGCTCTCAGGATTACAATTTGTTTCCGAGATCTCCCAGGCATTGCATGAAGCTTTGGTCGCGGCCGACAGTGAGGATTGGTTTTTACTTTATTGTCATCACAAGCTAGCTATTGAGAAGTGAGCACCACCATACAGTGAGGCTATTGAATTTTCGAACGACTGTTATGTAAGCTCTAGAGCTCTGAAATATTGACTTGAGCGGTGTGTAGCGTGTATGCGAGTGACCTCGTCATTGTCGCCATAGCTGTGAGATAACGGCTATCTGCTGGTTGGTCATAGTTCATTACAAAATGACCGTATGTTACTGTTTGTGTTTCGGGTAAGTACCATTTACGACCACTGATAGCGGTTTGTACGATAAAATGGTGAAGACCGGTCTACAGTACACTACGTAAGTCACAAGTTGAATAATGATATTTTCAGCATAACGTGTGCTTGATAGGTCGCTTACACTGAACTTTAGGACTGTGAGTAATTCATGGTCTTGAATTAAGAATCGCTGCGAATTTGAAACACTAAAACAAAACGAAGAAACTGGTATGTCTCATTTCCAAAACTGTGCTCGCAAATGTTGTTTATGGTTTATGCAGCAGGAAACAATTAATAACAAGGAAAAACACGTGACGCAACCGAGTTGATTTGTTATTTTGGGGGTTGACGTCTAAACACACGGATCTTACTCACTAACTCATGTGTTTCCTTTGGTTTTAGTAAACGCACTAAAACGTGCGAATACTTTTGACTATCGCTTATGACGACAATG
Source organism: Phoronis australis (assembly GCA_002633005.1). NCBI lineage: Eukaryota > Metazoa > Phoronida > Phoronidae > Phoronis > Phoronis australis. The sequence goes on along the minus strand of NMRA01000018.1, from coordinate 789,919 downwards.
GATATACTCCCAACTATTGACGACACTATTCTGTTCATGGGAAACTCTAGTCGCACTAATATGGCTTCGGCAGCTCAACCACCAATGAGGACATAATTATGTGTCTAATGTATTTGTCTTTGTATAGTATGTATTATAGTTCGACGTTGCGACTAAACCTGAAACTATGGTCTTGTATTAATAATGGTTGTTTAATACCTCATTTCTTAATGGATGCAAGCGATTCCTAGATTTTTTAAGTTGTAGCACAGATGAGTACATGTATGTACCATTTTGATATCCTGTGCTATAAATCGAGTTCGGTATACGAAAACATGCTATCGATTTTATGCTGTCTGGATGCCTCTTCTTTTAATTTCATTGCCTGTGCTATAAATGAGTTTCGTCTTAAATGTTGTGTAATCCATGCATTGTGGAACAAGTCACTTTTCACAGTAGTAATGCGTTTTATACTTAGACTTTTTATTTTATATTTTTAACCTTAGCGTGAGTAAGATTTATCTTATCTAATGTTTTAGCATTAGGTTTCTATGGACCTTCTTATCGTATTTTTACAGTATTATCAGTGAGCCGGGAAGAACGATTACCCTATCATACCTCACATGTGAACTAACTTATCAACGACTGCTAAAACGAAAATAGCTACTACGAGTCAGTACCGCAGCTGCCAATCAATATTCATCTAATAATTCTAGCTGTCTCTGAGACAGCTCATCTGGATTCTGTGGTAACGTCAGGCTGTGGACTAAGTGCAGGTTTATACCGCTTTGTGTCATGGCCCTCCCTTCCACTATTTTGTGTGAATGAGGCTAGTAGCTCAAATACAATGTTGCGGAAAGAGTGGTCAAAGTGTCGACCTGTTATAATTGTTCTCGTTTTTGTTGATCTTCATTGTTATTCAGTGACATAATACTCTGGAGAGAGTGTGGCCACTTCAAGCAAGAAGGAAACTGCGTGCGTCCAGAGCATAGGTATCTGATAGCTTTAGCTCGTCCAAATGTCATCTAGCGACTAGCCGATAGGTTTTTAGTCCCTCCACCCTCGTGCGGCCTCTTCACAGCTGCCATCACTTGCTCTGGAGACAGAACGGCCTCGTCCCCAAGCCTCACGATGGCGTTGATCGGTAATCATTGGAGGCTTTCTACGCTATGATTAGCCGCTGCCTCGACGTCATTAAAGCCTAACTTCAACGGAATTTTGTTACTTTAGATGTATATGGCTAACGAGATAGTCCTAGCGCAGTCTAAGTAAAATAAGAAAATGCGAGTTCAATCACGCAAGTGTAAGCCCGTCAAATGATAAGTGAAGCTGCCTGCGTCACTGCGAGATCCCAGCATAAACAACAAAAGGGTTAATTCACGCCAACAGGAGGAGCGTTCCAAAACGAGGCTCGCTACGATTGCTCTGTTGGCTTATCGGCATAGTTGCATTCCTGTTGCTTGAACGGCTTGAAAAAATACGGACTCTCAACAGTCTGTTTCCCCTAAGGACGTTGAGATTCGAAGCGTTGGATCGTTGCCATACGCCGCGACGAAGGAAAATATGTCCGTGTAAAATTTATAAATGTTTTCGAAAAGTTAGATCATATTTTGTCGCATCTCGGTTGCCGCAAACATCATAGCAACGACCGGAAAATCTTCTGCCAGCCAGACTGTGTTTTCATGACTACGCATGGGTGGCACAACACTGAAAAATGTGTGGGGCTCAAGCCTCCTCAGCCCCCCTTGGGCACCGCCCATAGACCATGTGCGGCCTAGCCACCCCTATAGTTCAATGCGCGCCGTCCATGCTACGGGTTGAAACATGATGCATTTTTCTTTCCAAAAAGGACAGGCCCTCAATCTCTCAATTTTGGAGCAGAATATCGGCCCTATTTCCCTCTTAAAAATAAAAAAACACGCGAAATTCATTACGGCGTTTTACCGTTGCTCCCAACTTGTTCGACTCTGTAGCCCAACAACGAGATGGGAAGATGACCACGGCTGTAGCCAATATCTTACGCGTCACTGATGAACTCCATTGTAGTATTTAAGGTTGGAGGGCCACATCTCTTTTGTTCGATAATTGCTCTAATCTCCAATAAGATGGAATCTAGCCTAGCTCAGCCCCCCTACGAGGCCTAAAAATTCCCCTCAGTAATTGAAAAATTCTCTCCTGAGAATCACCTGTTACCACACAGGTGACAATTTGAAAGAGCACAAAATGCTACTTGAGACGTAGCCTATGAGAGCTTGCAACAGGGAGGGGGTGCTATTGATGGTGATCGGGAGGTAGATTTTCCCTCACTCTCGGCGAAAGAATGCCCTCTCAGAAGGCACAAACACTTCCCTCGGATAAACGAGGCCCCTGAAGAAACGTGATAACTATGCTTGTTCTGTCCAGTTAACTGAAATTGAGCTCTAAAACGAGGTATATGCTTTGGACAAACGAATTAGGTGTTTTGATTTTAAAATTCAACTTGGTCCAGATTTGAATCCTAACACAACAAACAGACGTAAGAATTATTAACACCAAGAAAGCAGAACTGATGATCAAACATTTTTTTTATTTTCAATTACGAGCCTGTTTTTTATTTTAATAAAACATATATTTAATAACATCAATTATTCTTTCAGATCAATGACAAATCAGCTATTAGTCCCGGTAGTCCCTACTGACCTCACCATGACCTAGGCTATGCTTGATGTTATTATTCTTTATCAACAAATTAAACGAGATGTGACTAATTGCACATCATGACATCTAAATACGAGCAGATGACCTGGTTCGTGTAGAAAGCATTTTATCAACAATTTCCAAGAACAAGCGTAACACTGCATTCAGCACAATACCTAATCCATTACGCGATCGCCGCAATTTGGTCATATTTACTTTCCATGTTTCGAACCTTGTTTTCAGAAAAAAAACTTATACCCTTTCGTCAGACAACTCTTTGGTCCATTGACTTGTCCTCTAATATATTTTTCTACGACTCTGTGGCTAATTATCGACACATTTTTAAGATTCAATATCCAGGTTGGACTCGAAAGACCGACCATTTACCACTCACGCAAGGTCAACTTAATCTTTGTTTATCGCAGTGAGCTTTGCTTTGGATTTTAACGTCCGCAACGTGAATTAGGTCTATAGGGGTCTGAATAGAACACCATTGCTTTCGGGTGTTCTATTCGCAGCTGTCTGAATTAAAAGGCGATTCTCACGGTGACAAAGACAAAAGCGAGCCACTATGTTACATTTGGCAATTTATGGCACTGGTGGGTTCAGAGCGATGCTCTTAACATACTGTAGGAACCAAATTTACTTGTGTTACCGTTGACGATAGGCTTTAAAACGAAGGCAGATTTTAATTATTTTTACTGGCGTTGTTCCTGCCATTCATGAAGCAGAAAGCGTTGCTTTGGTTATTGTTTGAACTAAAGGTTTTTGACGTACATGTACTTATTTTCAATTCTGTTTTCAAACAAAAATACATCATTTTTGCATGATTTAGATCGAAATTGCTGCTATGTAAAATTAGTTTTCATTTTGTATTATGCTGCAGAAAATTTCAAAGTTGATATATTTTTATATTGCTCGTGATATTCCGGCGATTTCCGTAAAATTGCTTCAGAATTTTGACACATTTCATTTCTCATGACCAATCCTCACGTGGCTAAATCGATCAACGCCATCTTGAGGCTTGGGGACCAGGCTGGAAACAGACATAGTTTGCGCCACCTAGTGGCCATTTTTACTGTTTTCGAGTCTGTATTTTTGCGTTCACCCCCCTATCAATCAAACCGCTCAAAGGATGATTGTGAAAATTGCCGTGTATGTGCTTACTATAAGGAAGACAGCTGACAATGATTTTCAGACGATTTGGACTACTGTGGCGCCTCCTAGTGGCAGTTTTGTTTTTTTGCGCCCATGGCTGTATCTCCCAAACCGTTTGCAGGATCTTTACTAAATTTAGCAAGTGTATTTATGTGATGTTGACAACGGACGATGACGACTTTAGGATGATTCTGACTACCGGTATGCCTCTAGTGGCAATTTTAGTATTTGCCTCTAGTGGCAATTTTAGTATTTTACATTGACCTCTGTATTTTCATAGGTCTTCAGGTGTATACTTTGTGTTACTTCGTGACTGTGAAGGAAAAGTTCCAAGTAGAAATTTGTTTCTGGCATTCTAATGCTGTGCTAATCTCGTATGTTGGTAAATTTGTTTTTAATTCTATGTTTCTGTGGTGCTTTAAGCAACTGGTGTATAGGATGTGCTTGTATTATGAAGATTACTCACATTTTGCCCCTAGCCTATTGAGCAGACAATGACCATGCCTTTCCATTTTGCTAAGTACAACATACTACATATATGCCCTCTACTGGCCACTTTATGGTACCAATAAACAACCCCAGAAGGATACCGTATGCGGTGCAATTGTGGGCGCATTTCAACGCTCTGCGTTGCTCTTGTTGAAATATCAGTATTGTTCATGAGATAAGCTGTGTGTAAAAATACTTGGGGGCAATATTCATATCACAGTGGCTTAAGGTACGTACACTACACATGGGTACATACACTACATTTCAATGACTTGTCAGGTTTATAAAGAATACTTAGAATCTAATGAGAGTTAGTTCATTTACCAAATCTATTCAAAGGGAACAAATAAAAAGTACAGCATACATATGCACATCTCTATCATTCTTTGAAAACAGGCACATGTTAAAATATAAGGGTACGTACTCTACTCAATTGCTAATATTTCACTCAAAACAAATGCATTTTTAATTAACACCCTTTTAACCTAGCTCTTTAATGGAGAAAACTGTCTGACAAATGTTGCTTACTTACCGTGTAATATTTTTGTTTTATGGTATTTGTTCACGTCGGGGTACGTACATGTACAATACACAGGCGTGCCTGCACTATATTTCAATGACATGTCAGGTTTGTAACTAAATACTTAGAATCTACTGAGAGTGATTTACTAAATCAAAGAAAAAATAAAAAGCACAGCATTCATGTGCATATTTGCCATACTTTTGAAAATAGGCACAAATTAATATATAGCTGTACGTACACTACATAAATACTAATATTTCACTCAAAACAAATGTATTTGCAATAAATACAATTTTAACCTAACATTTTTAAAGAAGAAAACTGTTGATGACCAATGTTGCTCACTTACTAAGTTATATTTTAATTACATGTCATTTGTGAACATTGGGGAACGTACATTACAAAAGGGGGTACGTAAACTACATCACTGTTCCTGCATCACATGGTAACATAATGTTGTATGGCCATTTATTTTTCTTTGATGATAATAAGCACCATGTTGCTATTTAAAAGGCAACAATTTCATTTGTAATGACCATTTGTGTTACTGAATTCCACATGGGGGTAGGTACACTACATTTTGTTAGCCTTTTTGGCCCATTTTCAATATAGCAGAACCCAGTCAATATCCAATATACTTTTGGTTTGTTTTGATATTGAATTATTTGCTGTGTTGTCTAGGCTAACATATTCTGCAGTTCGTTTTATTACAAAGTGTTAACTTAAGTTTTTAACCTTCTTTACAGTAAGTGAGGGTTGGAAACAGAATTTACGAATTTCGTTTTATGATGAACCCTACCATTTCTCAATTATTAAGCACAACTTCATCTAAGTGTTTCTGAAAGTGACCCAAGTTATTCCCAGTCATATGCTTACTTATTAAAATAATTTTTTTCTATAGTTAAAAATTGTAATTTTTAAAATGGCCTTTCATAACACTAAAAATGCATGAAATTCATAGACAAAACAAGCAAAAATTTCTCAAACATTGTCCGATTTTCATGATTCTTTTTCAATTTGCACAACTTTGTAACTTTTTGCATATGAGATTCAGTTGGCATTTAGTAAGTGATCAAAAATTGATATCAGACCGTGACGTAGTCAACTCCCGAATATGGACCTTGATTGTGATTTAGCCGATAACCCTTACACTTTTTGATATTTAGCAATAGGCTAGACAATATCCGAGAATATAATTAAAAGTTTAGACAATTTTTATCCAAGGCAGTATCGGCGTTTTACTGAAGAATTTTAACTTCATTTTTTCAACATGTTTACCATTTATTAAGCTGTTATTTCGTAGTATGTACTGACATGGAATCACCCTGTCTCGCACCCCTTCTTATCGGAAAATAATCTGTAGCGAAGCTATTACTGATAACGCAGGTTGTTGGTGTTATAAGTTCATCCATCTTGTAAAAAGCTATCCAAAATTGAAAGCATTCAATAGTAAAGGCTTTCTATACCAAAACTAGTTCTTGAATACCTTCTGAGGCCGCTATTTTTGAGCACTGACTAATGTATGCGAGCGTTTTCGATGACTGCTGATCAGAAAATTTCCTATTTTGAGATTGAAGTTTCGAAAGAAAAAATGAAGCGAGAATTGTTGGCGATGAAACACATTACTAAACAGAGCATGTAGTAACGTCCATGCCTTGTTGGTCAAACCGCATCTGTAGGTTTGGTTAAGGCAGACATTCCATGTTGAAATTTAGTGACAATTTCTTGGTCAAACCCAGTAACGCTATCTCAAAAGTCATTTTTCATCCAAACAAATTTTGTCAGATGAACTTAACAAAAATATTATCAACCAATGTAAGCAAAACGCATGTATTCAGTTTACGCATGTGTCATTTAGTATACTATTTTAAAATATTTTTCTTTTCCCCTGCATTTAAACCTCTTTAACCCTTTCATTGGTGATGGGAGGTCATTGCGGTTTTATTTTCTATCCAAATGGACTAGTTGAAAGCAATCTCATTTTATTTGAACATTATATTACAATGTCAGATAACAACAAGTCATATTTCAGAGGTCTCTCCAAATCATACCCACTGGAATGCCTGGATTAATGTACAAGATTATGAAATGCTCCTATATTCGGAGAAAATGCTCATTCGGTACAAAGCTCGTTCATTTCCGCGTGACGTCATCATGTACATTGCTACATGTAGTAATACCAGGTTTTGCAACACATTGCTTCATATATCATCTAGATGTTCAGTTACATGACCTGCTCCTTGTGATAAATTTACATATGGGCATTCCCGTTCTAACTGCGCAGTTCACTGGTCTGGGCCACTACGTCAAATTCAAAATGTTTTGCAATATTTTTCAGCCTAGATCTAAAATTTAAACAAACTGCATTCACATTTTTATAAGGTTTGTTTGCACGGCCCAGAGGACAGGGAATTACCAGTAAAGGCACAATGCAGAAAGCCTGGGTCAAGCATTTCGAACAGAAATCATATCCATATCCTGAAAAAACGGATTTGTTTTGAAAACAATTCCTCAGCATGTAGTGTAGATATATACTTTTCAATTTTGAGTACTTTTCATGGACGGCAAAATTTGTTATGTTAGTGTTATGATCAGGAGAATAACTGTGTAATTTGATGACAATTGTATCAAAGGTAACTCAGATATTCTAATGATCTGCTCTGGCTATTGCTAAGTTAGTACCCACCGTTCAACGATTTTTGTACAAATTGACACACTTCGCAATATGACAAGTACACAACATGGCGATCTGAACCACGCTGATTCGACACAGTAGTCAATGTTCGGCATTTTTCGTACGACTATTCAGTCAGGAAGGCATAGTACATGTATGTGGTCTCGAAATGGCCACATTTCCGTATCCCAGTAGACAAGAGCACAGACAAATATTTTACTCAATTTATTCAAAACAAATTGAGGGAACTACTGAGTAGACTACCATTGGTGGCAATCGCTCCCCACCCAGTAAACAAAACTGCCGTTAAACCCGTCCCACCCCATTTCATTCATTTTGGGGGAGCCACACTGGTTTCTTATGACTGGGAATTGTTGTGGTTTGTGGGAGTTGTCACAACTTGTGAATTTGCGACGGTTAATTTTTTATAATGTTTATTTCAAAATCTACGATACAACGAATGTACATAACCCAGAAAGCGCCAAGAGGCATTATATCTGGGTTAAAAAAGTACAAAGAAATCTATATACAATTATTTTACACAAATACATAAATTAAAAAAGTGTTTTTAAGATTACAATGACATATGATTACGAAAGTAAATAAATCATTTTCATACACATTTATACAATTCTATCCACTCACACAAAGAGATTTAATATTAAAAAGAAATTTTGATACTATCTCGAATAAAACCTTATTTTCATTTGGGTTGAGTTCTTGACTTCCATACAGAAAAAAAATAATTTTGTTGTACATTTGAAGAATTTCAGAATATTTTTATAAATATTGGGGTATTGTTCGAGTGTCTTGAAAAACTATACCCTCTGCTCCTTGCATACCTCACAAGCAAAGAAAACATGAGCATTTGTCTGTGCGTCTCCGCAGCAACACAGAGGCGAAGTATTATTAAAATTATGTCTAAATTCCTCATTGTTTAGGAATAGACCGCATCTTGATCTGTAAAGTCAGGATTATTTCGTGGTTGCGGGGAAGTTGGAACGATGTTAATGGGACTGGCAACTCTTGAGTAGTAGTATGAATTTTAAAGTTATTTTTTTAGAGTGACGAGTGAAGTGCTTTCTTTTATTTTGGATGGTAAGGAATTCCAGTTGTCAATACAAGTTAATATGGTAGATTTCCTGAAGGCTTGGCTGAGGGAAGATGGAACAGTGTGCATATTACTTTGCCGCAGTCCTGGTCTCGTGTTAGGTCTTTTGTAGGAGTCGAAGAGGATTTTGTTTGAGTAATTATTTATGTTGGTTAAGACTTAGAATGTATACATGGACAAGTGGAGTTTACGGGTTTCTAGTTTGCTCCAATTGAGACTGTTTAGAACCTTGATTGTGTGGGATCCTTTGTATGCTCCTGTTATGGCTATACAAATGTAGGTGCTTGGTATTGTAGTCATTCTACTTGAAGAAGTATGCCAGCGTTTGCCGATTGGTAGATTATGTCACAGTAATCTAGATGTGGAAGAACAAAAGACTTGAAAAGAGTTTCAAGATGCATGGAGTTGAGATGACGAGAGACAATTCTGATTGGATTGATTAGTTTTTGTACTTTATGAACGAGTTCGCGACAGTGAGGAGTAAATGTAAGCTTGTGGTCTGGTAGCAATCCAAGGTGTTTTTGTGTGAACTTATTGGGAATAACTTCCCCATTTAGTGATAATTCCAGCATAGGATTTGTTTGGAATTGAGTATTATTAGACTTAGAAAATATAAGATCAACACTTTTTTCAGGTTTAAATTTCATCTTCCATTTGCAAGACCAGTCATAGAGTTTGTTTCGGTCAGTTTGCAATTGTAAGGAGTCATGGGGATTCTCTTTTGAGAATCGGTAGAAAATTGCAATGTCATCAGCATATAGAAATGTTTTAGAGTTTATTTTGTCTGGAAGATCATTGATGTACAATAAAAAGAGTAAGGGGCCTGGTACGCTACCTTGCGGTACTCCAGCATTTTGGAAACCTGGCGTTGATGAGCGTGATAAGACACCCTCTATTCGGACTTTGTAAGTTCCACATTCCAGATATGATTTTAAAAGTGAGAAGAGAGTTCTGGAAAACCGTAAGATTGTAATTTATGTAGAAGCTGATCATGGGGAACGACATCAAAAGCTGACGCAATGTCTAAGAATACGAATCTCACGTTGTATCCTTGCTCAAACTGGAGGTGGATTTCGTGTACAATTTCTGTAAGTTGGGACACAGTGCATGAATCCGAATTGGCGATGATATATGAGGTTTTGTGAAGAGAGGTTGTCAAACATGTGTTGAGAAATTATTTTTATGCGCCCACATATTTGTATGTGGACGCATTATGCCGTCATCTCTGTCCGTCCGTCTGTCCGTCCGGGCGGCGTCCGGCGTCCGCTGCTCTATCTCCAAAACCCTTTGACATACGTTCATGAAATTTGGCACATATGTTCCATTCATGAATGGGACGGCATCTGCGAACTTTCGGACGGATCCGACTACCGGTGTGCCCCCTAGTGGCAATTTTAGTTTTTTACGCTTACCTTTGTATCTTCAAAAGTATTGAACGGATTTTCATGAAATTTGGTATGTAGGCACCTATTAGTGAGATGACGCTATCCTACTGTTTTCAGATGGATTCGACGTAGTTTGCGCCACCTAGTGGCCATTTTTACTGTTTTCGAGTCTGTATTTTTGCGTCCACCCCTCTATCAACCAAACCGCTCAAAGGATGATTGTGAAAATTGGCGTGTATGTGCTTACTATAAGGAAGACAGCTGACAATGATTTTCAGACGATTTGGACTACTGTGGCGCCTCCTAGTGGCAGTTTTGTTTTTTTGCGCCCATGGCTGTATCTCCCAAACCGTTTGCAGGATCTTTACTAAATTTAGCAAGTGTATTTATGTGATGTTGACAACGGACGATGACGACTTTAGGATGATTCTGATTACCGGTATGCCTCTAGTGGCAATTTTAGTATTTGCCTCTAGTGGCAATTTTAGTATTTTACATTGACCTCTGTATTTTCATAGGTCTTCAGGTGTGTACTTTGTGTTACTTCGTGACTATGAAGGAAAAGTTCCAAGTAGAAATTTGTTTCTGGCATTCTAATGCTGTGCTAATCTCGTATGTTGGTAAATTTGTTTTTAATTCTATGTTTCTGTGGTGCTTTAAGCAACTGGTGTATAGGATGTGCTTGTATTATGAAGATTACTCACATTTTGCCCCTAGCCTATTGAGGAGACAATGACCATGCCTTTCCATTTTGCAAAGTACAACATACTACATATATGCCCTCTACTGGCCACTTTATGGTACCAATAAACAACCCTAGAAGGATAACGTATGCGGTGCAATTGTGGGCGCATTTCAACGCTCTGCGTTGCTCTTGTTGGTAATGAGATTAGTTTTGTCTTTTTTGTTTTCGTCAATATTTTTTAGTAGTTTTCGGACTTCAGGTGGTTGGGCTTGTATGTCAGAGAGATGTTCTAATGTTCTGTTTGGGAATTCGGGAAAGCTTGTTGTTGGTGCAACGTGACTCTTGGCGGTGAAGTATTCTAAAAATAACTTACTTTTTAAGCTTTGGATGACGCCTGAGTGTTGGATTCCTTTGAGTGGATAGTGAGTTATGAAGTTTGCTTTACCTGTCCTCGAATTTTGTTGATTATATCCCAATATTCCTTTGAATTTTTTGAGACATTGTTGATGTTGGAGATAATTTTCATCTTATAGTCTTGTTTCGTCTTTTAATTAGTTCTTCCACACTCTTGCAATGTTCTTTGTAACACTTAAAGGTGCAAGCGTTATTTGATTTTCTGAACGATCTGTACAGTTTGTTTCTTTTATTTATTTCAGTCTTAAGTTATTGTTAAACCACGGTTTGTTCTTGTTTTTTATTGTTTTCATGGTTGATGGGATATTATTATTTAGTATGTTGTAGAGTGACTGTGTGAATGTTGAGACTTTGTCATTTCTGTCACTTTTGCTCAGTATTGCAGTCCAGTTAAATGTGATTATGTCAGTGCGCAGTTTGTCCATGCTAATGAGTTTGTAATTCCAGATCTGTTTGATAACGTCTGGTTCTTTAGGTAAGCAGTTGAGTGTGAATGTTGTTTCTATAACGTGGTGGTCCGAGTTACCAATGGGAGGTCATACAGAAGTGGATTCAATTAATACGACATTGTTAGTAATACATAAATCGAGGCAAGAATGTGAATACTCTGTTAAACGTGTCGGTTCGTTTATTAGTTGTACACAGTCATTTGAGAGGAGAATATCGAATAATTCGGGACCAGCTTGGTTGTCATTGTCTTCTGAATACCAAGTACTATTTCTTGCGTTGAAATCCCCGTTGATAACAATTCTTTTATCAGTTCGTGAGAGTTCTTGCAGTTGTTCTGCAAAGGTCTTGAAATATGCTTTCCTGTCATGGGATGTCTGTGAGGGTGAGCGATAGAAAAAAAAACATAATATACGTTCTTGTGGTTGACATAAGGTTCAATCCAACAGTTATTCATTGATTGTATAATTTTGGTATCAATTGTTTTGTAATTTACGGAGTTGTGTACAAACAAGATCAACCCCCTCCCGCCGTTGGTAGGCAATGTTGTATTCTGGAATAATAAGTGCACTGAGGTTGTCTTCGGACAGTGTTCCGGATTCACATTATGTCTATGACCATGTAATTGTTTTCTGTAATAAATTGCTTGAGAAGTTCAAATCTTGAAAGATTGTTCGCCTTGATACTATTGATGTTAGTGAATAAGACCTTGAAGCTGGCTGCACCCTGAGTGTATGGTCCTGGATTGACCTCTACGTCACCAGTAGTCAAAAGGCTTTGCTCAATGATAACTCTGATATCACAACGTGAGTTCCTCATTGTGTAGTAAACACTACGTAAGTGCGCATTTCGGGATCGTTTTCCTAGTAGAAACGTGAGGTCGAGCGTGATAGGGGAAAAGCAATGAGGTATTTTTGTTTTCCAGACACCCGGACAATTGTAATTATTGTGTGTTTAGTTAAAACCTAATAAATTTATACAGTTCATACTTAGCATGCTTATCTAACAACAGAAGAAAGAAATATATGCAGTCGTGTGAATAGTCTAAAAGTAATTAAGTAAGCTAGGACAAAAGCAATGAACACTAGGGTAGGCATGAAAATTCCCACCACTACTAACTTACATTAACTTAGGCTAAATTTTGTAAATAGAAAACTGATGATTGAGTAACATTAAAAAGTGAAGTGGATAGGCGTACTACAGATGTGAGATTAATACAAATAGGTAAGAGCCAACGTGGTAGGCAATTTGTACATATGTAGAACATGAATACTGTACTTTGGGATGAAAGGATATTTCCAATTACATTGGTACTATTGCACATGACGCCGCCCGAGTCAAATAGGGCTCTAAGTCAATACTATTCGATTGGCCATTTTTAGCTTGAACGTCAATGGTGATTAAAGTTGAAACAACTTAAAAAGCGAATTGAACTCATGAACTGACTCACACTTGACTAGATCAGTAGATGAAAATGAATTATTTGAGGTAACATGTGTGTACATGTATTTGAATGATATAGCTGCAGTTGTCAAGTTCAGTGTAGTTTCATAATCAAAACACAAGTGAGACGCAAAATTCCTTAAAAATATGCATTACTAAGATATAAGATGTTCTGATTTCACTCCTTGTTGTCTCATTGTTATTAGGAAGCTATGCGTAATAGCTGTAGCTAATTGACCCAGAAGTGCATTTTAAGTACTTTATCACTTGCAAAATCAAAATTCAAGCGAGTTGTACTTTTTGCTGCACCGAGCTTCTCTGTGGGCCAAAAATTGCCATATCAATATCAAAGTAAAATTTTTCGGCAAGAGCTCATTTTGGCTTACTTTGAGCGCAAACTAATGTTATTGGGTCACAGGTTTTATTCAGAGAATGACTTGTAAGCATGTGTCTGCACGTTCTCACTTCTACTAGCCTCTAGATTTATGTTGTAGTACACTGGGGGATTTAGAAGCACCTTAGCAGCAACAACATCAACAACAATACGTAACGAAGTATGACACTCCAATTTGCAACTTTGCACGAGCACTCAACATTCTTGACTACGACTTCCGCCTTGCCACCGTTTCTGAATTGGTGTGTGTTAAGGGCCGCTTGACACCGATCATCTTGTGCCCTGTCAGTTGTGCCATTTCAAAAATTGAAGTCTAAGCTGGAATATAGTTACCAGCCACTTTCATGAAATTTTTTAGCCTCGATTTCGGTGTTTATTCAGCAACGTCTACGAATTGAATTGTTTCGTGTGACATCTAAACTTGCTACCATTGCTGAAAGATTTTTGATGATTAAGAACTGTTTGTTTTGTCATTACAGGAAGCGTGGAATGCAGTTGTGCGTGGCTGCAGTGACCGCCGTGGTTTTAATCACACTGGTTGTTTTCTATAACCATTTGGGTAAGTTACAGTAGTCCAAATTTGATCATTATCATAATGGAATATCTTAACATTATATCACCTATTTTTGTGCATTGTACTGCTTGAAAGTTTGTCATTCACTGGTCTCATTATTGCTGCGAACATCGTTTACGATGATAGCCCACATTCAATCGATTATGTTTATCAATTGGATCGACAGATATACAAGGCGTAGCATTTATATCACAACTGCAACACAGAAGCCAGTACGAGCTCCTTTCACGCATTCGCCACCATTTCAAAAAGACCGCGTTAATATTGCAACGGACTGTGTTCGTTCGCGTTGGCAAAGGCCTCGATCGTCTAAAATAGGCCAGCCTTCATATATATGTTGGCACAGTGTAAAACTGTTGTCGACAGGCAGTCATATTTGTCTCCTGCTGTGGACAAGGTGTCACTGTACCAATACTCGAACACAGCGTGAACACAGTAGCAACACGATTCAAGTTTTGTATTGCACTAGTCCGAAGGTTCACTAGTTCACTACTAATAAGACGAAACTGCGTCATTAAGCATTAAAATTAATTTTTTTTTGTCAGCAACTCACTGATGCGCCAGGAAACCATTGCGAGAATCAAGTCAATGGCTGCATTTAATTTACTACGCCGAGTTTGCCGGTCGCCCGGCTGAGACATCTGCCTCGCTGGTTCCTTGCGTGTCCGATAGAGGAGAGGGAACACGCAGGCATCATTTCATTATGCGCCCACATATTTATATGTGGATGCATTGTCATCATCTCCGTCCGCCCGTCCATCCGGTGTCCGGCGTCTATTGCTCTATCTCCAAAACGCCTTGACGTATGTTGCACATGTCTTGCTTTCATGGATGGGACAGCATGAGCGAACTTTCGTAAGGATCCAACTACCCTACTGGCAATTTTAGTTTTTTACGATTACCTCTGTTTCTTCAAAACTCCTCAAAGGATTTTCATAAAATTTAGTATATATGCACCTATTAGTGAGATGACGCTATCTTATCGTTTTCGGATGGATTCGACGTAGTTTGCGCCACCTAGTGGTCATTTTTACTGTTTTCGTGTCTGCTTTTTTGCGTCCACACCTCTATCAACCAACCCCCTCGAAGGATGGTTGTGAAAATTGCCATGTACGGCTAACGATGATTTTCCGACAACTTCGACGACTATGGCGCTCCTAATGGCATTTTTGCGCCGATGGCTGTATCTACTAAACCGTTCGCAGGATCTTTACTAAGTTTAGAAAATGTATTTATATGATGATAACAAACGAGGACGACGACTTTCGGACATTTCTGACTACTGGTGTGCCATCTAGTGGCAGTGTTAATTTTTTCGTTTACCTTTACATCTTCAAAGTTCCTCAACGTATTTTCATAAAATTTGGCATACAGACATCTGTTAATGAGGTGACGCTTGCTCTCTGTTTTCAAATTGATTCGACCTAGTTTTCGTCACCGAGTAGCCATTTTTTGCGCCCACATATTTATATATGGTCGTACATTGCTGTCATCTCTGTCTGAGTGTCCGGCGTCCGTCGTCCGGCGTCCGCAGCTGTATCTCCTAAACCCTTCACAGGACGTTGATGCGATTTCGCAGATGTGTTCCTATGAAGCTGAAAACAGACGGCAACGAATTTCAAACCTCTCTGGCTTCAGGTGTGCACCCTAGTGGCAATTACGCTTACCTCTGTATCTTCGGAGGTCCTCAACGGCTTTTCATAAAATTTGGCAGTTAGGCATCTATTAGTGAGATGATGCCATCCTTCCGTTTTCGGACGGATTCGAGGTACTTTGAGCCACCTAGTGGCCATTTTTACTGTTTTCGAGTGTGTTTTTTTTGGCGTTCGTCATTCTATCAACCAAAACGCTCTAGGTATGATTTTGAAAATTGGCATATAGGTTCTTATTCTGAAGAGGGCGGCTGACAATGATTTCACGACGACTTGTGTTTTCTCTTAGTGGCAATTTTGTTTGTTTTTCGCCCGTGGCTGTATTTCCTAAACCCCTCACGGGATCTTGATGAGATTTGACATATGCGTTCCCATGAAACTGACTATGAATGACAACGAATTTCGGACCTCTCCGACTACCAGTGTTCTCCCTAGTGGTAATTTTATTTGTTACGCTTACCTCTGTAGATTTAGGAGATCGTCAACGAATTTTTCATAAAGGTAGGCATCTCTTATTGAGATGATGCCATCCTCCCGTTTTTGGACGGATTCGAGGTACTTAACGCCACTCGTGGCCATTTTTATTGTTTTCGAGACTGTTTTTTGGCGTCCGCCGTTCTATCCACCAAGTCGCTTGAGGGATGATTTTGAAAATTGGCATGTATGTTCTTACTGTAAAGAGGGCGGCTGACGATGATTTTCTGATGACTTGGACTACTATGGCGCCTCCTAGGGCTAGTTTTATTTGTTTTGCGCCCATGGCTGTATCTCCTAAATGCTCTACAGGATTTTTATTGAATTTTGCTGCTGTATTTATATGAAGTTGACAACAGAGGACGACGACTTTAGGACAGATCGGGCTACCCGTATGCCCCCTAGTGGAAATTTTATTTTTTTGCGTTTATCTCTGTATCTTAAAATATCGCCAATGGCTTTTCATAAAATTTGGCAGTTAGGCATCTATTAGTGAGGTGACACTATCATCCGGTTTTCGGTGAAATTCGAGGCTTTTTGCACCACCTTGTGGTCATTTTTACTATTTTCGAGTCTTGTTATTTAGCGATCGCCCCTCTGTCAACCAAACCACTCTAAGGATGGTTGTGGAAATTGGCATGTATGTTCCTAATGTGCAGCGGAAATCTGACGATGATTTTCCGACGACTTTATCCACTTTGGCCTCTCTTAGTGACAGTTATGTTTTTTGCGCTAAAAGCCTCTTAGTGGCAATTTCATTTTTTTTGTTTTCCTCTATTTTCTCAGATGTTCCTTGACAGATTTTTATGAAATTTGGTAAATGGCTTTGATTACACGTACACATTTTCGCATGAATTCGACATATTTGGCGCCATTTAGTTGTCGTTTTTATATAAATAAACACCCCCTAGAAGCACGCCGTTGGCAGTGTATTCGTGGGCGCATTTCAACGCTCCGCGTTGCTCTTTTACTGTTTTCGAGTCTGTTTTTGACGTCCACTAGTCTATCAGCCAAACTGCTTTCAGGATAATTGTGAAAATTGGCATGTATATTTTCACTATGAAGTGGACAGCTGACGATGATTTTCCGACGACTTCAACTGCTGTGGAGCCTTATAGTGGCAGTTTTGTTTTTTTGGCGCTCACGGTTGTATCTCCTAAACCGTTTTCAGAATCTTTACTTAATGTAGCAAGTGTATTTATATGATGTTGATAACGGACGGCGACAACTTTCTGACGAATCTGATTACTGGTGTGCCCCTTTGTGGCAATTTTAGTTTTTTACTTTTTCCCCTTTATCTTCAAAGGTCCTCAACAGATTTTCATAAAATTTTGAATATAGGCATTCATCGGTGAGATGACGCTATCCTGCCGACTGCTTATGTTACATCAATCAGTGATAAAGCGCGTCCTTTTGAATGATACCTGCGTATTCTCTACCCCTAGCGGACGCGCTGGGAATCAGCGAGAGACATCTGCTTGATATGTGAGCCGGAAGTCGTCACCGGCAAGCAATCAAATGTCTACCGATTGACCCGGCGTATGCCGGACGAGTCAACCATGTGCAGCCAAGGAATTTAAATAACGAACAGTTTTTAAGCTCCAGAATGTTTAAAACAGTTTAGAAACATAGTGACATTTTTCTTTATTTTTACAATTTGCTTTAAAAATGCGAACACAAAATTCACTTTCGTGCTTAATCCTATTTGTCTCAAGTTTCTGCATCTTTAATGATCAACTATCTACTAGTTCTTGCCAAGTATCGTCTTCTATCTCACACGAGTGCAAACGCAGTAGCATTTGACTTTTGTATGTATAAATATGTTGGTGCACATTGCAGCCATCTCCATCTCGGCGCTCAGCGTCCGCAGCACCTTTCCTTATTGTGATGGATTCGACGTATTCTGCACCAACTAGTGACTTTTTTAATTATTTTTAGTCAGTTTTTGTCGTCTGCTTCTTTATCTGCCAAACTGTGCTAATTATCATAATGAAAATTGGCAGATGTGTTCCTACTGACAAGAACATTAGTCAGTGTTGGAGATTTTCAAATAGGCCAGTTACTGTGGTGCCGCCTGGTGACATTTTTTTCGCTTCTACGGCTGTATCTTCTAAAACCCTTGCAAGATGTTTTTGAAACTTTGCAGTTGTTTTCCTACTAGCTTGGCATGAGGTGGACGGACTCAACTGCTGGCGTGATTCCTAATGACACTTTGTTCTTTACTTTTGCCTTTGTATCTGCGGAGTTCTTTGATGATTTTCATGAAATTTGGCAAATCATTTTGAGAAAAGACACCTTCTTTGAAAATGTCCAATGTTTCTTATGACATCTAATAGACATTTTTATGATACAATAAACAGACATAGAAGCACACCGTTTGCGGTGCAGTCGTGGGCGCATTTAAACGCTCCGCGTTGCTCCTGTGGCTCATTGCTTCATTTAGACATGCGACTATCACATGGAAAGTGTTGATTTGGAAAACGTAGGCAAACTTATGTTCCTTCTCAAGCGTGTTTCTGGATAGTTATTTTCATTCAAGTTACGTGTTTAGGTTACCCTTGTGCCTCCTTCTAGTTGTAATTTGATTATTGTAGCGCATTCACACGCACATTAGTTGTCTCTTTTGTTTTTGTTTTTGTTGTTGGCCTATCGGGTTACACTCGTATAAAAATAATACCGTAACAGTGGTTCATAAAACTTTATTTATGATAGGATACTATACGATTTGAATATACGATACGACACGATACGAGTATTTACGAGTATTTAGTATACCGTTAAACCAAGAACAATTATAAAAGCAATACAATCTCTAATACAAATTAAACGACCAAATACATACTGAAATACAGATAATATTATGTGAGAAACTGTTGTAAATCCCAATACCATGGATAGGCGTTCACGATCCTAACCCTAAATTTGTTTGTGATTGTTTCCATTGAGAGGCGGGCATGGTCAGAGCGGCTGAACCCCTAAATCTGTCTTTGACACTTGTGTTGAACTTAAGGACCTCCCGAAGCAATCTGCCACTCTTAAGAGGTGCAGAGTTGTTTGAACAATTGCCTTTAAATGTGTTGTTAGCAACATTATCTTCTAGTTGCCAGTGGGCATTGTAAACCTGTTCCTTCTGCAGGGGCTTATTTATCGTATTCGCAAGTACGTATGTGCGTCGAGAACAAAAATGGGGAAATATAAACGTTAATATTACTTTTAAATGTAAGTTTTGCCTTTCACCATATTACAAACAATCTTACATCATGCGCAGCTTATTATGATTTCCTGTGAACATCGCCAGTACATTATTCGTTATGTTTATTTGTAGAAATAGTCGACCGACAAAAGCATTACGCAGTTACCTCGGGCCTTAGAGTAGACCTCCGTTGTGTAGACTACGAAGTTAGGTGTTCACAGTGGGCAAAAGAAGGCTGGTGTGTTCGTGCCAAACAATTCATGACCACAAACTGCTCTTCGTCGTGCGGCATTTGTGGACCTAAAGAGATAAACAAAGGTTAGTATTCTCAGATAAATATAATAAAAATGGTATTTCAACACCTGCCTGTAATAACGAGTCAATTAAACAAATACTGCTGCCAGGTAAAACACTCAATATTGGATTAAGGGTTTGCGGTGCTCCCAAACTATCTGAGGTTCGGAGGCCAAAGTACCATTTAGTTACTAAGCCATCGGATAGAGAGTTGCAGGAAGAGCATTTCGACACTGCCTTGTCCAGTTGCGTAACGCGTTTAAAAGTGAGTCACTCGTTGAGAATCCACCCGAAAACGCGAGGTTACCGTCGCCTCACTAATAGATGCCTATACACACCTGTACCAAAATTTGTGAAAATATGTCGATGAGCTTTGAAGATAGAGGTAAACTTAAAAAAAATTTAAAATTGCTACTAGGTGGCACAACAGTTGTCGGATCCGTCCGAAAGTTCGCTCATGCCGTCCCATCCATGAAAGCAACACACGTGCAAAATTTCATGAACATATAAATATGTGGGCGCATAAAAATGGTACGCAACGGGCAATATTCACCCCGAAGGGCCGATAGTACCAAGGGCGGATATTCCGAAGTGCCGATAGTCCAATGGGCCAACATTCCGAAAAGTGGCGACTTATCGGCTCACATATTTGTTTACCATTTTTGCATCCTCGTGAATTCCTTGATTAGCGACGGGTTGAAGTTTGCTATATCCAACAAAGAATGCCTGAATGCTAACTAATTGAAAAGACATTTAATTAGTGTTTCTGAGAAAAGGATATGAGACACTGAAGTGCCAAAAATGTAAATCGTTTACTTCGGAATGACGGTTTCAGCAAAAGAAATTCTTCTTAGATTTTTAAAATGTCGCCATTGCGTACCAAATTCAATGACCGATAAGAACAAAGTTTTATTTTTACCTTATGTGGTCGTAGTTGTGCCTGTCTCGAAGCTACGCCTGATGTTCGCAATTAGGCGCATGCGCATATACGTGAACGATTTGAGTAAAACCATGCTTGAAATTGACGTTCTGGCGCACTGCATCAAATACACACTACTGTTTTGAATGCAGTGAAGATTCTTGCCCCTTATTTAGGCCTGTTCGGTTGGTAAACGTCTGGCCTAATGAACATTTGCATGTACTTGCTTACGCATTACTTGCATTCAGATTAAACACCAACGTTCGGTTTTCAGTTGGACGAAATTGTAGGATTAGGTTAGCATCTATTGGGAATTTCCAAAAAATCACACCCCAAAAACAGCGTCCCTCAGAGAGCGCTCATTCGAAAGGAGAAGTTGGCATTGGAAGGCTTTTGGTAATTTTAAAGAAAAACCTGCTCAATCGTGCATTTTACTCAGTAATTTGAATTTTTCGACTGCACTGCAACTTTTGCGTGATGTGTTTAGGGGGACGGGAGTGGGGGGCAGGGTGCCCGGGCCCCTCTCCCTTGGCGGCCGCAAAAAAGTACAGCACCAAAAGCGTGAGGAAATATGGAGTTTAGGAATTAACCCGGTAATTAACATTATACGGCCGAAATAAGATTTAACAATGTGTAGAGTTTTAGTTTGTGTGTGGTTGTGTTTGTGGGGTGGGTGGGGTTAGGGCTGGAGCTCCGTTTCCATCGTCTGCTTCACTGTGCAATGAAGAAAAGTTAATTTACTTTTTTTTCAAAGTAGATGGAAGCTGAGTGTTGAAGAAACAGAAGCTGTTGGTAAAATGTAAATTTTAATCGAAGCCTTAGTGAATCACTCAGAAACTCATAAGTCTTTTTCAAACATTAAAATTTAGAGGATTTGCAAAGCAAGCGCGTGGGAAATGCGAACACGAAAAATGGATTTGGTCTTTTAGGCAACTGAAGATTATTTTAAATACAACAATTTTTGCTGCGAACTGACTGCAAAAAATATGAAGCATTAACTATTACGGAAAGAAGCATGTTTGCGCGCGAACGTTGAGGCCATAAACAAGTATGTCTCTTAGCGCAACCTGGTAGCTGGAAGCGTATGGCGCAATAGAAAATAATGCGCGCTCTAATCAATAGGTTCTGAGTTCGAATCGTTGTGATTTACGAGTTTTCCATTTTAAATCACCCGGCCAAAGTAGAGCCGACAAGGGCTGATTATCCTTCAGAAATCAAGGAAAAGTGCTCGTTTTCAGAGGCAAAAACAAAATTTTCTCCTGGATGGAAAAACGCTCCCGACCTCACCCCTTCTGCGCTACGTGCCTTTACGCAAGCGTGATTGTCTACGAGACAAAATGTTGGGCCCAATCTTATGATATTCTAGATTCGCCACTGCAATGAAGACGTTGTTCATGATTTTGTGGTAATCGAGTGATAAAACACGTTGTCACCGTAAATGGAATATTAGTTTAGAGTAATATCTTGCGCATGGCATACAGTTATAACCTTTTTCCACCAACGGTTTTTCATAAATAAACGCTCACTTGAGGCGCTCTTTCGAACATTTAAGAAATTAAAGCAGGTGTTGGTTTGGGTTATAGTGAAAACTTAAATAACTTGAAAGTTGAATTGATCAGGTGAAGGCGCGAATAAACAAATGAACTCAACACCATTTCATTTTCAATTTTTAAAGTCCTTGTCTCAAACGGCAATCTAGATCAAAAAATTAAAAATTTACACTAAATAAAGTAATATTTACGGCCAAATGGCAATCAAGGTCCATATTCGGTGGCCACTTTTGATGAAAAATGAAGGTTGTCATATAACTGTAAAAGCTGGGTTATTTTCAAGCACCATCATTCCAGGTTTGTAATCTTAAATATTTTTGCACAAGAACCACCGAATAAAATTTTATGGCCTAATGCATCGCAATTGTATAAAAGGGTACGTACACTACAACGTGTGGTCACAACCCACACCTACCATGCAAAAAATCATAAGGTAGCTTATGATTTAATAAAGTTTTGATTAAATTGAGGAAGTATCACATACTAAAATAAGAAAAGTTATTACCGTGCTGATCAATTTGTTCTAGATGATGATACATTGCATATCTTAACACAATATAATGAGAACTTCCTTCTCTTGCAATATGATTCTTACAAAAAGAAAATGACAAGTAACTACTTTTCAAAAACTTTATTGGTGCTATTTGCCTAGATTTCACTACATTTACCAGTTGGTCAAAATAGTTAAAGCAATGCTAGGTCCAGTGTTCCACATGTAAACAATAAAAATGGTACTNGGGGGGGGGGGTACGTACACTACGCACAGTCAATCAACGGGAAATGTTGACTAAGTTACAAATGTATGGGATGGTCTCGAGTTTTGTGCTGCCTCTGCTTGTTGGTTTGTTGCAAATCGAAGTTGTCTTGAGAGATAGAGAACCTGCCTCTGCAACACCAGTTGTCACATGACGTGCCTTCTAGGACTTTCAGTACTAGCAAAGTCTTGTGTGGCATTTTGTTGTCCACAAATTGGATAATGTCCATTGTTTTTTTTTGTCAGACTGTATTCATTTTGGAAATATCAGTATTATTCATAGGAACAGCAGCTGTATGTAAAAATTCTTGTGGGCAATATTTTATAGCACAGAGGTTGAAGGTATGTACACTACACAGGGGTACGTACACTACATTTTAATGACTTTTCAGATTAAAATGTAATGAGAATTAGTTCATTTACCAATATTCAAAGAGAACAAATAAAAAGTACAGCATGCAGTCATGTGCGTATCTGTCTGTCATTGTTTGAAAACAGGCACATGTTAAAATATAGGGGTACGTACACGACACAAATGCTAATACATGTATTTCACCCAAAACAAATGTATTTGTAATTAACATCCTTTTAACCTAGGTCTTTTAATGGAGGAAGCTGTCTGTGACAAGTGATGCTTACTTACCGTGTAATATTTTTGTTTCATGGTATTTCTTCACATGGGGGTACTGTACGTACACTACACAGGGGTACGTACACTACATTTCAGTGACATGTCAGGTTTGTAACTAAATACTTAGAATCTACTGAGAGTGATTTACTAAATCAAAGAAAAAATAAAAAGCACAGCATTCATGTGCATATCTGCCATACTTTGAAAATAGGCACAAATTAAAATATGGGGGTACGTACACTACACAAATGCTAATATTCCACTAAAAACAAGTGTATTGGCAATAAACACTCTGTTAACCTAACATTTTCGAGGAAGGAAACTGTCTATGACCAATGTTGCTCACTTACCAAGTGATATATTGATTTCATGGCATTTGTAATCATGGGGGTACGTACACTACATAACTGTTTCTGCATCACATGGTAACATAATGTTGTATGGCCATTTATTTTTCTTTGGTGATAGTAAGCACCATGTTGTTGTTTAAAAGGCAATAATTTCATTTGCAATGACCATTTGTATTACTGAATTCCACGTTGGGGTACGTACACTACATTTTGTTAGCCTTTTTGGTCCATTTTCAACATAGCAGAAACCATTCAGTATCCAAACTTTTGGTTTGTTTAGATATTGAATAATTTGCTGTGTTGCCTAGGCTGACATATTTTGCAGTTCTTTTCGTTACAGAGTGTGAACTTTAGTTTTTAACCTTATTTACAGTAGGTGAGGGTTAGAAACACAGAATTTACAAATTTCGTAACGAGTGCCTGTTTTATGATGAACCCAACCATTTCTCAGTGATTAAGCACAACTTCATCTAATCATTGATTCTGAAAGTGACTGAAGTTATTCCCAGTCATGTCTAAGCAATTGTTTGCTGAATAAAATTAATTTCTTTTCTACTCTTGACAGTTGAAAATTGTTATTTTTGAAGAGGCCACTCGTAACGCTAAAAATGCATGAAATTCATAGACAAAAACATGCATAAATTTCTCAAACATTGTCCAATTTTGATGATTCTTTTTTAATTTGCACAACTAAATAACTCTTTGCATATGAGATTCAGTTCAATTGGCATTTGGTAAGTTAGCTCAAAAATTTATTTTAGACCGTAACACAGTCAACTCTCGAATATGGACCTTGATTGTGATTTAGCCGTTAACATACCATAATGTTCAACTCCTTTTTTCGCTCAATTTTGTACCTCGGCCGAGATCAGAAAATCATCGAGTATTCTCGTCTATTTCCGTGACCTGCGTTCCTGCGCATCAGTTCAGGAACGATTCCTGAATGACGGTCATGCTGTCCTTAAAAATGTATTGATATCACCGTGAGAGTAAATGCGTTGTAATCTTGTTTGGTTGTTTTTGATTTTCATTTTGGCACTTTTTATACCAACTTTGTTATTTATTTCCAAATTTTACCTGTTCTTTGCATATGACGAATGGTGATAATGCATCAAGTTTGTGAAGTATTAATACGTCGCATCTCCCACACCCAATACTAGGCGACTGAGTTCAGTCCTGATTCATCACGAGAGTACGTCAAATTTCAACAACAGTACTCGCTTAGGTAATAAATTAGAGGAATTAAAATCTTTCTAGATCAGCAAATGTCTATCTTTATCGCCATATCATGAAACTGATACACCAGCTTGGAGTGAGCATTTTAGAATCGAATCTCAGATTGTGGTGGGGTACGGTTTTTCTATAGCTCAGAATATTAAGACATTTATGGATTTGCTGTAATTAAGTAAATTTGATCGCCTTGGTTCACAGTGATAGTCAAACCTACAACCGGATGTGAATACACCTGACCTTTTGATATCTCTAATAATTCCACCCACACAAACACCTTACAAGCCTGTTGCTAGGGAATATTCTTTGAACAACCAAAAATTCTCTGACCTTTGGGCATATCAAAATGGCGGTGTTCGACAGAGATGTTTTAATGAAGATGGCCTCCTTGATGCGTCTTTCGAACCATTTCTTGTCCCCACATTAAATTTCAACATCGTCGTAACCGAGCTCGCGATCATTCGCATGCACGTGCCTATGCACCGCCGATGAAACACCTCCCCCGCGTTTCTCCGGCGTTGGTACAACCATAGGGGTTGTTGAGTTTTACCAATGCATTCCTCGGTACAATTGTCACCATCACAATGGATGTGATAAATTGTCTCACTGGCGTTTTCTTTACTTGGTGTGTCCTTAGGATACGCTAACGAATGTCGGGGAATGTTACCCGAACGGTGAACAACATTGATCCCATAATCAAACCCAACACGTTGAAACTTTTTGTACACTCCTTTATACACGGAAACGACACCCTAGCAACCTATCAAATCCGATTCGGCGTAGTTTGCGCCACCTAGTAGCCATTTTTACTGTTTTCGAGTCTGCTTTTTAGCGTCCACCTCTCTATAAACCAAACCGCTCTAAGTATGATTGTGAAAATTGGCTTGTATGTTTTTACTATGAAGACGACGGTTGACGATGATTTTCCGACGACTTCGATTACTGTGGCGCCTCCTAGTGGCAGTTTTTTTTTGCGCCTATAGCTGTATCTCCTGAACCGTTCAGATGATCTTTACTAAATTTATTAAGTGTATTTATATGATGTTAACAACAGAGGACGACGACTTTCAGACGGATCTGACTACTGGTGTGCCCCCTAGTGGCAATTTTATTTTTTTGCGTTAAACTCTGTATGTTTAAAGGTCCTCAATGTATTTTCATAAAATTTGGCATACTGGCATGTGTTAATGAGGTGACTCTATCTCTCCGTTTTCAGATGGGTTTGACCCAGTTTGCGCCACATAGTGGCCATTTTTACTGTTTGTGAGTCTGTTTTTTGGCGTCCACTCGTCTATCAACCAAACAGTTTTCAGGATAAATGTGAAAATTGGCATGTGTGTTTTTACTATGAAGTGGATGGCTGACGATGATTTTCCGACGAGCTCGACTACTGTTGCGCCTCCTAGAGGTATTTTTTGCGCTCATGGCTGTATCTCCTATTAACCTGTTTGCGGGATCTTAACTTTGCAAGTGTATTATATGATGTTGACAACGGACGGTGACGATTTTCGAACGGATCTGACTACTGGTACGCCCTCTAGTGGCAATTTTAGTTTTTACGCTTACCTTTACGTTTACCAGTCGGTATCTTCAAAGGTCCTCAACAGAATTTCATAAAATTTCATAGGCATCTATTGGTGAGATGGCGCTATTATCCTGTTTTTGGATGGAAGCGAGATATTTTGCACCATCTAGTGGCCATTTGTGCTGTTTTTAAATCTTGTTTTTGGCGTCCACCCCTTGATCAACCAAATCATTTTAGGGATGGTTTTGAAAATTGGCATATGTTTTCTGTGTGAAGTGGAGCTTTGATGATGACGACTGACTACTGTGGCGTCTCTTAGTGGTAGTTTTGTTTTTCGCCCATAGCTGTATCATTAAGACCCACTACAGGATCTGTATTAAATGTTGTAGTGAATTTATATGAAGAAAACATACGACAACTTTTAGGCGGATCGAACGGACGCTGTTCCCAAAAGTAGCAATTTCATTCTCTTCTGTTTTCCTTTTGTTTCTCGGAAGTTCCGTGACAGATTTTTATGAAATATGGCATGTTCCCGTTTTTGGATGGATTGTACATTTTTGCACCATCTATTGGCCATTTTTATGATACATATAGATAACCTTAAAAGCACACCATTTGCGATGCATTCGTGGGCGCATTTTAACGCTCCGCGTTGCTCTTGTAATGCATTTTTGTCCTCCGCCTGTTTATCTGCCAAAACTGCTCAAAGGATCATTATGAAAATCATGGTTGTGTTCCTGATGAGAAGACTATGGCTGATGTTGATTTTCAGATGAGTTTGACATCTGTGGCATCCCGTACTCGTAATTTTGTATTTTTGGAGCCATGTCTGTAGTTCCAGATTTTTGCAGAAAATATGTAAACGTTTGTGGGTGTTTTCCTATATGTGACTATGGCTGCCCACGACTTTTTGGACGATTCTGACCACCGCTGTTTCCCCTAGTGGCAATTTTAGTTTTTACGTTTGCCTTTGTATCTTCAGAGTTCCTTGATATTTTTTCATGAAATTTGGTAAACAAGTTATAATGAAGATGACAACACAGTTTTTTGGAACCGACTTGACGTAATCTGTGCCACCTAATGGCCGTTTTAAATATTTCTAAGCCTGTTTTTGTTGCCTGCTTCTGTATACACTGTGGAATATTGTTTATCATGGCCTCTCATTTGTAAAACTGACGTCATAACATTCAGTCATTCCCACTGGTTGAAATCTGAGAAACCTCTTTCAGTTTACTGTTACGTAGTATGGCGACCACCTTTGACTTGAATATTTGCAATTTATTAAAACGGCAATGATCGAAGTAAACAAAATCAAGGAAACCCCGATCCCATGGCTAAGCCCAAAGCACCGTGCATAGGCGTGTGCATGTTTCCACTGGGTCACTTTTCAGTATAGGTAGCGCTGTGTCAGAGGGTAGATTCTGTAGGCTGTTTTTAATTTTTCGAGTCTAGTTTCTGTTGTTTGACTGTGTCTGCCAAACTCTTCATAGGATCATTATGAAAATGTTAAGATGTATTCTCACTGACAAGGGCATGACTGACATTGATTTTCGGATGGGTCCAACTATTGTGGTGCCTCTTAGTGTCATTTTTATGCGTCCGCCCGGGCGGCGTTCGTCCGTTAGGCGTCCGGCGTCCGCTGCTCTAACTCCAAAACCGTTTGACGTATGTTCACGAAAATTTGCACATGTGTTACTTTCATAGAGGGGACGGCATGAGCGAACTTTCGGACGGTTTCGATTACCGGTCTGCCCCCTAGGCAGTAGTGGCAATTTTAGTTTTTTACGCTTTTACCTGTATAGGTCTTCCGCGTATTTACATAAAATGTGGCATGTAGACATCTATTAGTGAGATGACGCTATCCACCCGTTTTTGGATAGATTCGACGTAATTTGCGCCAGCTAGTGGCCATTTTTATTGTTTTCGAGTATGTTTTTAGTCGTCCACCCCTCTATCAACCAAAGCGCTCTAAAAATGATAATTGTGGAAATTGGCATGTATGTTCTTACTATGAAGAGGACGGCTGACGATGATTTTCCAACGTGGCGCCTCCTAGTGGTAGTTTCTTTTTTGCGCCTTTGGCTGTATCTCCTAAACCGTATGCAGGATCTACCAAATTTAGAAAGTACATTTATGTGATGTTGACAAAGGACGAGGACGACTTTCGGACGGATTTGATTACTGGTGTGCCCCTGGTTGCAATTTTATTTTTTTACGTTAACCTCTGTATCTTCAAAGGTCCTCAACGTATTTTCAAAAAAATTGGCGTACTGGCTTCTGTTAGTGTCGTGACGCTATCTTTCCGTTTTCAGATGGATTCGACTTAGTTTGCGCCACCTAGTGGCCAACTTTACCTTTTTCGAATCTGTTTTTGGCGTCCATCCCTCTATCAACCAAATTGCTTTCAGGATAATTGTGAAAATTGACATGTATGTTTTTACTATGACGTGGACGGCTGACAGTGGTTTTCCGATGACTTCAGCTACTGTAGCGCCTCTTAGTGGCAGTTTCGTTTTTTGCGCCATGGGTGTTCATGTATCTCTTAAACCGTTTGCAAATCATTACTAAATTTAACAAGTGTATTTACATGATGGTGACAAAGAACAACGACGACTTTCGGACGGATCTGAGCCATGGTGTGCTCCCTAGTGGCAATTTTAGATTTTACGTTTGCCTCTCTGTCTTCAACGGACGTCAACGCATTTTCCTAAAATTTTGATTACAGGCATCTAGGTTGTAAACAATTCATAAATGAAACTAATATACATAGAGGTTTATACATTTAATTAATATCTAATGTAAGTATCCCAATATTTAGATATGTTATTGCGAATACATAAAAACAAAAACATGTACATATTCATGTATGGAAATCAGAAGCAGCAATATTGATAAACAGTACATAAAAATTTGCTAACGTTGCTTAGAAGGAATTCATTGAGAACGACGTCAAAGTTAGGAATACCATTCAATAATGATGTAACTTTAGTAGGGATATTATTACAAGAATAGAGAACATTAACAATTCATTGGTTTTCATTGAGTGCACGAAAGAGTGAGTCTCTCAGGTATTCGATGAGGGGACATTTGAAGAAAATATGAGGATAAGATTGATGGTCACCACATTTACAGTTTGGAGAAACGTTACTAAAGTTATGCCTAAACTTGTCAGAATTGAGGAAAAGACCACATCTTGATATGTACAATGTTATTTCGTTATCGCGGGAAAAGGAGGATTGAGCTAAGGGTGCTGAGTTATCAAAATTTTGAAAACAGTTCTAAAATTATTTTTTATACTCGTAAAAGAGTTGCTTTCCTTAACAGAGACTGGAAGAGCATTCCAGTTGTTGATGCACATCATGACCTTCTGAATGCCTGACTGCATGACGGAGGATTGCATATGGGGTGGAGGATCTCAAATTACTACGATGGCCTTGTCTATTGTGTAGATAAAACATTTTTTGACAGAGACGTTGTTTATTACTTCGAATGTGGTCATGTGAAGATTGCGTCGAGTAGACAGTTTGGGCCACTTGAGACTATTCAAAACCTTAACACTATTGGATCCCCTGTAAGCTCCAGTTATGAGTAAGGCAGCTTGATACTGTAATTTCTCCAACTGAAGAGTGAAACAATGTCATCAATGTCGCCAGTGTCCAATATGGAATCCCAGTCAGTGTAGGTGATATCCTGACGTAATTTGTCGGTGTCAACTTGATCATATTTCCAAATGGTTCGTGTGGTGTGTTGTTCTTTAACCGGTTTTTAGGTGTTAGAGTGGTTTCGATTGTGTGGTGATCAGAATTGCCTACAGGAGGAAGTACAGAACATGAGTCAATGACACTCAAATTGTTTGTTATGCAGAGAACAATACATGAATGAGAAAAGTCGGTGATGCGGGTTGGCTCATTAATTAGCTGTATGCAGTCATTAGAGAATAAGATATCAAACAATTGCTGTCCGGCTGTATTGTCATGATCATCATTGTACCATGTAGAGTTTCGGGCGTTAAAATCACCATTTATGATTATACTAACGCTATTGCGGTTAAGTTCCACTAACTGATCAGCTAGGGCTTTGAAGTAGAGTTTTCTTTCAGTTGGTGATTGAGAAGGTGATGAATAAAACAACCCATAGTAATTTTTTCTGTGACCGAAATTAATTTCGATCCAGCAGTTGCATCACTGAAGACAAGTTAAGCTAGGACATAATTTAAATGTGAGTGTTTTTAGTGAATAAGATGATGCCACGGCCACTGTTACTGTGATAGGCTACACTGTAACTAGGAATGATTAGTTCATTATCAAGGTCGTCTTTGGTAACATTAAAAGTTTCACAAACAGCGACAATCATATTATCCTAAGACAGAACAAAGTTTTTTAGAAATTGGAATCTGGAAAAATTGTTGGATTTAATGCTATTAATATTTGAAAATATGATTTTAAAGGTAGTGTTGTCTTCAGGCCCAGGACTTTCTTCAACATCGCAGGCTAAAAGAAGGCACATGCCAATGACAATTCCGTAATCCATACAGGTGTTAAGTAAACAATAGTCAGGCACAACAGTAAGCTGAACCCGCATAGCCTGATATCTCGTTAGATGCCCGTGAGAAGAAACTCACTCTACTCGAGGCACTCAAAGGATAGCCGGATTTAACAATTTATACACCAATGCTTATTGACAATTCAAGGGTTGTTAAATGAATAAGGTAGTCTGGACAATTAGGGGAGTCATTTTTAAACAACAGAATTATATCATAGGCTCGCTTACAGGTAAATAAATTGCAACTTAGTTGAAAAGCGCAACATATAAAGTCAATCTTGGGAAACCATTAGCTCTGTTGCAAGTGAATACAAAACACTTATGTATTTGAAGACGTAATAAGGAAAAACAGGTGATAATGATTGACCTAAGGATATGTACAGAGGAAATATAGTTACGTACAAAAGAAGGTGACACTCAACACTCAAATGCGCGCTGAAGAAAACAAAAAATGAAGTATTGAAAATCTCTCGCTATGGATAACTTAGCTGTAACACATTTTAGAAGGCTACAAGTGCTTACCAGTTTAGGCCACCCAGTAATGACTGATTAGCTCATGTGTTCGGTGTTGTCTTCTGAATTGAAGTTAACTTTCTCACGGATAGGAACACCATTTTTCTCAGGGAATATTTGAACTTGAAACTCATTAAAAACTAAATTATGGTGACAGAAAGTGCTAAACGTGATATTTTAAGGGCAAGATCAAACAGTAATAACTCAATTAATGTTATGGGGAACCATTCTGAAACCCACAACAAAAATCACATGTAGTTGTAGATTCCGTTACCATACTGAACTCCAAAATATTACCCTAGCTGTTATGCGTGACGGTGGCGCACCTCCAGAGAGTGATTTACGAATTGCTAACAACAATAAACATAAGGTGTATTGTATTCGCCACTCAATAGACACGCAGGTGAAACCTTTGCGCTGTCTACTGCTTGTAACGGTATTATTGATAAAACCTCGCGTGAGTACAACGGGAATCTCCACCTGTCCCGCCACTCTAATCATTCCAACATTTCTCATGAAGGAAACAATTTAATTCATAGTTTTCCAAAGCTTTACAAAAATCTGCAGCCTAGAACGTGGGATCTTTTCCAATAATGAATTCAAATTTTATTAATCCAGAAGATCAAAAATAAATTGCCAGGTGAAAGTACCCGCGATATCTGGGCCCACTGACTTCTGAGTTCGGTGTCTATTCTTATGTTGATACAGTGGCCATCAGTTTTGTTTACGACCACAAGTAGCAAGTTCGGCAATTGCGCAAATACACAGTACAGCATTTACGTATATTATTGACTAAGCACGTCTTAACTCTGACTTATTACTGTAATCATCTACCGAATTACTACAGTAATAATTCTTCAGCTAACCAAATGTAAGAAATAACAACCTAAATAAATATATACTCAGCAATAAATGTTCAGTACAGTAATATATCGCCCAGTTAGAACTCAGGGGTAATGAAACCGACGCATACTTATTAATTTATAGATATACATTGCTGTTATTAGTCCTGCCATTACTGTCATCATACATGTATTTACTACAGTAACGTATCAGCCAATCAGAAGCCTGAAATATTCATAGTCACTATATATATATAACTGTTATATATACTTTTCCACGAAAAAACATTTATTACTGTGGTTATACAATAGTTGTCAATATTTTTGGTTTCAGATTGGCTGATTTATTACAGAAATATACTAAGGTGACATACATGCATAAGTCTATGTGGCTAAGGATGTTCTCGTTTGTCTTACGATCTTATTTTTACTTCATTATCTAAGTTTACTCGTAAATACGTGTTGTTATTAGAAGTATCAAACAAATAGATAAACATCATTGTTATAAATATTCATTACTGTCACAAATATCCATTACTGTTATAATTATCTATTATTGCCACAATTTCAACCAATCAGTCAATTTATTTCTGTAATAAAGGCCACAGGCCCACTGTACAAAAGAACAACTACGTGTAACATCATACATCCTTAAGAGTGCAGCAAGCTCTCACGGAGTCGAAAAGCATAAAATACGTATTTAAATAGATTAACTAATTTAGCATCATCACTAGATTGAATTTAAAGAAGACGGAAAGTTCCAGTAGTACACTTCAATATAATTTTCTCTCAGTTCAGAATATTCATAACAGCTTAGTAGGAATTGATACTCGTCTTTTACAACATTGTGGCAGAAGGGACACACTCTGTTTACCTTATCCAAATTCAAGTGCCTGCCAGCTTCAATCATGAGACTGTGGCTGGAACAACGAAAACGTGCCATGGACATAATTTGTGCACGGGGTAAACTCAAACTTAAACAATGTCCAATTTGAGTTCCTTTTAAATTTGATTATAGATAAACAGTTTATTATTACTCTCAACACTATTTCTAGCTCATGATTGCCGTAACAATTATTAGAACCAATAAACCGGACACGTGTGACCCTCGACCATATAGCTTACGAATACCGCAGACTACAGCAGCAACACAGTGCTCCGGGGAAATATGCTCCCGTATGAGCTGATATTGGTCTTCTTTCTGTCATGTGCTTTTATACATGTACATGCAGTTTTGAGTTCACCAGTATCAGCACTGAGAGTTACCACTTGAGCAACATAGCAGTTTTTAAGAGTCACTGAAAGTCAGGCAGACGCTGGAACATGACATTTCACGGATAGCTTATTTTTATTTTTACTGTTTTTTAGTCCTTTTTTTGCGTCCAGATCTCTATCAATCAAAGCGCTCAAAGGATGATTGTGAAAATTGGCATGTATGTGCTTACTATAAAGAGAACGGTTGACGATGATTTTCCGACGATTTCGACTACTGTGGCCCCTCCTAGTGGCAGTTTTGTTTATCTTTCCGCTATGGCTGTATCTCCTAAACCGTTCGCAGGATCTTTACTTAATTTAGCAAGTGTATTTATATGATGTTGACTACAGATGGCGACGACTTTCGGACAGATCTGAATATTGCTGTGCCCCCTAGTGGCAATTTTAGTTATTTACGTTTAACTCAGTTTCTTCAAAGGTCTTCAACAGAGTTTCATAAAAATTTAAATATAGGCATCTATCGGTGTGATGACACTATATTCCTGTTTTTGGATGGAATTGAGATATTTTGCACCACCTAGTGGCCATTTTTGCTGTTTTCAAATCTTGTTTTGGTGTCCACCCCTGTATCAACCAAATCGTTTGAAAATTGGCATATATGTTCTCAGTGTGAAGACGACCTTTGATGATGGTGACTGACTACTGTGGTAGTTTTGTTTTGCGCCCATATCTCTTAAACCCAGTGCAGGATCTTTACTAAATTTTGTAAATGTATTTATATGAAGATAACAACAGACGTCGACGACTTTCAGGCGGATCCAACGGACACTGTGCCCAGTAGTGGTAATTTCATTTTATTCAGTTTTCCTTTGTTTCTCTAAAGTTCCTTGACAGATTTTTATGAAATATGGCATGTTCCTGTTTTTGGATGGATTGTTTGTTTTTGCGCCATCTAGTGGCCATTTTTATGATACAAATAAATAACCCTAACAGCGCACCATTTGCAATGCATTCGTGGGCGCATTTCAACGCTCCGCGTTGCTCTTGTTACTCTTAGGTGGAATGGTCAACAGCTAAAATAATTTTATTTAAAATATCTGACTTCTTCACAGAAAACTGTCCCCTCGAAATTTTTGGCTAGTTTATGGCTTCGGAAACCATCAAATTTTAGCCTATTTGTTGCATCACTGTGGAACAACGACAAATTAACATAAACTGAGAATGGCATGCTGAATAAGCACAACTTGTGTCTACGTGAAAATGTAAAATTCATAATTGAA
The DNA here is from genome assembly GCA_002633005.1 of Phoronis australis. NCBI lineage: Eukaryota > Metazoa > Phoronida > Phoronidae > Phoronis > Phoronis australis. The sequence goes on along the minus strand of NMRA01000018.1, from coordinate 755,003 downwards.
ACGTATTCGCAAGTTACTTATTTTCGTTACTTTTTCAACCCACTCGAATCAAGCTGTGTAACAGGTGGTAATACCCTTCATTCTATCGTTGTTTCTTTTACGGCGCAAAATCATTCAGAAATGTGACATACTACATTTGAAAGCTGAGCCTTTGTCGAGTACATATAGATCAAAACATTTCTGGACAGCGAACTGTGTGTCCTGCATGCTTTGATTGAAACCACCCGCTTTGCTGATATCGTTCGTCCTGCTCGCCATTACTGTCACCCTCCCATTAACAAACCAACAAAGTTCTATAGATTTATGGATCACAAAAACCATGTCAACAAGATCATTAAGATTTTCCAAAGCTCGAAATCTGAATTACATTAAAATTCTTGCAGCTGGTGCTCAGAACTTTACAATTAAAGCTGAAATTACGACCTCAAAACGATGACAATTGTCGGTCTTGTAATGTCTGCTTGACGTTTAGTAACGTTACGTGGTTCCGAAAAATGGGAACGTATATTAACACGAGGCAATCCAAAACTCACACTTGATTAAATGGTTATTGCTAACTATACCGTTTAAGTACCGAAGACTCACGGGGAGCACTAATCCTGTAAAGGTGAAAATCTTCCGGGTAGTAATTTTTCTACTGTTCATCAGATGGCGAACCGGTTTACCGAATATAAAAATGAACGTTCTGTTGAACAAGTTGTAATCAAATAAAACGCAGTTACAAGTTTTTTTGTTGGGTGGGCCCAAGCGTGTAACTTTGAGAAATCCTACATTTTTGACTAACTATTCAATGCACGGGAAACTTATAATGGCTATTGCTACTTCTGTAGTAGTGTTTTCGCCAACCTCCCCTCAACAATTCTTGAAGCAATGTTTCAGCCAGTTGTATTTACAATCATCACCGTGACTTACATTTTAGTTGTGATGATTGCTAAGTAAAGGAATGAAACGCAGATTCGATGAAGCATTGCAGGTTCAGGTGAGAATGGACCAGACGATTCCAACAGTGACTATAGGATATCACTGACATATTATGAATTCGAGATGTACACTAAAATACTACATAGGGCTAAGAATGTCATTGGTTAATCTAGGCATCAGGTGTAAACCACTAGTAGATACAGAATTTCAAAAGGGGTAATTGCAGTGGTGCTATGAATTTGAAATACAAACAGACTACGAGAATGTCAAATTATTTTACCTGAGGTATCGGTGGAGTTAAGTGTTTTATTATCTAATACTCATGGAAACTCTGACTTGCAACACTTAGAAAAACACATCAGTGCAGTATTTATTACACATGAAATTTGTACAACACAGCCCTTTTTCGTGGTTGACATCGAGCTATGGATAGGACACTTTAGCGTCCCACCTGTAAATTGATTCGAGTGCATATGTGTATTATACAAGTGTGGGTGTTAAAGCTGGTTGTCAATGTTGAGCTAGTATAGTATTTTCTTGACTGCAAGTTTAGTTTCTTCTGAACTTTGGCTGGTTTATGTTCGTGATGTCTGATCAGTTTCCGAGCCTCTGGCGGGGATAACGAGTCAATCCGATTGACTCGTTATCCGACCGGCCGCGACGAGCCTGATCGTGCTCCGAGCCAATGGCCAGGCTAACAAGCGTTTTGTGTTTAGAACTCAAAGAATCACAAGTCTAAACAACACAGATCTAGGTTCTCCTGTCTGTATCTCACGGAAGATTCTTCGAAATTATCTAGTCCGACCCCAAACTCCTGCTACGGACCTTATTGGCCTGTCGAACTTTGTAGGCTACGGTGTGTCCAAATACCAATGAATCCGTAAGAGCGAAATAAAACAACACGTTTTTATACGAATTCGGTGTGTTTATAAGGGTTTTACATCGAAGTTTGATGATTTATTGGTATTAGACCATGACTTCAAGCGATAAGCTGTCACCAGTAACCCGTGTTGTGAACTGCTGAACAGACTGCGTGTAAAACCGATGACGTCATTGCATAATTTCAACACTTCCGTCTGCCGTCAGGTGTCAGGGAACGCAACAGTACGTGTCGTTATGAAGTAGAACTACTCGATCTAAATTGATACAAATTAGGTTGTTTTTTGGGTGACATGCTCCTTTAAAGTCCTTGTCTCACGCGTTGTTAACCCTTATTACATGGTTAGAAGATGTTATAAGGATCCAAGAAGTACCTACCCCATAACTAATACACGATCCGTACTTGAAAACAGTTTAAATGAACGCGCTACTCACGATTCGCACCCGAAGAAACACCGCCATTTTGAACTTGCCGCGAACCCGGAAGTACAATTCATTCAGGAACCCAGGCCGAGAAAACGCCGTCTGTGCGACTGGAGCAGTGCCTGTACTGTTACCAGCCAGCAAACGGGGATAAAAAAAATCGACAGCGCGCCTTAATTTTGATAAAATCAAACTACGGACAATTTTATGGAATTTGCTGAAGAAATGTGACGAATAAATTTTGACAGAAATTATTTTGCTAGACTCGGGACCGCAGACTATCGGACCCGGTGCGGATCGAGACCAGACACTGGCGAACGGTAAATGCATGCGGTTGCAAGCTGTTTTGTCGAAGTAAAACGGTCAAATGATAAATGCTGCATATATTCAAGGGTAGTTTCAAACAATTGCATGAAATTACGGGCTGGTTAGTCCTGTGTCACACTGCCGCGGCAGACCTTGGTTAGCCTCAGTCACCAGCTACCAGTGAAGACTATAGTCAAAATACAGCTTGTTAGTAGGCCTATACAGCCTCCCGTTCAGTAGCGCTAGGACCTCGCTAAGAAGCAAGACTTCGCGAGATTACGTGAGATATTGCCGTGTATTTTAAATGAGAACATGTGACTTTGACTAGGATTTTGCAAGGTCCTAGCGTAGGTCCTAGCGTCTACTGAACGCACGCCAGCTTTGCGCCAAGACTACCCTTAGGCCTAACTGGTCGCTGGCCACAAACACAAAAAACACGAAAATTGAACAAAGTTTCTTTTTTGTAGCAACGTTTGTCAAAATGTATCAACGTTAAATCTTCACAAATTACAAAGTAGCCGATTGAACATGCCTTTCAGTTCAGCAAAAGTCGACATTGTAGGTGCCGCCAGAAATGAGACGAAGTCCAACGGGAATGTGAGCACATTTATCTCTTAATGAGTAACAACTGCGAGGCTGAAATTTGGTGAACACTGTTGAATCGTGCAGAATAGTAAGTAAAGATATGTCTAACTAAATTTCACCGTAATTTGTTGGCGAAAACAATTTACACAAAGTTTTAAACTCGTAACTTATCCCGCTGTCCTCCAATATGGCCGACGCGATCCAAACAAAGTGACCCAAATTTCGCCACAAAACTTGCAATAACTTTACACTGCTTGCCCCGATTTTGATACTTTTTCGATTTTTACTGAGTAGAATGTACTACCTTTCCGATGATAGTAAAGTACTTTTTCAAAACGAGGAAAAAAATAAAACCGAAAAAAATTTGGTTCGACCCATATTGGTTCCTAGGTTCGACCCGCCTACGTAAGGAACTAAACACCAATGCTATTTTAACATACTAAGTACGCGTAACATTCCAAAAAAATCAACGACCACTAACTACAAACTATAAATACACTACATATGCAAACGAATCACGATATATTACTAATAAAACAAAATAATGAAGACTTTTCGAGCAAGCCATAGCACATTCAGTTACAAGGAAAAAATGGCGGCGTTCAGGACAAGTTCCTGAACTGATGAGCCGGAAATGTGGGTACGGAAATAACCGATGACAACCGGTAATCATACGCTCAGAGAGAAGGGTCAAATACTGTTAAAAAATGGCTTTTGGCAAGAAAGGCGAAAAGAATATAAAGAAAGGGTGTCGAAAATAAGAATTTATGTAGTAAGTATTTTCGGATACTAGAACCACATGGGCAGTTTGCAACAAGGACTTTAAGGCTTTAATCCTTTATCTTACACATACAGAATTTCAATGATTCCATTTTAAAATTAGATCTTTCCCTGCCAAGTAGAATTTTATGACACTGTTTATAACATTGATGCTCTTTAACATCTTCCTCCACATACTTTTCTCAATTGTGGCACCGATGTCGTCAACTGGTCCTTTTCCGTGACATGTGGCGAAAAAACTTCAGTCGGCAGTAAAACCAAAATATTCGTGATGGTTCGACATAAGCAAAGTTGCACATAGTTTTTGAACTGTGAACTGCGCTGATAGTGAACGTTTTTGATGTACCGTGGTACTTTTGTCACCAAAATTTTGAATCAGCATCGTACACACTTGTCCTATCAGGCTTCATTAGGTGGATTAACTATTTAAAGTAAATTCGCCCTGACTAATTTGTTGCATTTTAAGAATCACACAGTCTTCCAAGTTGGACACTTCGCGGAATAAGTAATCATTCATCTGGTGTGCCAAATAACTCTATTGCGAAATCCAACAGTTTCCCATGGATAATTTCTCGCGAATAAACGTGCGGTCGGACATCGGAAATCTCCGCTAAAAGTCGAATTTCCGTTGTACTTCCACCAAGATTAGCACATGTCAAGATGAAATACATGATGTTCCTCTTCTTAAAATTTAATCACGTGTTCAAGGATAAAACGTGTACTAAGAAGAAGTAAATTACACGTAATTTTGCTAACCTCTGTTATTTCAAATTTAATAAAAAATTTCCTGTCTTTGCTATAGGCTTTGCTTGCTTAAACACCAAGCTTTGTTTTCATCAATCGTACTAATTACTACTAAAATCCGCCATGTTAACTGTTTAGCCTCCTTGTAATTAGAGTTTTGCGTTTAATTTGGAAATTCCGTCGCCGATTCACCACTCACAAAGACAACTGGATAGGGTTAAAGGAGAATGCCACCCAAAAAAGAACATATTTTGTATCAATTTAGATCGAGTAGTTCTACTCGATAACGGCAGGTTCGGTTGCGTTACCGGACACCTGACGGCAGACGGAGATGTTGAAATTATCCAATGACGTAATTGGTTTCACTCGTAGTCTGTTCAGCAGTTAACAACACGGGTTAGTGGTGCCAGCTTATCGCTTGAATTCATCCTTTAACACCAATGAATCATCAAACTTCGATGTAAAACCCTTAAAAATACACCGTGTTCTTATAAAAACGTGTTGTTTTATTTCGTTGTTGCGGATTTACTGGTATTTGGACACACCGTAGCCTACAAAGTTCGGCATGCCAATTTAACAAGGTCCGTAGCAGGAGCGTTTGGGGTCTGTTCGGAGATAAATTCGAAGTATTCTTCCGTAAAATACATACGGAAGAACCTAGATCTGTGTTGTTTATACGCGCAAAACGCTTGTTATCCCGGCCTGTGGCTCGAAACCCGATCAGGCCCGTCGCGGCCGTCGGGACTGGCATGAACATAAACCAGCTTGAGTTGGAAACTAAACCTCCAGTCACGAAAAGACTATAATAATAAGCCAAAGAAATAATGTCCACGTAAGTATTAATGTTAAGCCACGAAACTGAAAATCTACTTACTTGTCGGGGGCCGCGAAGTCGGGTTCCCCTTCCACAGATCGTCAGGGCAAAAGTTGTACAGTAACAATGATTTGAATAATGTGTTTGTATTTCTAAATAAAGATTCCCCTAACATGTGACCATAGCATATGAAATCGTGTTATTCTGTAACAACAGCTTTCTGTCAGCAAACACTGAATTAGCATGCGCTCACACGACCGCGGTGCCCGGTCAATTACCTTTGTTGCCGACATCAAAAGCCGGTAACGCAGTGGTTTATTCATTGTTGGCTTCTCAAAACATTTGCACTCACGAGCACTCAAAGGCATTGCAAATTGTACCTAATGAGACAGACTTGGTTTTAGTTTCATATAAGCATTGGTTAGGATCATTTTAGGATGAGAATAATTCATTTTGAAACAGAACGCCGAATAATAAACGTCTTCATGGCAAAGGCGCCCGGCGCGAATCCCGACTTAGCCAAGATTTCATCCGACGAAGACTTCACGGGTCGGATCCTTAGGCCTCACAGGCTATCAGTTCGAACCGGAACACACTGATCAAAAAATACTAGAGAGGCGCCGTGAACATGCACAGGCAACGGAACGTTTGGATAGTTCTTTGGTAAGCCGGAATTCGTCAGGGAAAACACTGTCGGCGAAATGCAGACACGGAGATGTTTCACGGCCTCATACTTGCAATTAACAGCATACCTTTCATTCTTTACTACCGCGAGCCACTTCGTAAGCATTTCGGGCTCTCGAGGAAGTCGAAAAAACGATACACCCGCTTTCTTCGCAGCTTCATAGTTTGGACATGCGCAATTTAGCGGCATTCACACTGCAGACGAACCACTGACGTCGCTGCGTCGTTTTTCACCTTCGTCACAGGTTAACACGACACCTCTCGGCAAGGTGAGGTTGACCGTATAATAGGCGATGTGGATATAGACCGATTAAGACGATAAAAAGACTAATTAAATCGGGTGGCATTCTCCTTTAAGGAAAGACAAAGCTTCAAAAGTTGATGCACTACCAGTCTGAGAGAGATGCACGCAGATTTTATTTGGATTTGGGACAGTTCAGTTGCCGTTGGGAGCCTACAGATGTATGTTGGGCAGAGTTTTAATGTCCAACCTTCATGTTTTTTTATTATTATGAGTCATCGGGCAATTCGTCTGCCTGTTCTACGTGCCGTGTTCAGTGCCCCAAACTAAATAAGAGTATGTACAATCTGAAAGTTGAAAGTCTGCAGAATTCGTTTTTTCACATAAATCAATCTGTGTTTAATTGGGTCACATCATCCTGTGTTTTTAATTCAACTAAACCAAAACGAATGGAGCATTCTCAGGACAACAACGGTATCACGAACATGAATTTCGTTTGAGATAATCATTTAACACGTAATATCAAAAACGCTGTTACAATGATTTAAAATTATCTCGTTTTCATTTTATGCAAATGGTTGATATCCTCTCGTGCAAACGTAGAACATTTAAAAACAATTCATTACCGCGGTTTTTAGGCAAGGTATCTGGAAGTTTGCATTTTGTCAAAAGAAGTTTTGATTGATGAAATTTTATCTTGCCTTGTTCCTTAAATAATACTAAAGCCTGTTTTGATAATTTCCACTAATTTTCATTATGTCAACCAATTGCTTTTCAGGGGTAGGTAATTTAGTTTAAAACCACAAACTGCACTAAATTAAGGTCAAGTACACGTTTATTAGAGAAGGTAAAAATTTAGTTACGACTAACAACATACGTTTGACCATCTGGAATAAAAATCGTGGAATGACACCCAAATTATAACAGAACCTGTTAGCATAAATCGTGCATCGGGCACTAGGAATTTTGAGCCGGGGAGGGGGGTCATCGCAGTGGTGGACTTAGAGGGGACAAAGGGGAGCCATGATTCCCCTAAAATTCTCCCAGATTCCGTTTGGCGGTTCTGGCGTGAGAATGTCTGACTGGCAAAATCCTGGCTAATACTCTGCTCTGCCCCCCAACTTAAAATCCTGGATCCGCCCCTATATCGGGACGGGAGAACATAAAAGCATTGAAACAATGGGCGTATGAAACATTAGTAGATTGCCTGGTAAGGAACATTGAGACAAGGTATCATCTGTGGTGGAACTGTGGGTGAGGAGAACATAGGTACACGCACCGAGAAATGCGGCTAATGGTCAGAAAAAGGGAAATACATGTAAGAAGGAATATATTGCTCGCAAACCTGAAGGTGAACAGGCTTGGAATTTTCCGCGGAAACACGACTTCCGCTTTCTCATTTGTTGTTTCCGCGTATTTTTAGTATTTGCACGGGGCGGAAATCTGATTTGAGATTATATTTTCTTGGTTCCCAACATGTTCACAAACACAAGCAAAGCAGGTTCACTGCATCTACATATAATCCAAACATGTACTCCAAACTGCCGCCAAACTGGCCTACCATTAACATTTAATTTCTAGGCAGCGCAAATTGACCACGGATATACTCGCAGTCTTAACTGTTCAGTGCCACCTGAACGGGAAACATATTCAAGAGATGGTTGATGATTATGAGAACCTCGCCCAATGCCAGCTTCGTTTGTGGGACCGTTGATCTTGTAAACATCAACATTTGGGACACTAAAGACGTGGTTTACTCCCTCCAGATTTCTGTATCCCCTTGCTCGAACTCTTGATCAACTTCCAATCCCCCTACCGGGAAAGACTCTTTTCGGATTGTTGATTTCTCAATGCCTTCACCTTTGCCTAAACGTAGCTTCACATAGGCCGACATGTATACCGTCATCTAATGTTACTGATGCTAGATGTTTTTAGGAGGCGACACTTGACACATTTCGTAAAAAAATGTAAGCGATTAATCTTTGGGAATAAAGTTTCATTAATTAGCTTCTACATGTAAACAGCCTATATTCACTGGATTCGGATATAGTGAAAAGTGTGCAAGTAGCAGTTCGATTTTTTGTTTACGAATTTCATACCAATTTCTGTGCACTCCAATTGTCTTGTTCTTCGTATACGAAGTTTCTGTTCGATGTCGGAAAACTTGTCTGCACACCACAGATGCATATGACGGTTGTGTTTGAAAAATTGGAGGTTGAAGACAGGTCTTAAATACATGTATGAGTCGGTACTGAAAACAATGCTACTTCCTTTTTTTCAGATCCAGTCAGCGGTTATGCAGTGTACACGCCTTCCTGTCGAATTATCGACGTTGACCCATGGGACTCGTCAATAACGAGATTTGTAAAGAAGGTGACAAATCCGTTACCGTGTATGAAATACAAAAAACTTGCAATTCTTGACAAAGGAGTATTAACACCGACAGAAGATCTTCTTAAAATGAAATCGGGGGTAACTTGTCACTTTGAACCCGTGAAACGAGCATTCATCGCGAAGAGTGACGATACTTTTACGTACGGCAGTGCTGTCGAATTGCCGCTCTCCAGCGAAAAAGGTATCAATGTGTCGGACGATTTGGTACACGTATATTGCAAGAAGGACAAGAATACAATATACGACGACTTTCTCACCCAAACATACATCGGCAACTACCATAAATACAAAGACAAGATGAACATGTTACCCACAACTAAGGCAGACCTAAACGTCAAACGAAATAAAATTGACGAAAGACTGAATGTGTTAGTGGTCGGTGTTGACTCAATGTCGCGACTAAACGGTCACCGACAACTTTCAAAGCTGAGGAAATACATGCTCAATGATTTAAACGGAATAGAACTGAACGGATTCAACAGAGTAGGGGACAATACGTTTTTAAACGTGTGTCCACTCACCATGGGAAAAACAATTAACGAATTAAAATGGGATTCGTCAAAGTTTTTAGACGACGAACCTTTAATTTGGAAGAGGTTTATGGCAAAAGGATACGCTAGCCTTTACGCCGAGGACGCTACCGATGGCACAGCGTTTAATTATTTAAAGAAAGGGTTTTCCAAATCTCCCACCCATCACTACTTTCGCCCCTTGGCACTAGCAATGTATAATAGAGCACCATTATGCAAGAAAAGTCCAAAGTTTTGTTGTGGAAGAAAGGGCTATCACCAATGGACGTTGGATTATGGAAGACAGTTTGCTACCACATACCACGCGGCAAACATCTCGTTCTTCGGTTTTGTGTTTAATACAATCATTACACATGATGACCTTAACGCAGCTGGACACTGTGATGATCACTATACAGAATTTGTCCGTTACATCAAGGAATCTGATATTCTAAACAACACAGTTGTTATTGTATTCGGAGACCATGGCTTTCGCTTTGGCGGAATCAGGGGCACATACATTGGTCGTTACGAAGAAAACCTGGCTATGCTTTTCATGGCTCTTCCACCATGGTTTAGCAAAAAATACCCTGATTATGATAGAGCCCTTAGACACAATCAGCATATGTTGACTACGCCGTTTGACGTGCACCAAACTATACGAGATTTGTGTGTAGGATGCCAGTTTGATAAGCCAACTGAGTATGGCATTAGTCTCTTCGAAAAAATTCCCGACACTAGAAAGTGCCCTGACGCTGGTATTCCCGTTCACTACTGCGCATGTCGAGAGGAGAAAAAACTTAATACTGCTGACTCGAACGTTGTTCAGGCGAGTAAAGCATTAGTGAGTCGCATTAATGAGTTAAATAATAAGAAGAAAGATCTATGTTTGGAACAATCAATAAGCAAAGTTATTGCTGCTTCAACTTCTGTGCACGATCAGACATACTCTAAGGGATGTACACTAAAAAATGTATGTTATGATACTAACTGGCACAAGTTGAAGACCTCATTTGTTTTATATCTTGTTACTATTCAAACTCAGCCTGGCGTTGGCCAGTTTCAAGCCACCGTACGACAAGAGAAGGACAAATTTGAAGTGATGGGCGACATCAGTAGGATTAATCGGTATGGAAATACTTCCAGTTGCATCAAAGACGACTTTAATTTGAGGAAGTTCTGCTACTGTAGAAGTAACATACCTATTAGTTAAGGAATGTGACAGCAAACATTCTGAGTCCTTTATTTAAGTAGGACGGGTATTGGTTGGTGCAACCTTGACCATGACGTCTTGAAGTGCATCAATATTCCCGTGTCTGTTTGTTTACAATTTTTAATACGACAGTGTGAAAGTACATTGTGCAGTTAATTTGAACACACACATTCACCAGGAGTAACACAGTCATATCTTATACGCCCACATATATAATACAACCGCATAAAATGAAATGAAACAGAAAGGTTCATATATAAATGACTAATTAACCCAAGAATGAAATAATTTCAGTGACACATGATTTCTATCAAGACCAGGTTTTTAGAATGTGAATCTCTCGACAGTCGCTGTCAATGCATTCATCCAAAATTATATATCTTTATGTATGGGTATTCCTAGAAGTGAAAGAATATGTGGCATATGCAACATATGTGAAACTGAAGCTGGGTCCTCCTTTGATGCTTCGATGCCCTCCTTTTGGAGACCTTAGGAAAATTTTTGTACCAGAGCTGGTGAATGTTAACTCTTGGTAGGTTACTCCAATAGAAAAATTGTGTTAGTATCCTGAACCTTACATTGTATTCAGAAGGCTTTGGCTTCAAGAGAAGAAGTGCTTTCTGTGTAAATATGCGGAATGTACATTTGAATGAATGTATTTATATGCCTGTGGTGTACATTAAATGTTATTGACTGATTGGTTTAAGTAATTGGATCTTTCGTGCCGTTTGATACAATTCTTCAGCAAAAATTCAGGTTGTACTGACAAAAAAATATAAACTAATTACCCAAATACCTATCCGAAATTCGCGGATGAAGGCTTTCTGATAGATAAAAAACGAGCACACAGCTATTGTGTAGGTTTGAAATGTACTGTGGACAGATCATTACATAGGTTGCAGTGTAGGATTTACCATAGTAGTTTATAAATCAACCAATTTCTTCAGAAAGTAAAAATTAGTGATCATGGCACTTGCAGTGAGTGTTACAGTAAACAAGTCAGACTGGAACACAATTTCACGATTACTATGTTACTAGAGAAATTCAACTCTTGACAACAACAATATTCATAAGACAGAGACAAAAGAATACCTGTTCCGTAGTTGTCAGCATTCGAAAATCAAAAAGAACTACACAGCTGGTTTGGAAAGCGGGACTTCCGGATAAAAAGCGGGTCATCTTGGTCTTTTCTAAAACGCAAGAATGGACTATTCGCCGCAACATCCAAAAAACGTCCCCACAAAGTTTTTTCTCGAACAGGAGACGTTAAACCAAAATATACCGTCGGACGCATGGGCAATTGCGAGTGACCAAAAAACTAATGAAACGCCCCGTTTTTTTTCTTTTTAGTCGAACGGTTAAATAGAGCTATGTCGCATCATGAGAAATTATGATAACATGTCAGTGTCGCCATGCGTCAAAAAGCGGGCCATTTTGATGGTGAGGCGGTATGGTAGGAAAAATTCAAAAGTGGGATAGTCTGCCAAGAGCAGAACAATTGGCAAGTATAGTGTACGCTGTCAGCAGCATAAAGTATTGGATTGTGTTTTTGAAAGGAAAACTTCCTTTTTGAATTTTATTTCATCGGTAAAGGTAAATACTACTGATAACATTCCCTCCTCAGAAATCGAATTAACAACATGTGTAACAGGTAAACATTGCACACGAATTATCATAGAAACAATAATTGATACAAACACACATAGGGCCTACACACACACGCACACACAACGCGCGCGCACACACACACACACACACACACACACACACACACACACACACACACTTACATGTAACTACGCAAATGTGAGCAGTTTTTCAAAGTCACGTAAACACACCTGTTAGTTGGGCATAAACTTTTCACTTATAACTGCAGAACAAACACTCAGAAACCAAATGTAACTTACTTCCGTAAAATACAGTATTATAATTTTAACACCTAAAATGTCTTGTTGAAAAACCCATGGCTTGTAGTTCGATAGGTTGTCGAAAGTGGTTGTAAGACCACCATGATGAAAAGGTGTCAGAGGCCAGACTACACGTGTTCCCTGTATCCAGCCAGGGCCACGGGTAGGTGCTTATAAAAATGACCTATGCAATTGTGGGGTTTGTTGACCAATGTTGCCTGGAAGTCCCTGGTTGTCTAGAGCCGTACGTCAAAAGTCTTTCTTGATGAGAATGAAAATGAAGCAATGAATTAGATTTGCTTTGATCAGTACCACACTCGATCAAAACTAAGGCGAGAAGACAGCCACACTCCTTGCAGCTAGTCTCATGATCGCAAGTTCTCTTATGATGGAAGGCGGAGCCTTGGTTGCGGTCGAAAACCAACACTTAGTGTTAAAAACTCTGACAATTTTGATGCTTGGTCGTCTCGACACGACATGTCTTCACGACTCATGAGGAACAACTTGACAGACAACATGGTAAGTTTATCTTACTAGGCGAAGTGCTGAACGCAAAATTTTTTTTGGGAAAGCAGATATCTCCTTATGATTACATGTGCGCACACAGCCTAAAAATTGGAGGGCTGGAATTTTTGAGAATGTGGACCTTTTACTAAAGTTCATGGGGCACGTTCAGAACAATGAATTGTGCATTCGCCAGATTTTGGTAGTTCCTGCCTTTTTAGTGGACTTTTGTCTCGTTTTCTATTTTTTCCGGAGTTTTTATTTCCGTGAGGCGGACCTTTTTGCCCACTTCGCCAAATAGGGTCTCGTTCGAGCCACCCCCCCGAACCTCTGGGTGCGCGCATGAATTAAAATAGAACAACGAACATTTTATCAAAATATGTCGATGGTCATATCGTTGTTAACTGACTGGAAGGTTTGTTACCTGTACGCCTTTTTGTTTATCGATTGTACACTAAGCACTGACTTCTATCCCGTCATGTTGCATATGCTGGTCAATTTTTCCAAAAAACGAATCTGATTAAGTTGTTTTTAACGCCAACCAATCTATACGAATGTATCCGGTAGCTGGCGACAATAAAACTCTCATGCTGTGACAGAAAATTCGAAATTATAAAAAATCGAGGCTAGAATTTTCCATTATCTGACCGCTATCTTTCAGTCAACTCAGGATGGTTACAAACGGTTACAGCCGTACAAAAGTCATGTTTGAATTTTATACCAAATTTTGCAACAAACTGAAACACAAAGGACGATGCGTTACTTTGAGACCTTTTACAGGCTCACTGACACAAATAACGATTTATTTTCACCGTACCTTCTCGGCTAGCTTACCTTTCTTTTTGAAAAATTTTGGAAGTATATGTAATGTTTTTGTCAAGTACGCGATGTGTAATGGCGGCTTCCATGCGGTCGCCGCCATTTTTCATAGTGACAACAAGATTTTTCGTCTTCACCTATGTGGTCATGTGACCATCTGTTATTTCACGTATAGTATAAGTTGACGTTGTGTATCGTTACGTGTTATTTCATACTAAAAACTAACTCCTATTTTGTTCTATTTTTCCTATTTATTCTGTTCCATATGTAAACTAAATCATTCTTCTTCTTTCTGTTCTGCCATGGTAGAATTTTATTTTTGCAGCTCTTGACACCCTCTGTTCCTGTTTGGGGTACTTCTCAGCCAGACCAGTATTTTTCTCTCAACGTCCTTAGCGACGAGTGGTTGGCCTTTACGATCGTCCCAATTTAAAGTGAATTAGACGAGGCGATTTGATCTTTTACGGGAAAAACAATTAACTTTGAAAATTAATTTTACAAATCCACCAGTTAATTAATGTTAAATTAGGTGATTTACTGGGATATTTACATTTTCTTCTATTTTTGCTTTCAAATCATGTATAAAATGCAGGATCACCATGGCCGTTTGAAATAATTAGTGCAATAGAAAGGTTTCAAATATTATTGCGAATAAATAAGGTCATATAACTAATTCGTTTAATGCAAACTGGTTACAATATTCACCCTTAACAACGGTAGTAAGACTTACTACCTTCCCAACAAGAAAGCGACGCACACATACATAAATGTGTGTTCATATTGCGCATATCTCCGGCTTAGGTGTCGTTTCTGCTGCTGAATCTCTATGAAATTTGGCAGTTCTCGGTTCCTATACAGTTGGGTACAGATGACGATTTTCGGATAGATTCGACTACCGCAATGATCCCTAGTGGCAATTTTAATTTTTTGCTTTTGCCTCTGTATCATCCGAGTTACATTACGAGGCTCTGCACATACATACAATGTATACGTGAGTGGTGTGTGAGCTAATATAATGTAAAAATTAATCCTCTCCAGTGGCTTTGTATCCCAAGGTCCCGGTTTGCAAAATCAATGCTCCCGCAAACGAGGGGAGATCCAGGTGAAGTTGTGCATGAGACCTGTGTTTCCTAAATTTACTCCCACAATAAAAAAATGCTCTTCAGCCCCTGGTAGTCTTATCGGTGCTGTCATCGTCTCAAAGTACCCCCCCCCTGACTTTTACCCCTTTCGTATCACCACAGCTTTGTTTTGGGATTACTAATTTACTTTACGAATCGATCGACTTACTTGCACAACTGCACATTGGATTGCGAGAGTGCACAGATAAGCAAATTGAAAACGAGGTTACGAAGTACTTCTAGCCATCAAAGGATGGCGCAACGCTAGGGCGCTAATGAGTTAACACTGCACCTTTCTCCTTTAAGTAGCTGTACAGAAGATAAGAATAACACCTAACGCCCGTCTAAACGCATTTGAAAAGGCGCACAAATCATTTATACAAGTATTTGGAAAAAAAATGTACGACACAGCTATTGCTGAGCCTATTAATTCAGTGGATTTTTAAGTTCAAGAGGGCAATTTTAGGGAATGCAAAACTATAGTTCTCCAGGGACTCCTCTCTGACAATGGATAATATAGTCATGTGTCGATCTTCTTTGTTTTTTCTCGTATAAATCGAGAAAACTTGAGAACCTGACAGATAGCATCAATTGCTGTGCATTCCTTGTTAATTGAAATCATAGATCCTTTCATGATATATAGGGGCTCAGCCCTCAGAGTGGGTCCTTTAATGCCATCCACGAAGCCTCCCTTTTCGTGTTTTTCCATTGATGACTTCGTAAGAGGCGTTTCACGGAGAAATGGCTCAATGATGGAATCGAGTGAATCTATTTTCCTCTTTCTGTGAAATCGTACAACATTTTATGAAGCGTCACACAATGGTGGAGTGAACTGGAACTCTTTCCCATTTATTAACGATATTAAGGGGTACCATTTCTAAAGGGATCCTCTCTTTAAGGTATGATCCGGCACAACATCCCTTTTTTCCTCTTTGTCAACTATTTGCAAGGCGAAGAAGATTAGATTCTAAGTTCATTGAGAAAACAAAACAAATTAGTACAAAGCACAGCAGTATCAGGACATTCGCCTCAAACAAGTGAAAATAGTCGTATTGAAAATACAGTAGGATAGACCGCCATCCAAAGGATGGAAGTTTGAAGGGAGGTGGTGGTCGGGGGCTCAAACGAATCCCGGACCCCTTTGAAATAAAGAGAAGATTCAACTACCCACCTTTGGTTTGAAATACTTGTACTCTGTACCAAAGCAACTCCTCCCTTTTAAGAATACGACTCTCCCCGTTGGTAATTTTCACCCCCACCACACTCTGAAGGTGAACAGCATGAAGTAGTTCCGGGGTTAAAATGGGCTGGGAAATGTGGCTGTAAGTCCTCCACTATTACCAGAAGGGATTCCAAACATCTTAAACTTACTGGCGTTGTTAAGGGTGAATATTGTAACCAATTTTCTTTAAATGAATTAGTTATGTGACCTTATTTATTCTCAATAATTATTGAAACTTGTCTAGTGCACTAATTATTTCAATTAGCCATGGTGATCCTCCATTTTAAGTAGGATTAGAAAGATTCTAAAGAGCTTATATTTCCCAATTGATCACCTAATTTTACATTAATTAACTGGTGGATTTGTACAATTAATTTTCAAAGTCAATTGTTTATCGCGTTAAATATTAAATCGCCTCATCTAATCCACTTTTTTATTCATGGGGACGATCGTAAAGTCCAACCACGTGTCGCTGAAGGACGTCAAAGAAAGATGGCTGTCCCAGTGTAATTTGCGTAGTCACACATTTGGAACAGCGCCACCTATTGGTGGGAGACCAAGTTGCATTCAGAGACCCTCAAACCAGGCCTGAGCCTGTGGCGAAGATTGTAATTAACTAGAATAAAAACATGATTTTTAGACATAAACCAATTTTGAGGAATTATCATTTATAAATTACTTGAGGAAAACATAATTTTCTGATGTTTTAGCAAATACGATAATTATGGTGAATAAAAGCAAATGCCATTCAACTGAATAACATAAGCGTATCAACACAATGCAATAATAATATTGGGGAAGCATCATTTGTATTTACGTAGAAGTTTGTGCAGTTATGTTGATAGTTATCTGTAACTAATTAAGACTCTGCCAGGGCTAAGACTAATATGAAAGCAACTCCCTGAATTCAATAGAATGACATTTTCCACGTGGTTTTGTAAGCATAGCAAAAGAATCAAAAATATAACTGTAATTTATATGATATTTTAGCATAATATTTTATCATATATTACATAATATTTATATAATACCGTAGTTTTTGTTGCTGAAAGACACGGAATAAAATAAAATATGAATAATAAATTATACTTACTGCACAAACAAAAGTAGAATAATAATAAATAAGAGAATGTGGATCAATATCATTGTTATTCTATTTTTGTAACACATCAGTTCAAAAGGCATTACAAGCATTCTATTTTTAACACACAATTGATAAATTGTATGAAAACAACATTCCATGTTTAAAAATACATAACATAATTCATATCAATACATAAAATAATACAGATATCTCAGCCATGAGACTTAGCACTTCTACAGCGTGGATGTACTTGTTATACTCCACAAGCTATAAGAATGTGTGTGTCTTTCATGCAAACTACTTGTGGAAATTGGTCTCATTTTGTCTGGCAGAACTCTTTCAAATACAACTTCTGTGGGACATGTCTATGTGACATCAGTGTTGCTGTACAATTGTATTAGTCCCGGTGAAGACCCAAGCAAGGCGTGTTTAAATTGCAAAGCGTGAAAAATAAGAGCTACTATGAACCTGTTAAACTATATATTGTTTTTTTTTTTGGAAACTTTTGGGATTAGCATTTACCCTGAGATACAGTTTGAGGTTAATGCCCAATGAGTTGTATTAATGCCCTTGTCTTCATATGCAATCGATCAATAGTCCTATAACATTGATTGATTAGTCTGAAGGAGACTAATTATAAGCAGTATAGGTGGGACAACTTTTCTTGGTAACATTTTTGTTGTACCGGGTGGTGGCGTATGTTCTCTCGCACCACATTATCCCTGACAACTATTGGTATGTTGGCAAAATCAAATTTGTTGCTAATATTGTTGCAATTATTCCTGAATATTAGAACTGTAGAAGTGCTCTATAAAAGAAGTTGACTCAATAATCCCTGTTTAGGGTATACATACAATGTATATATTCTTCAGCAAGATAGCCTGAGGTAGGCGTATCCTGTGATAATGCAGAGTAGTACCTGGGAACTTGATACTAACACATCAAATCAGACTGTTTACACTGAAATAACAGTTTTTTACTTTAGTTCATAAGAGAATTGCTTCTCTTAAAAGTGGCGATTACACAATCGCAGGTTATGTAGCTCTTGTAAGGAATTCCCTCATAGGTAAGATCTATGCATACTCTGCACCCAACTCGCACATCTGAAATTGAGTCATACATTGAGAAATAGCCTACACGCCAACAAACAATATCATTACATTGTGCAAGCTTGGAAACATTCTGTAGTAAATGTCGACGTCAGTCTCGGCTGTGGCGTCTCTATGATGTTGTGATGTCCTTTTCGTGGCAATGTTGGTCTTGGCCTGGTGCGACATCTGACGCCAGAAGAGCCCAGCCGAGGTCACCCTGCTATCATGTGACCGTCACCCTTCAAGACCACGTGACAAGATCGTCTGGCTCTGGAGTTCGCTGCCGTCCTGTACGGACGTAATGTGAGTATACTCCGGACTTTTCTCTGTTACCGCGTTAATAGGCCCCAACTTGTGTGTCTGCTTGGCCAGCCGACCCCTTTTATTACAACAATTCTCTACTAAACCTGGCCATGTAACAGCTATCTCACCACAATTTTCACACAGTAAACAAGGCCAGCTGACCAGGACACCGGATCTGGCTCTTGTAACCTGTACTGTAGACTACAAACAGACTAGTCCTCTTTAACCAAACACAGCTGACACAATTCCACTTCAATTTTGTTACATTCCTGGCAGAAGATATGCAGCCACTATTGAATGAGTCTCATACGACACTGCTGTAGGCCTCAGTATTGTCTACATGTATACTCGGGAACCCAATGGTCGTGCGCCTAAGCATAAAACCGGCTTGTTGTCGTACTCACCCAACTATTCCACTTCAAAGTTATGCTCTGCATAGACCTTGATTTGACTCTCACAAATCCATAGTATTAGTTGATTCAAAAGTTTTCTTTTATTTATGCCGAGTTGTTTGAACTGTGCATTGCTTTTCGGCAGCCATTTTATAATGACTCCTATAGTCGTCATATGCTGCCGCCTTTTTGAAAGAGCAGAAAACCACACAGAAAAAGGCCAAGAAAATAGTGGAAAGTGGTTTACAACAATTCTACTACAACCACAAACTGTTTTACTAGTATGATGTCGATTTTTAAATCGATTAAAATTGATTTAGAATTTCAGTTCTGGAAAATAAATCGCAATTGCTTTATTCCAGGTAGACCTTACTTATTTTCTATTTGTGTCCTCTTTGTTTGACTTTTTACTCTTGTTGTTCTTAACACCACTTATCTCTGCTGTCTTTCCTTTTCTTTTCAGTTTTTCTTCATTCTCTGTTAGCACCTTGTCAGCCAAGCAGAACTGTAACCCTTTGAGACTTTGTCGGTGCAAGTTGATCATTGAACCTCGATACAATTGTTCTAATAAATTACCCAATATCGTATTGTTTGATTTGTTCTCACCTTTAACAGGCTTCTGCAATCATCAATAAATAAATAAATACCCAAGTTGTATTTGCATCTTATTGCTCAATCTCTTCTTTTATTTTCAGTTTGATGATGTCATGCTGTGTTGTATGTAACAATGCAATATAGTGAAATAAAGTCAATGTTTTACTTTATTGGTGGCCATTCTCTATCAATTCAAGTATTTTAATTTTCTTCAAATAAATTCAAAATGCTTTAACCAAAAAGTTCAACATAAATGTTGAGCTCAGTACTTTGTTTTGCAACAAAAAATAAGTGGACAATATTTTGATGACCAAGGCGTGGGCCGAAACTGTTAAGCACCCAGCGTGTTCCATTTGTCTGCTGCGTTTTTCCTTTGGCCTAACGGGTGTCGGTTGGTGCCTGGGACAAATAGATACATTGCATAAACACTATCTGGGTAGGTTTTTGTTCCATCTGAAGAAAATTTAATTTCGAAAATATCTTCTGAAAATGAACAAAAAAGTGCATTAGTAAAATCTACAAGTTTTTGAGTGGTCTCAAAAAACAGTCGGTAAATGCATTAATTTTAGTCTCACTTCTTCCATGCGTGTTTCTCCCGAGAGGTTAGTACCTAACGTGCAGACGAGCACTCCAAATTGGAACGCTAAGTCCCGCGTGGCTGCGCTGCACGCGAAAGAAGATGGCGGACGACCTTTGGAGCCTGACGACGATAGGTGTCCGGACTATACTACTAATTACTATCCCTAACAGGTAGGCCTGCTACTATTATTGTTCTACTGCAGTACTGACTCCTGTTCACCGATCAGCACATACTGGCCAGTAGTAGTATGGAATATATAATGAATATAGACTTACCTCTCCTTAGCTATAAGCGAGCGAAACAAAGTATTTTGCCAGCACCACAGGACACACTGACATTACAGTCACCCATGTTGTTATGTTTTATGAGGTCTCCTCTCAGAAGGTGGCGCTACATTCACAGCTTTGACGAATTTAGGTCACAGGCACTCGGACATCTTTGGTAACAAAAAATGTGAGGACGTTGAAAGAAAAAATATTGGTCTGGCTGAGAAATACCCAAGACAGGAACGGGGGTGGTCAAGAGCGACAAAAATGAAATTCTACCGTGGCAGAACAGACAATGCAAGAATGATTTTAGTTTAGAACAGAATAGATTGGAAAAATAGAACAGAGTAGGAGCTTATTTTTAGTACTGAAATAACACGTAACGATACACAACGTCAACTTATACTATACGTAAAATAAGAACTGGTCACGTAACCACATAGGTGCAGACAAAAAATCTTGTGGTCGCTTTGAAAAATGGCGGCGACTACATGGAATTCGCCATTACAACATCGCGTAGTTGACAAAAAGATTGATACTTCCAAAATTTTTCAAACATTGAGGTAAGCTGGCCGAGCAGATACGGTGAAAATAAATCGCTGTTTGTACCAGTGAGCGTGTGGAAGGTCTCAAAGCAATGCAATGACGTTCGTGTTGCAGTTTGTTGCAAAATTCAAACTTGACTTTGTACGGCTGTAACGGTTTGTAACCATCTTGAGCTAACTGAAAGATGGCGGTCAGATAGTTGAAAATTCTCCGAAGACATTAGTATGCATTGGTTTTCATTCAAAAACAACCTAATCAGTCTTTGCTCGAGTCGTCTTTTTGCAAAAATTAACCAGAATATGCAACGTGAAGAGATAGCCAACCCCCGTTTTCAAAGGTCAAACCAGTGCTTATCTGTACAGTATGTAAACAAAACGGCGTACCAGTAACAAACCGTCCAGCCGATAAGACCATCGACATATTTTGATACAATGTTTGTTGTTCTATTTTAATTCGTGCGGAAACTCAGGGGGCTCGGGGGGGGGGCTCGAAAGAGACCCCCATTTGGCGAAGTGGGCAAAAAGGTCCGCCTCAGAGAAACAAAAACTCCTAAAAAAGTAAAAAGGCAGGAATTACCAAAATCCGGCGAATGCACCATTCATAGCTCTGAACGTACCCCGTGAACTTTAGTAAAAGATCCACATTCTCAAAAATTCGAGCCCCCTCAACATTTAGGCTGCGTGCGCGCATGTAATCATAAAGAGATAATGCTTTGCAAATGGACTTTGCGTTCAGCACCTCGCCTTGTAAGATGAACTTACCATGTTGTCGGTCAAGTTGTTCCTCATGAGTCGTGAAAGCATGTCGTGTCGAGACGACCAAGCATGAAAATGGTCAGAGTTTTTAACACTAAATGTATAGGCTTTTGGCCGCAATCAAGGCTCCGCCAACCATCATAAGAGAGCTCATGCGTTCACTGAGACTAGCCGCGAGCACTGTCTGCACTAGTCGACTGAGTTTCGATCGAGTGTGGTAGTTATCAAAGCAAGCCTAATTCATTGCTTCATTTTCATTTTGACATTTTGTTCGTCAAGAAAAACTTTAGAGGTACGACTCTCGACAACCAGGGACTTCTTGACAACATCGGTCAACAAACCCGACAATTACCATAGGCGGATTTAGGGGGGGGGGG
>NMRA01000018.1:702424-732877 GCA_002633005.1 Phoronis australis | reverse complement strand
GGGGGGGGGCTCAAATCCAAACTTCAAGTGTCAAGTTCGGAACACGGCGCATTCGTAACTGAACTACGGCTAAGTATAGGCTCTCCCGCGATATCCCAGGCGACCGACAGTGGCGCTGCGCACTACGACTCCGTTTCCGTCGTCTGCTCCACTGTGTAATGAAGAAAATTTACTTCATTTTTTAAAGAAAATGGAACCTGAGTGACGATGAAAAAACAGAAGCTGCCGGTAAGATGTGAATTTTAATTGAAGCCATAGTGAATCACTCAGAAACTCGCAATACTCTCTTTGTCAAACCTTATCTTAAGACGATTTCCAAAGCAATCCCGTCATTATTGCCAACACGAAAAACGGATTTGGTCTTTTGGACATTTGAAGACTATTTTTAATACGACAAATTTGTTAAGACTTGATGGCACAAAATATAAAACGTGTAATAAGCATTGCAAAAAGAAGTAGGTATCGCGCGCAAACCCTGTGGACCATAAACAAGTAGGTTTCTTAGTGTGAGATTAGTTGTTAAATCGTGGTGGTGTAGTGGTAGCGTACGCGCGCTCTATCCGCCAGGTCGCGAGTTCGAGTCTTTGGTCTTTACAATTTTTCCTGTTTGACACGTTCTCCGTGTTTTTTTTTTTGCCTTTTTTTCTTTGATGATACTTCAGGAATCAAGAAAATGCTTGATTTTTAAAGGTGAAAACAGAAAAATTTCCTGGGCGGGAGGGGGTTTGCCCTCCTCCCGACCTCCACCCATTCGGTGCCATGCGCATCCACAATCGTGGTTCAGTTTGCGCAAATGCTTACAGCGGTACAAAATGTTGGGCCCCCCTTGTGATATCCTAGATCCGCCACTGATTACTTAGGCCATTCTTTATAGGCACCGAACCAGGGCCCTGGCCAAATACCGGAAATACATGTACATGTAGTCTGGCCTCTCATATCTTTTCATCTTCAGTCTTACAACCACTTTCGACAACCTATCAAACTACAAGCCAGGGGTTTTTCAACAAGACATTTTAGGTGTTAAAATCACATTACTGTATTTTACTGAAAGAAGTCACATTTGGTTTCTGAGTGTTTGTTCTGCAGTTATAAGTGAAAAGTTTAGGCCAAACTAACAGGTGTGTTTACGTGACTTTGAAAAACTGCTCACATTTGCGTAGTTAAGTGTGTGTGTGTGTGTGTGTGTGTGTGTGTGTGTGTGTGTGTGCGTGTGTGTAGGCCCTATGTGTGTTTGTATCAATTATTGTAGTTGCTATTGTTTCTATGATAATTCGTATGCAATTTTTACCTGTTGCACATGTTGTTAATTCGATTTCTGAGCAGTGAATGTTATCAGTAGTACTTACCTTTACCCGTGAAATAAAATTCGAAAAGGAAGTTTTCCTTTCAAAAACACAATCCAATACTTAATGCTGCTGACAGCGTACACTATACTTGCCAATTGTTCGACACTGACATGCTATAGATTATTTCTCATGCGACATAGCACTATCTTACCGTTCGACTAAAAAGAAAAAAAACGGGGCTTTTCATAATTTTTTAGTCACTCGCAATTGCCCATGCGTCCGACGGTATATTTTGGTTTAACGTCTCCTCTTCGACACAAAACGTTGTCGGGACGTTTTTGGATGTTGCGGCGAGCACTTCATCCTTGCGTTTTAGAATAGAAAAGACCAAGATGACCCGCTTTTTATCCGGAAGTCCTGCTTTCCAAACCAGTTGTGTCGTTGTTTTTCATTTTCGAATGCTGACAACTATGGAACAGGTATTCTTTTGTCTCTGTCTTATGAATATTGTTGTTTTCCAGAGTTGAACTTCTCTAGTAACATAATAATCATAAAATTGTGTTCCAGTCTGACTTGTTTACTGCAACATTCACTGCAAGTGCCAGAATCACTAATTTTTACTTTCTCAAGAAATTGGTTTATTTAGAAAGTACTATGGTAAGTCCCTGCAACCTATGTAATGATCTCTCCACAGTACATTTCATACCTACATGTACACAATACATGTAGCTGTGTGCTCGTTTTTTTATCTATCAGAAAGCCTTCATCTGCGAATTTCGGATAGGTATTTGGGTAATTAGTTGATAATTTTTTTGTAAAAGTCACTACAACATGAATTTTTGCTGAAGAAATGTATCAAACGGCACGAAAGATCCAATTACTTAAACCAATGAGTCAATAACATTTAATGTACACCACAGGCATATAAATACATTCATTCAAATGTACATTCCGCATATTTACACAGAAAGCACTTCTTCTCTTGTAGCCAAAGCCTTCTGAATACAATGTAAGGTTCAGGATACTAACACAATTTTTCTATTGGAGTAACCTACCAAGAGTTAACATTCACCAGCTCTGGTACAAAAATTTTCCTAAGGTCTCCAAAAAGAGGGCATCGAAGCATCAAAGGAGGACCCAGCTTCAGTTTCACATATATTGCATATGCCACATATTCTTTCACTTCTAGGAATACCCATACATAAAGATATATAATTTTGGATGAATGCATTGACAGCGACTGTCGAGAGATTCACATTCTAAAAACCTGGTCTTGATAGAAATCATGTATCACTGAAATTATTTCATTCTTGGGTTAATTAGTCATTTATATATGAACCTTTCTGTTTCATTTCATTTTATGCGGTTGTATTATACATGTATATGTGGGCGTATAAGATATGACTGTTTTACACCTGGTGAATGTGTGTTTTCAAATTAACTGCACAATGTACTTTTACACTGTCGTATTAAGAATTGTAAACAAAAACAGACAGATGAACATTGATGCACTTCAAGACGTCATGGTCAAGGTCGCACCAACCAATACCCGTCCTACTTAAATAAAGGACTCAGAATGTTTGCTGTCACATTCCTTAACTAATAGGTATGTTACTTCTACAGTAGCAGAACTTCCTCAAATTAAAGTCGTCTTTGATGCAACTGGAAGTATTTCCATACCGATTAATCCTACTGATGTCGCCCATCACTTCCAATTTGTCCTTCTCTTGTCGTACGGTGGCTTGAAACAGACCAACGCCAGGCTGAGTTTGAATAGTAACAAGATATAAAATAAATGAGGTCTTCAACTTGTGCCAGTTAGTATCATAACATACATTTTTTAGTGTACATCCCTTAGAGTATGTCTGATCGTGCACAGAAGTTGAAGCAGCAATAACCTTGCGTATTGATTGTTCCAAACATAGATCTTTCTTCTTATTATTTAAATCATTAATGCGACTCACTAATGCTTTACTCGCCTGAACAACGTTCGAGTCAGAAGTATTAAGTTTTTTCTCCTCTCGACATGCGCAGTAGTGAACGGGAATACCAGCGTCAGGGCACTTTCTAGTGTCGGGAATTTTTTCGAAGAGACTAATGCCATACTCAGTTGGCTTATCAAACTGGCATCCTACACACAAATCTCGTATAGTTTGGTGCACGTCAAACGGCGTAGTCAACATATGCTGATTGTGTCTAAGGGCTCTATCATAATCAGGGTATTTTTTGCTAAACCATGGTGGAAGAGCCATGAAAAGCATAGCCAGGTTTTCTTCGTAACGACCAATGTATGTGCCCCTGATTCCGCCAAAGCGAAAGCCATGGTCTCCGAATACAATAACAACTGTGTTGTTTAGAATACTAGATTCCTTGATGTAACGGACAAATTCTGTATAGTGATCATCACAGTGTCCAGCTGCGTTAAGGTCATCATGTGTAATGATTGTATTAAACACAAAACCGAAGAACGAGATGTTTGCCGCGTGGTATGTGGTAGCAAACTGTCTTCCATAATCCAACGTCCATTGGTGATAGCCCTTTCTTCCACAACAAAACTTTGGACTTTTCTTGCATAATGGTGCTCTATTATACATTGCTAGTGCCAAGGGGCGAAAGTAGTGATGGGTGGGAGATTTGGAAAACCCTTTCTTTAAATAATTAAACGCTGTGCCATCGGTAGCGTCCTCGGCGTAAAGGGTAGCGTATCCCTTTGCCATAAACCTCTTCCAAATTAATGGTTCGTCGTCTAAAAACTTTGACGAATCCCATTTTAATTCGTTAATTGTTTTTCCCATGGTGAGTGGACACACGTTTAAAAACGTATTGTCCCCTAGCCTGTTGAATCCGTTCAGTTCTATTCCGTTTAAATCATTGAGCATGTATTTCCTCAGCTTTGAAAGTTGTCGGTGACCGTTTAGTCGCGACATTGAGTCAACACCGACCACTAACACATTCAGTCTTTCGTCAATTTTATTTCGTTTGACGTTTAGGTCTGCCTTAGTTGTGGGTAACATGTTCATCTTGTCTTTGTATTTATGGTAGTTGCCGATATATGTTTGGGTGAGAAAGTCGTCGTATAGTGTATTCTTGTCCTTCTTGCAATATACGTGTACCAAATCGTCCGACACATTGATACCTTTTTCGCTGGAGAGCGGCAATTCGACAGCACTGCCGTACGTAAAAGTATCATCACTCTTTGCGATGAATGCTCGTTTCACGGGTTCAAAGTGACAATTTACCCCCGATTTCATTTTAAGAAGATCTTCTGTCGGCGTTAATACTCCTTTATCAAGATTTGCAAGTTTTTTGTATTTCATACACGGTAACGGATTTGTCACCTTCTTTACAAATCTCGTTATTGACGAGTCCCATGGGTCAACGTCGATAATTCGACAGGAAGGCGTGTACACTGCATAACCGCTGACTGGATCTGAAAAAACAAAAAAGGAAGTAGCATTGTTTTCAGTACCGACTCATATCTAAGACCTGTCTTCAACCTCCAATTTTTCGAACATGACCGTCATATGCATCTGTGGTGTGCAGACAAGTGTTCCGACGCGACTTCGAAGTTCAAGACAATTGGAGTGCACAGATATTTGTATAAAAGTCGTAAGCTGTTTACATGTAGACACTAATAAATGAAACTTTATCAACCCAAAGATTACACTTTTGCTACGAAATGTGTCAAGTGTCGCCTCCTAAAAACATCTAGCATCAGTAACATTACATGACGGTATACATGTAGGCCTTTGTGATGCTACGTTTAGGCAAAGGTGAAGGCATGGAGAAATCAACAATCCGGTAAGGGTCTTTCCCGGTAGGGGGGTTGGGAGTTGATCAAGAGTTCGAGCAAGGGGATACAGAAAACTGGAGGGAGTAAACCACGTCTTTAGTGTCCCAAAAGTTGATGTTTACAAGATCAACGGTCCCACAAACGAGGCTGGCATTAGGCGAGGTTCTCATAATCACCAACCATCTCTCGAATATGTTTCCCGTTCAGGTGGCACTGTACATTTAAGACTGCGAGTATATCCGTGGTCAATTTGCGCTGCCTAGACATTATATGTTAATGGTACGCCAGTTTGGCGGCAGCTTTTTGGTACATGCTGGGGTATGTAGGCGCAGTGAACCTGCTTTGCTTGTGTTTGTGAACATGTTGGGAACCGAGAAAATATAATCTCAAATCAGATTTCCTTCCCGTTCAAATACTATAAATACGCGGAAACAACAAATGAGAAAGCTGAAGTCGTGTTTCCGCGGAGAATTTCAAGCCTGTTCACCTTCACGTTTTGCGAGCAATGTATTCCTTCTCACATGTTTTCCCTTTGTCTGACCATTAGCCGCATTTCTCGGTGCGTGTACCTACGTTCTCCTCACCCACAGTTCCACCACAGATGATACCTTGTCTCAATGTTCCTTACCAGGCAAGCTACTATTGTTTCATACACCCATTGTTCCAATGCTTTATGGTCTCCCGTGCCGATGTAGGGGCGGATCCAGGATTTGAAGTTAGGGGCAGAGCAGAGTATTAGCCAGGATTTTGCCAGTCAAACATTCTCACGCCCGAACTGCCAAACGGAATACGGGAGAATTTTAGGGGAATCATGGCTCCCCTTGGTCCCCTCTAAGTTCACCACTGCGATGCCCCCCCCCCTCCCCGTCTCACAATTCCTAGTCCCCGATGCACGATTTATGCTAACAGGTTCTGTTATAATTTGGGTGTCATTCCACTATTTTTATTCCAGATGGTCAAACGTACGTTGTTAGTCGTAACAAAATTTTTACCATATCCAATAAACGTGCATTTGCCATGATAGCTGGGACAGAAATAGAATTCGTGGTCAAAGTGGTCTTCCTTTGTGACTGAGAATGAAGGGAAAGTTAGTATGGTGGCTAAGACATTCTGTAATTAGCCGTAGTTATTACCAGTCATTTTTGCATTAACAGGACTAGCCATCAAGCGGGGCAAAATTATATTGTCTGATTAATTTTGCCTTGTTCTGTATGACTGTTTGCATGCATGCAAGCATGCGTGTGTAAGCTCAATATGCTGTCATCCTGGTCTCTTTGTCTGGCATCTGTTGCTGCATCTCCAAACCCTTGGTGAACGTGAAATCTTACAGATGAGATGACACACGATTTTTGGGATGTATTTGACTACCACTGGGCCCCTAGTGGCAACTTCGCTTCTTCACTCTTTGTCTAGCAAGTTCCTTGACTGATTTTCATGAAATTTTGCAAATAAGTTTCAGTTATGGAGACAGCCTCATTTTCCCATTTCCTGACGTACATGTACCTATGTAATCTGTACAGAAATGTTGCCATTGAAATGTGCACGACTGACACTGATTGTTGATTGGACGATCACTTATGGTGCCCCTTAATGGCAGTGCTGTAGTGGTAAAATTAAAGGTAAGTAGGTGCCCAATGCCCACCGTATCACTTTGAGCACTGAACGTAAATTATGGTGCGTAGGCACTATGTTCAAATGCCAAAAGGTGGTTGGCTGCGCCTATGCCCTACTATGCTTACAGCACTGCTTAATTGCAATTTAGGTTTTCTTTATGTATGCCTCTATATCTACAAAGTTTCTTGATGTATATTCGTACAATATGGTAACTTTATTTTTGTTGAGGGAACGAGAACAAATTGCTATTTTCGGCCGGAATTAAAATATTCTGTGCCACTAAACATTATTACTTCTGGCAGCAGCATCTCTGTCCTTTAAACTGCTTGGTGGATAGTTATGAAATTTTGCTCATGTGTTCCTATTGTGATGATCACAACTGATGGGTGCAATCACTGAGGCGCCAGGAGTGGCACATTGTTTGTTTATCTGAGCCACAATATTTACAAAGTTCTGTTGAAGAATCTGGGTGAAATTTGATGTATGTGTTAAATCATTGAGGAGAGTATGCCCGGCATAAATTTTAGGACATTTCCGAGTGCTGTGGCGTCCTCTTATGGTTCTGTATCACCCACGTAAATGTATCTTAATGTATGGAATTTGGCAATATGACAGCGATTGTCTTGTTTCAGATGAATTTAATGTATACTGCACCACCTAGAGGGTTTTTATCTTATATATTATTAACATCCTTGGAAGCATACTGTCAGATGTGCAATATTGGGCGCTTTGCGTTTTCCTGTTTTCGTATGATGTTGACAAAAAATTTCAGTGTTATGTACATGTATAGGTAGTCTGTGGATTCATTTTACTTCTTTTGATCAATGATCTCGATCTCCGAAACTTAACATTGACAACCATCTTAAACACCCACACTTGTATAATACACATATGTAGTCTAATAAATTTACAGGTGGGAAACGAAAGTGTCCTATCCATAGCTCGATCTCAACCACGAAAGAAGGCTGCGTTGTACAAATTTCCTGTGTAATAAATGCTGCACTGATGTGTTTTTCTATGTGTTGCAAGTCAGAGTCTCCATGAATATTAGATAATAAAACACTTAACTTTACCGATACCTTACGTAAAATATTGTGACATTTTCGTAGTTTGTTTGTATTTCAAATTCACAGCACCACTGCAATTATCCCTTTTGAAATTCTGGATCTGCTTGTGGCTTACATCTGATGCCCAGATTAACCAATGACATTCCTAGCCCTATGTAGTATTTTTATGTACATCTCGAATTCATATTATGTTAGTGATGTCCTATAGTCACGGTTGGAATCGTATGGTCCATTCTCACCTGAACCTGCAATGCTTCATCGAATCTACGTTTCAGTCATCATCACTAAAATGGAGGTCCCGGTGATGATTGTAAATACAACTGGCTGAAACGTTGCTTCAAGAATTGTTGAGGGGAGGTTAGCGAAAACACTCCTATAGGAAAAGCAATAGCTATTTTACGTTTTCCGTGCATTGAATAGTTAGCCAAAAATGTAGGATTTCTCAAAGTTACACGCTTGGGCCCACCCTAAAAATATTGACTTGGAGCTGTGCTTTATTTGAGTACAACTTGTTCAACAGAAGATTCATTTTTACGACTCGGTAAACCGGTGCGCCATCTGATCAGCTGTAGAAAAATTACTACCCGGAAGATTTTCACTTTTACAGGATTAGTGCTCCCCGTGGGTCTTCCTTACTTAAAAGGTATAGTTAGCAATAACCATTCAATCAAAGATGAGTTTTGGATTGCCTCGTGTTAATTTACGTTCCCATTTTTTCGGAACCACTTAACGTTACTAGACGTCAAGCAGACATTACAAGACCGATAATTGTTACCGTTTTGAGGCCGTACAGCTTTAATTGTAAAGTTCTGAGCACCAGTCGTAAGAATTTTAATGTAATTCAGATTTCGAGCTTTGGAAAATCTTAATGATCTTGTTGACATCGTTTTTTTGTTATTCATAAATCTTTAGAACTTTGTTGGTTTGTTAATGGGAGTGTGACAGTAATGGAGAACAGGACGACCGATATCAGCGAAGTGGGTGGTTTCAATCAAAACATGCAGGACACACAGGTCGCTGTCCACAAATGTTTTAATATATGCTCCCGTTGGGAGCATTCTCTGTTCTCGGGAAATTGATCAGTGAAAAAACTTCAGGTGGCGCTGTGCAGTTAACCGGATGTGTGGCGTCAACGTTAAGCTAAAGTCACTTCCCAGTCCCGAGTATGCGTGTAACTCACTAGCGTAATATGCGTTGTCGGTGATGTTTTCAATCCACAAAAAGGTGGACGTCTAACAGACAGAGACATTGAAATTGATTTGATATCTTTATAGTCATCGTTTTATATCGCCATAATTGGGTATGCACATTCAAGGACGGATGACTAACTCCGCCAGCGGGAGAGCTGGTGGATCACTGTCGACTTTGTTGGCGGGCGATCAGTGAACTATCCAGCGGACGGGGTAAGCAAAAGATTTTCACACGATTGCCGTGTCACAGACTCGAAATGAACCGCAGGTCATATTTTACTAAATTTCTCACAACAATTTGCTTAAGCGATAACAAAGCTTGACATGCAGAACGGCTCGAAATGCGCGTTGCAATATTATCACGTTCATATCGTTCATTCACTCACCTAAATTAGATGTATGGCACCACATTTTAAAATGTACGTTTTCACTTTACCCTATATCGTGCCACTGTTGCTAAATTAGGGCGGTCGAACCAAAGCTTTTAAAAATCTTGAACACGCCTTTCAGTTTATCAAAACTCGCCATGTTGTCAATGCCGCCCGAAATGAGTCCATCAGGAATTGTGAGCTCGTTTATCACTCAATAAGTAACATCTGCTGAAATTTAGTGAAAAATGTTTCATCGCGCAGAATAGTAAGTAAAGATATGTCTCACTAAATTTCCCTGTAAATTATTAGGGAAAAACGTTAAAACGTTGAACAGATACATTTTGACAAGCGCTGCTACAAAAAAGTAACTTTGTTCAATTTTCACGTTTTTGTACAAAAATATAAGGAATATTCTAATTATTTTGTTGTGAATTTCCCTTTCATGTGATCTTACACTCATCTCAAAAATATTTTTGAAATGGTTTTTTGTTTGACACTCAACTGCTTCTCATGGCTTGATTATGTGTCATAAAATGATTCATATTTATCTAAATTTTATGGCTAAATTCTGCTTTGAAGTCATGTTTTTATAAGTTGATTTCTTACTTCAGGTTATCAAGGCAACAAAATGAAGAATCTTAATATTATAGAAATAGGCTATGTTGGATTGTAAAGCTTCAAGCCTCAAAATCCTAAGGCTTGCTCCTTGCAACTTCATATTTTTTAAATCATGCTTGTCGAATTCTGGTGTAAGGAAGCACTATTCGGTCGCCATGGTAATAGTTACAGTTGTATATGCACTTTCATAACGTGAAAATTTGTGCTGTTGGATAACGTTTGTAATGCTTAAATATTCTAAAGTACTGTGCATTCTAGATTACTTACATGTATTATGGTAAAAGGCTGCATCATTTTGGCTTACATGTTAGCGTTAATGTACTGAGTTTCTTTCAGTTTTGACTATTTGTGCATTATTTAGTGGAGGTGTGTTGCTCATAAATCTGGACGAAGAATTTTTATTTTGTGATTTTCTTGATGTAGAAATTTCCAATTTAATTTTAGATTTTACTAAAATAGAACACACCTCTAATATAAAAAATTCTTTGTCCCGATTCAAAAAATGACCTCATTTTCATATATAAATAACCTTCACAACCCTTGGTAAGGACTATCCTATGTGAGCATAGACAGCAAAATAGGTCACTTGACGGTGTACCGTCCATTTTGCGTGGTGTGAATTTTGAACTCAAGGTCAAAAACAAACGTCCCGTGGAGTATAAAAATGCAGTTGAAATCCGTGCGAAGATTTGGAATTTGGATTCTGATTGTTTCTGGTCCTTTTAATGTGAGTTTTGTTTGATAGATTGATTTTTCACTCGCGTTAAAAATTTTTAAACTTTGGTGTTCAACACGGTTGCGGATTCACGTGACTGGGATTTCTGAATCTGGGCCTTCATTCAAACGTGAAATTTCACACTTCAGAACTTAAGACATTGAATATGTTCGATCCAAAAACAAAATGGCTGACTTAGACCACCCTAATTAACTCCAGCTGCCCTATTACGCCTCTTATTTTCTGTCATTAATTGATTAAAGGCTTATAGTGAACTCCATAAGTTCAAGCTCCAAACCCAGTAGAAAAAAATTATGACCAGGTTTTAGAGAGTTCCGACAAGCTAAACAAAGTACAACTTGGCATGTTGTCCTTAACTTAACGTGGACTTTCCAGTTGCTGCCTGTCTTTTTTGACGACCTTTATGAATGCCTGGCCCGAGCTTCCAAATCCACCAGCTGAACTGCCAAGCCGTGACCCGGAAACGAATAGGTCTAAACGTTCACGTCACTTAACGCTGATTGGTTAAAAAAATCTCAGACGACGAAGTGCGTAGGTGTCACAATTAATTTTGTTGTTAATTAACATGTGGTGCATGGTTATTAAAACACACGTCTTTTAGAATCATAAAAGGCAATATATATATTTTAAATACAAGAGGGCCTTTATTGCTAATTATTCGAGGCCTTTAAAGGAGAATACCACCCGATTTAATTAGTCTTTTTTGCAGTCTTAATCGGTCTATATCCACATCGCCTCGCATACGGTCGACCTTACCTTGCCAAGAGGTGTCGCGTTAACCTGTGTGGAAGGTCAGAAACGAGGCTAGCGACGTCAGTGGTTCATATGCAGAGTGAATGCCGCTATGTTGCGGTGCATCGTTTCCGTTTGTCCGAACTAAGCAGCTGCGAGGAATGCGGGTATATCGTTTTTTTTTTACTTCCTTGAGAGTCCGAAATGCTTAGGAAGTGGCTCATGGTAGTGAAGAATGAATTGTACACTGTAAAGAGCAAGTATGAGGCCGTGAAACATCTCCGTGTCTTTGGCCTGCAGACGTCGATAGTGCCTGGTACGAATGCCGGCTTACCAAATAACTCCATACGTTCCGTTGTCTGAGCTTGTTCACGGTGCTTCTCTAGTACTTCTTCATCACTGTATTCATGTTCGAATTGATAGCCTGTCAAACTTAATGATCCACCTGCGAAGTCGGCACTGATGAGCTTTAGTTCGTCCTAAGTCGGGATTGCGAGTTGCCATGTTGGCGTTCATTACTGAGCGTTCTCTTTCAAAATGAATTATTCTAACCCTTTAACCAATACTGAAACAAAGTCTGACTCATTAGATGCAATTTGTAATGCCTATGGAGTGTTCGTGAGTGCAAATGATTTGAGAAGTCAGCAATGAATAAATCACTGCGTTACCGGCTTTAGGTGCAATAAAACTAATTGACGGGACACCGAGGCCGTGTGAGCTCATGCTAATTTAGTGCTTGCTGGCAGAAACTGTTTTGAAACAACGCGATTTCCATGCCACGGTCAGGTTTTCGGGTATCTTCATTTACATTTACATTACTCAAATAATGATTGTCAATGTACAACTTCTGCCCTGATTGTGCTGTGGCCAAAGCGGAACCTGAATTCGCGGCCCCCGACGAGTAAGTAGATTTGCAGTTTCGTGGCTAATTCACCAACATAATCACGTGCTCATTACTTTGGCTCACTAGTAAAGTATTTTCTTGATTGGAAGTTTAGTTTCCACTGAACTTTGGCTGGATTATGTTCGTGATGTCTGATCAGTTTCCGAGCCACTGGCCGGGATAACGAATCAATCCGGCCGACCGCGACGGGCCTGACTGCCGGGCTCCGAGCCACTGGCCAGGATAACAAGCCTTTTGTGTTTAGAACTAAAAAAATCACAAGTCTAAACTACACCGATCTAGGTTCTCCTGTCTGTATCTCACTGGAAATACATGTACTTCGAAATTATCTCCGAACAGACCCCAAATTCCTGCTACGGACCTTATTGGCCTGCCGAACTTTGTAGGCTATGGTGTGTCCAAATACCAATAAATCCGTAAGAGCGAAATAAAACAACACGTTTTCATAAGAACTCGGTGTATTTCTAAGGGTTTAACATCGAAGTTTGATGATTTATTGGTGTTTAAACGATGACTTCAAGCGATAAGCTGACACCAGTAACCCGTGTTGTGAACTGCTGAACCGACTGCGTGTGAAACCGATGACGTCATTGGACAATTTCAACACTTCCGTCTGCCGTCAGGTGTCAGGTAACGCAACTGTACGTGTCGTTATGGAGTAGAACTACTCGATCTAAATTGATACAAGTTAGGTTGTTTTTTGGGTACCATGCTCCGTTAAGGTCACTGGAAAACCGAAACAACAGAGTTGGTGGACCCAAGAACTAGCAGCACCTCACGAAAGGCACGTTAAGTTCACAGAACGACAATTTGGACTGACGAGTGCTGAGATGCATGTCATCTTGCCTATCGTATGTTTAAGTCCGCTACACGCAAAGCAAATCGTAATTCCTGGAGGAACTTCTGTCAGCAAATC
The DNA here is from genome assembly GCA_002633005.1 of Phoronis australis. Taxonomy (NCBI): domain Eukaryota; kingdom Metazoa; phylum Phoronida; family Phoronidae; genus Phoronis; species Phoronis australis. The sequence goes on along the minus strand of NMRA01000018.1, from coordinate 719,650 downwards.
AACAGTCTCTCTGGGTCTGCAAGGCTAGTGCAATTGCTTAAGAAGAACCACTCCCCACACTCGAGGTCATTCAAAAAGAGGATGGCTCATACACACGCACCAGTGCAGGATGTTTCTCACACTGTCATTTTAAGTTAAACATAATATTACCAAGTATGCACTGTCATTTCTGACAGCGTGAGCATGTTGCACTTGTATGTTTCTTTAAGCTGGACTCATATCATGCCATAGGCAATGACCATCGCCTCTGTTGGCCCGACCAGAGGCGATGCAGCTCCTATAGGCGGTCCATACGCCGGAAGCTTTTCGGCGAATTATGCCTCGCATCGACTAAAACATCAAAGTCACGTTGTTATAAATACCTTTTGCGCATAGAGAAACACCTTAGGAGGTTGTCGATGTGTTTGATTCCTTCCTTCTTGAACAAATTCTCCCGTTATCAAACTTTTTCTTCGAGCAGTCCCTATTTCAGTTCCCAAAATCGTGAACTCACCATTTTTATACTGCGCACGCTCCAATTTTTACCGCGCTCGTTTGGTGATGTGACTTCATGACCTCAATCTTTAAATAGGCCAAAGGTGAGCCATTGCGGTCTTGTCAGTCAAATGTTCGTTTCCAAAATGCCATAACTACTTGACTTTAATTGGCGTTACTTGAAACTGATTATATTTCAATGAATTATTGTTTGTATTTGATAAAAATAAATGCTGTTGATATGACATTTAATAGTCTTTGTGCAAATATTTGACATGTTAATGTTTAGCAACATGGCAAATGCACGGCTGTTTCCCGGCAGCAGAAGGCGGGGACTTCAGCTTTCAAAGTTCGCCGGTAGAACCGCAACTTCTGACCTTCGGCCTGATTAAATGAATAAGGTCGTATCTCTTGACAACTTTTCACTACCCGGACCACCGTCGCCGTAAAATGTTCAGACTCCAACAGAAACAATCTTGTTCCGGCTGAAACGGGCAATTAAAAGCAAAATTATACCGGTTGGCCTCAAATTGTACAGCGTAGGTGGTAATGATACCCCTAATAGATGGAGTTTTTCTCGCAACATCGTAATATTATAACGTTTCTTACTATTTGCAGTCTTTTAATATCTTATAATCGCAAACACTCGATCAGGTTAACGACTAATGCTCACGCACAAGTCCACTCCCTACCTTTGAAGTGATTCATAAGCGCTCACTGATGTACTAAGCGCTCCCCCTTAACTTTTGAGAATGTCCAATTAAGCGCCCACGGTTCAGGCTAGCGCCCATCATAGCGCACTACAAACGACCGCCCGTGGTTTAAAATTAACATGCAGCTTACACTGTGTGTCACTTTCATTTTACCAGGGAGGGGCTCGGACCAAATTTGGCGAATTGGGCAAAAATTTCCGCCCCAGTGAAATAATAAGTAAACGAAACAAAAGTCCACAAAGTTCACAAGTCCACAGCGGATGCACGATTGGCAGGTCTGAACAAAGTGGCCCCGTTTTTTAGTCCTCGTTGATTTTTTTTCAGTAAAATGCACACATATCGAAGAATTCGAGCCCGCCATACACGTATTTTAGGCTGGGTGCGCGCATGTTTACACAAAACGTCTTTTCTCAATATTATGTAAAACTAAATCCCGGCTTTGTTTTATCCCTTCGAAAGAAATCTATTACTACTGACATGAGTGTCGTTTTGTGACTCACCTATTTTCCCTGTACTTGGAAGGTATTGAGGAGTAAACTCACCATTACCTGATGGAAACCCCCGCGTAGGGAGTCTGGAATTATTTCGAGGCTATTGATTTCATGGAAAACTAATTGTTGAGTACGTAAACAGCACAAGTACCACAATTTTGTTGTGAAATTTGCACTGAACTGTTCCCGAGCATCCAAATAGGTCATTTGGTTAGTACATCGTTTCACGGATTTTTTTCGACTGATGTTTTTCAAACGTCGATTTTAAAAGTGGCAAAGTTTGGGCTGCGAACAAACAGTGGAGAGAATTAATTTTGCACTCCGAGTGAGTTTGGTTGTTTAATGACTTTGATGAAAGCCAGTAGCAGATCAGACCTAGCAAAATACTTTTTCAACGGGCATTTTCTCCCTTTTTACATCGAAAATTTAGCTACTCGAATGCACGAGTCAGTTAGAGAGCACAGATTCAACTTTCACGTCGACAAATTGCCTTGCGCTCTAGAGCCTTTCAATGGCAGTCGTGAAGAACAGTAACGCCGTACGTGCATGAATGAACTCAATTTTGCGATCTGAAATTTGTGAGCATTTAACGCTGCAGGTACTAGAGCATATTCTAAAGATTTTGTCGATAATCTAAAAAATCAATTTTGGCGGGGAAAAATGGCGGGAAAATTTCGCGACCTGGCATTTATGAATGTTAGCTGGATTTTGAAAATAGGACCTGGGATTTTGGCTAGGTCGCAAATGCGACCAGGCGATTTTAATATCCTCGATCCCTGCACAAGACTATCTTGGGTACACCCAGCACGGGGTATAGTGTAAAACTGAATCCCGCTATGTGTGCATGGAGATACACCCTCACCGCATAAATCAGGTTGTAACATTTTTGATGAAAAATGTTAGAATTATGTACATGTAACGATTCATTATAAATCGATAATTAAATTGATGAACAAATTTGTTAATTAATGTCAGTTAACTATTTTGAAAGTCACAAATATTTTAGAACAGGACTTGTTATTGTAAGCAATTTGTTGTGGTAAACTTGAGTATTGCTCAATTTCTTCAGAAAAGCTTTAGTTCTGCTAAGTTCTCAGTGTAGTTCTAACAAACAGGATATGATCATCAAAACATGTTTTGGAGTGGTCAACTTTAGGTGGGTTGATTCTAAGAAACACCCACACTGATGTACTTAGGCCTTGACCAGTGTACGTGTGATGTTTAGTCATATCTTAGAGTATAAATGTTTCTGCAGCAGAAGTAAGCGTCATTCTCAAAAGAAAAAGTTAGGAGACGAGGAAGCTCAGTAACATTGGAGAATCAAATATTTTACCCAAATCGGCCCATTCCTTTCTGAATCAGTAACTATGATAAAAAACAAGAATTTCAAAGACTATCTTCCCAAGCCAAACAAATTTAAGTTCTCTTTCAAACTAATTAATAATAAACATGTACTACATGATATAAGAGACATGAACACAAAAAATAGTACTGGTTATGACAATTTATCATCTAAAATTATTAAAGTAAGCAGTCCTTTATAACTGAACCTCTCACGACCATCATCAACCAGTACTTGCTCACTGTTATATTTCCAGATGCTCTAAAAATTGCTAAGGTAATCCCAGTTTTTAAACGACATGGTTTGGACCCGGGCAATTATATACCCATTTCTATTCTTCCAACTATCTCAAAAATTATAGAAAAAATATCCATACTCAACTTTCAACTTTCCTAAATGAAAACGATATTCTTAATAAACAACAATATGGTTTCAGAAAATGTCACTCTACAGAAATTGCTTCGCTTGAGCTTGTAGACCGCATTTGTTCCCATCTTGATAATGACATGAATCCCCTGGTCATCTTTCTCGATCTCTCTAAAGCTTTCGACACAATAGACCACCAAATACTCTTGAAAAAGATAAATCACTATGGTATTACCGGAATTGAATGTACTCTATTTAAAAATTATCTCTCAAACCTTACCCAATATGTTTCACTAAAAGATACAATTTCCAGTTGGTTGCCAATATCTGCCGGAGTTCCCCAAGGCTCTGTCCTTGGCCCACTTCTCTTCTTAGTTTACATAAATGATCTTTCGTTTTCTTCTCCCATGGACACACTTCTTTATGCTGACGACACTTGCCTCGTCACACCTTACAAACTGACTGAATCTTCCCAACACACTTTACAGCAATCAACCACCATCAACAACAACCTTAGATTTATTTCAGACTAGTTTTCCGTGAACAAACTTTCAATTAACACATCAAAAAGTAAATTTTTGATATTCCACTACCCCCAAAAGAAAATTGAAAAATGTATCATTTCCACCACTTACATAAATAGCAAAACAAAATGCCATGTGAACAGTTTTCCTTTCCTTGGCATTATTGTTGACAAAAACCTCTCATGGTCCCCCCTCATTAACCTCATCTCAAAACAAACTTAACAATCTTTGTGGACTCATATATCAATGGAAATCTTATCTTCCTCTTCCAGCTCTCAAGTTAATATATAATTCACTTGTCCTCCCATATTTAAACTATGGAATTGTAACTTGGGGTTTTGGCAACACTAAGAAACTTCAGACAGCCCTGAAGAGAATCCTTAGAGATATATCAAATTCCAGTTATAATGCTCACTCTCTGCCCATATGTAAGGAACTTCGCCTCCCTCTACTTCAAGACATTTTTAAAATCTCAACTGCACAATTTTACTACAAATTTCTCAATAATCAACTTACTAACTATTTTTACACTAACAACTTTAGTAAACACACCCAATATAAACCAACCAGACACATTAAAACTCCTACATACTTAAATCAATACTTCATATGTAACAGCATCTAACTGTATTCTCAAAATCTCCTGAGCTGTACCAGTCCACTTCTTGGTACTGGCATGTCGGTCGTTTTCAGCACTAATTCACTTTGTTTTTTTAAGTATTCCTACTGATTTTTGCATTTCCATTTATTTATTTTGTACAGGGAACCTTCTTATAAGCGGTCAATAACCTTTAGAAGGCCTCCTAATAGAAATCAAATTTTAATCATTGTATTATCATAATTTAATGTAAATAAAAGTGTTTTCTCTCTCTCTCACACACACAATCCTAAGAGTCCTTCCCTTCAGAGCATTGATTTGACAGTTTTACACTATCAGGGTTGTACTTACCCATCGTGGCTTCCAGTGTTTCCTCAGGCTCAGCGGTGCGTGTGTATGAGCCATCCTCTTTTTGAATGACCTCGATTTGGGGGAGTGGTTGTTCTTAAGTAATTGCACAAGCCTTGCAGATGCAGAGAGGCTGTTGGTTTGCTGACAGAAGTTCCTCCAGGAATTACGCTTTGCTTTGCGTGTGGCGGACTTAAACATACGATAGGCAAGATGATATGCATCCCAGCACTCGTCACTGTCAGTCCGAATTGTCGTTCTGTGAGTTTTACGTGCCTTTCCCGAAGTGCTGCTAGTTCTTTGGTCCACCAACACTGTTGCTTGGTTTTCCAGTGACCTTAAAGGCCTCGAAGAATTAGCAATAAAGGCTCTCTTGTATTCAAAATATATGTCTTTTATGATTTTAAAAAAACGTGTTTGAAAAAACATGCACCGCGTGTTAATTAATAACTGAATTAATTGTGACACTTACGCACTTCGTCGTCTGACATTTTTAAACCAATCAGCGCTAAGTGACGTGAACAATTAGACCTATTCGTTTCCGCGTCACGGCTTGACAGATCAGCTGGTGGATTTGGAAGCTCGGGCCAGGCATTCACAAAGGTCGTCAAAAGAGACAGGCAGCAACTGGAAAGTCCACGTTAAGTTAAGGACGATATGCCCAGTTCTACTTTGTTTAGCCCGTCGGAACTCTATAGAACCTGGCCCTTATTTTTTCTACTGGGCTTGGAGCTTGAACTTATGGAGTTCACTATAGGTCTTTTATCAATTAATGACAGAAAGTAAGAAGCGTAATAGGGCAGCCGAAGTTAAGTAGGGTGGTCTAAGTCAGTCGTTTTGTTTTTGGATTGATCGTTTTCAATGTCCTAAGTTCTAAAGTGTGAAAGTTCACGTTTGAATGAAGGCCCAGATTCAGAAATCCCAGTCACGTGAATCCGCGGCCGTGTTGAACACCAAAGTTGAGAAATTTTTAACGCAAGTGAAAATTTAATCTATCAAACAAAACTCACATTAAAAGGACCAGAAACAATCAGAAACCAAATTCCTAATCTTCTCACGGACTTCAACTGCATTTTTATACTCCACGGTACGTTTGATTCGACCTTGAGTTCAAAATTCACACCACGCAAAATAGACTGCATACCGACAAGTGACCGATTTTGCTGTCTAAGCTCACATAGGATAGTCCTTACCAATGGGTGTGAAGGTTAATTATATATGAAAATCAGGTCAATTTTTTTTAATCACGACAAAGAATTTTTATTTTTTGTGAGAGGTCCTATGTGTTGCCATATGTCTAATTTAGGTAAGCGAATGAACGATATGAACGGGAAAATATCGCAACGCACATTTCGAGCCGTAAGTTCTGCATGTCAAGCTTTGTTATCGTTCAAGCAAATTGCTGTGAGAAGTATAGCAAAATATGACCTGCGGTTGATTTCGAGTCTGTGATACGGCAATCGTGTGAAAATCTTTTTGTTTACCCCGTCCACTGGATAGTTCCCTGATCGCCCGGCAACAAAGTCGACAGTGATCCACCAGCCCTCCCGCTGGCGGAGTGAGTCATCCGTCCTTGGATGTGCATACTCGATTATGGAGACATAAAACGATGGCTATAAAGATATCAAATCAATTTCAATGACTCTCTGTTAGACGGCCACCTTTTTCTGGATTGAAAACATCACCGATGACGCACATTACGCTAGAGAGTTACACGCAGACTCGGGACTGAGAAGTGACTTAAGCTTAACGTTGACGTCACACATCCGGTTAACTGCACAGCGCCACCTGAATTTTTTTTTCACAATTACAGACGCGGACATGTGCAGTGTTTTGGCAAAAATAACTTAAAAACGACTTTGGCTTATAAATGTAAGTATCTGCTATAAATTAAGGAAGATAAACTGGTGCTTTGACCATGCCTAAAAGTCAGTTTTCATGTTCTACGAGGGCTTTAATACAGCATTTGGGGCAGAAAATATGTAGTGAATTGGTCAGGACATTGTTAATGTCATCTGCCAATTTGTTAACATAGAATGAGTTCTGAGATTTGTTGTTCTTAATGTAGAATGAAAGATAGAGTTCCCAACTCATCTTATTGCTGTTCCTATACTCACTAAATAGAGGAACAGAGGTCACCACTTCAAACCTTATGTATCTGTTGTCAGATTAAGAAGGTGCAGAATCTACTCTCCAATCAGTTACCACATCAACAGCAGGCAAATTAACTAGAGTACGGTTTATAACCTGATGCCGGTTTCTGACAACAAATGTGGACTCATGGCCCTTGTTGCATATTAAAAGTTGTGAGCTGACAACGAACTCTAGAAGTGCCTCACCTCTTGAGTTAGTGTCACTGCTGTGACACAGCTAGTGATGTGAATTGGCATCACAACACATAACCTAAGGGATATTTTTTGCCTCTGCAGTTATTGGTGATTTGTTGCAGTTTACATGGGGGTGGGTTTTCGATGGAGTCCCCTGGCATTTAGACTGAGAACGACCATACTGAGCATATTAGACCATTTGGTCTTAGCAAGGAGTGTAGTAGTATAGGAGAGTTCACTTGTGAGTTCGCTTTTACCGCTACTACTATCGCCGCCAAGTTGGGACTAAGCAACTGTCAACCAGGAGGCGCCAAAACAATGGGGAAGGACGCATTTTGCAGTGCGATAAATTGCATGAATTCATCCACGAAAACCCCAGACGTGTCATTTTTTAGATTTCCTAAGGATCCAGAAAGGTAAGGATTATCTGTTATTGGCTTTCATTTTGTGTGTTCTGTTCACGGTTGTTAGACAAGTCGATCGCAGTCCCGTTGCCACTGTTGTCTGCAGTGTAGGCTAGGCCTACTGTACAGCCGGGCTGCCGGCGGAAGGACTATGATGAACGTACGATGTGAACTCCTTTTTGGATACTTGCAGTCCACGAAGTCCAAATAAAATTGTCACCCGTACGATCGCAGGGACAATTTTAGGAAAACATACATGTACATGCCCATGGTCATGTGTAATATGACTGGTCACACGACCATGGCACAATCACAGCCACAGGGCCACAAGTCTGCCATGAGTCAAGTTAGATAATCTGTGGGTCTCTGTAAAAAGTGAACAAATCAATATAATTTTAATGTGCCAGTTGGACCAATTAAGTTAAGCAGTGCGTCATTGAAAACTCACTTCTATGTGTCAATGATGCGGGGTCGCGGCCCTTTTAAAATGTCCGTGGATCGACATTTGAGCCCGAGTTTTTTTCAGGTGACACCAAAACGCTTTTGTCTCTATCACAATCACAGTACGACAGGAATTCTGTAGTGTAGTGTACTTTAGTGTAGGCTACCAGTCTTCTGTGAACCTAGTGAGTATGAGGTTTGTTCCTCCTGAGTCTCTCAGTCATTGATTACTGTTCAGGTGCAAGCGCTGGGAGCTGACCTTATGAATAGAGATGCAGCCTATTTGTCCAAGAACTGCAAGTTATGCTCTCATCACTTCGAGGAGTCCATGTTCATGAATGAAGAACAAGCTGGTATTGACTGCAGTGTCCGAACAATATTTGATGTCCCGAATCCACCAAAAATGAAGATGTCAGGGTCAAAAAGTTCTCTGGAAATTATATTACAGCTCTGGAATAGTTTTTTTTTTGCATTTCTGATTATCCTATCACAAAGCAAGTACTGGAACATCACGTGTAAAAAGGACAATTAGTCAAAATCTGGTTTTCGTATTTTACTAAGGTTGAATGGTTAGCCTGTGATTTGAAGAGAGCCAAAGTGAAACTGATGTGTCTTTTAGAGTCTAAATTGTGGGCTGACATTTTGTTAAACCCAAGCTATCCGTATCATTTTGCTTCTCAATGACAAACATCTCTGTGAGTAAATTAATTTTCAGCTTCAACGCATTTCCCGGCAAAATGAGCTGTTGTTTACTAGTGAATTAATAGAGAGTGAGAAGGTTGATTAGATTTTCTTGTTGTATTGATGTATGTGTTGCCCATTTTGTACGGTTTTGGAGATTGTGGTTAATTTAAGCCCCAGTTGTGGCTAGGTAACAAATATGATCTTGTGGTCTAGGTTTAGCTTACTTGAAATATTTACTGTTATTGATAATAGGAACAGTGGGTATAGAAAATAAAATTTTAGTTTTATCATCCAAGTCTTTTTAATTCAGTTTTGTATGAAGGTGTGTGGCTAGTGAATATTTTGATTGTTGTTCAGTACCTCTTAACTTTTTTGTCATGACATTTTGAACTTGGACTAGTTAATGGGGGGGGCTCGAATTCCTGACGATGTAGACCTTTTGCTAACAAATGAGTGGGCAGACTAAAAAAAATGGGACCACCACTGTGAATTGCGCATTTGCGCTTCTTTAGTGGATTTTTGTTCCATTTTCTCGGGCTTTTTGTCTCTTGGGGGTGGACCTTTTTGCCCACTTCGCCAAATGGGGGGCTTGTTCAAGCCCCCCGAGCCCCCTGGGAGCGCGTGGGATAGTGCGATTGAGTTTACCCTATGCTGGCATATCTAAGAAATAATGAAATGTTCTAAAATTATATTACGATTTTGTGGTAGTGATGAATTGCTTTCTTCTTCTTACATGTGTAACACCCACTGCACCAAACAATGGTTCGCATTGCTAGTATGCTGGTGCATTGAATAGGGAGCACATGCGAAATTGTTGGGTTTAGATGAAACCAGCAGTGAGCTGGGAGCAATATGTTTGTCAATGGTCAGGGGAGCAACCAAAATTTGTGACGATGAGAGGGGATCAACACCCATGTGGCATACCCCATTGGTTTTTACCTGTTTAGCACTCCTCCCATGTGACCCCCCTAGGAGTGGGTTAACACCCATTTGGCGCCCACCTGGTTTTTGCCTGGTACCCCCTTAGCTGTCACCTTGGGAGAATTACCCTCTGAACCCCAAGAGCAATCCATGGAGGTATGAACTGTTATAAGGAACGATAATTTGCCTTGTTAAGAACTCAAACATGAAACAAAACCGTGATGGATTTCTAAGGGAGTTTCAAAAGAATAAAAACAAATACACTTTAATATTGATTAAATTACACATTTTCATTCTCATTCGATTATAAGTGGATGTTAGTTTACGTATTCTAACCATTTTAATCACACAGTAATTTTATTGCACGTTGAACGTCATTAAAGTATGAATTCATCCGTGTTTACATTGTTCGGACTGTGCTCCTAAGTAAGTGTTGATTATTCACCGCTTGCAGAACTAGTATTTCGATCGGTAACCATTGCGGCGTTTGGTAAAATGGCGGAGTGAACTCTCCTGTACTAGTACACTCCTTGGTCTTAGTGTATACAAGACACTTCCACAGTGTCCTTGTCACAAAACTCAAGAAGAATTGTTGGGGTTATGTCCTTGGATACCATAATCGCACCACTGGGCTTGATGTTGTTATCAGTGAAGCAGAATAATATTTGACATCCCTAAGAGTGTTCATCATCACGCTTCCCCGACAGCACGGCCCTTGTATGAAGGCCATGAATAGGGTATTGCACTCAAGCGTCTGTTGCAGAAGCACTGACGGGTTGTTGGCCCGATGCAGATTTATCTCCCACATTTTAACCTCTTGATTCATTCATGTTAAAATATACCAGTGGTTTTCTATCAAGACTCCACGTCACTCGTGAGTGGGGAAAGAGCCAGAGAAGATCTGTTATTGAATGGTATAGGTTCAGAAACCTCAGCAACATTCCCTACCTCAGTTGTTTCATCTGCCATGTCCATTCCCACTGACTTTGAGGTGGCCACACAGTAAGCTTCCACGTCCGAGGTTTACATCCCTTATGAGACCCGGATAAAAGCTTTGGCCTCCTACTGCTTTTTCCCCTAGGTCTGCAAAGCACTCGCCCACCAAAGCCGCACTAGGGACGAAAACCAATCTCACGGGGAATCTGCCAAGCAAGCGGACTCTTCGAAATCTAGGACGATAGTAAATCCCTCAGAGGGATAATTCAACGTTGGTTTGATGGCAGTCATTGACGTCACACGAAACTTTGTCATGTCTATGTCATCATTGCTCTCCTTTTAAAGGACCAGCAAGAAAGCATCCTTATTAGCAGCGACTTCCTCTAAGACATGACAGAAGGCCTTGACCACAGGTCTCCTGGACCCATCAACTGGAACCCTGAACTGTGATAGGACCATCAGAAGTAAGTTCGTTACATCCAAGTTTGACCCAGTCAAGGGTAGCTGAGTTGTCACAGCCAATCGCCATTTTGCCCAATTCATGTCTCACTGACTTAATATGAAGTGGGACACGGGATCTGAGGCTTGACAAATGCCATCTGTAGACGGCTCACCAGCCTTTGCAGCCACAAAGGCACTAAGATCTTTCTTGGACACGCTAGCTTAAGGGAGTTTATTCACTTTAGCCAATATGGTGGGTGATTTTTAGGATGTTTCAGGAGTCGACCTGTCCCTGCTGAACATCGATTTCTAGGTTTTCAAGCTTCTTCTGAGCCGTCTGGCGAACCCGCTTTGTGCTCCGCTTAGCAGCAGCAGAGAGAGGTGGGAGCTGTCATAAGGCCCAGTTGAAATATTTCCGCTTCCATTCGCTCCGCGAGGAGTGTCCGGGGCAGGTTTAGAGTTCGCGTCAGCAGCCACACTTGCTGCTTTCAGGAGCTTGGTAATTTCACTTTCCACTCTCATAGAAGAGTCTAATGATTTCCCAGAGCGAGCGTCTACAGTAGGTGGTGCTTCCACTTGCCTTATAGAAACTCCTAAGGAGGAGTCTTTGAGATGGACTTCCGTTACCGCAAAGACCACATTCGACTGCCCTGAGCGCTTGTCACTTGAACCCCCTCCAGGATGGGTTATTAGTTTTCGCTGTCAATCCATGATTCAGGTCTGCATCCGCTATCACCCTATATATAGGGTGACAACAAGGCCAAGTCAAAGGCTTTCCTGCATCCGCAAAGCTATAGGGTCTGACACTGATTTCAACAGCTCTTCTGCCTGGTTGCTCCAAGCGAACATATGACACCCAGCGAAAGGGTTTCTACTGCAAATGGACTTCCCAGGTTCAGTATGAATACTTCCAAGTGCCAGACCCTTGCAACATCCTAGAGCTAACCATGCAGACGCTTGTTCTCTAGTGCAGCAGGCGCTACCGCGGTTTTCCCAAGATCACTTAATACGCAAAGTTCTGTGATGTTTACCATCAGCAGCAACTGACTTAAGACTCAAGAACCAGGGTATTATTTTTCAAGGGTTCCCGCGTCACCTGGCAGGAGACAAGGCGGTATTAACCAGCCCCGAAGAGCTCAAAGTCAAAATACTCTTGACAAGGAGACCCAAAGGAGGGTGATTCCGTTAGAGGGGCTTCCCAATCTAGAGCCACTGACCAACTTCCCGAGAAAAGAGAGTGCTCCCAACGGGGTTTTCGGCATCTCATATCGTTCGAAACAACAGAGACTTCAAAAGACAGAAACGCTCCTTCCCCACCCGATCCCGCACAGTTTAGTCCGAGTATACCCAGTCCATGTGTTGCGACGTGGAGGCATTGCACAAGTCTTGTTGTGGGTGAAGCAATGTACTGACAGTCGGAACTGAACAGCGGCGGAAGTTGCGCAACAGCATTCTACACTTCACGTGAGTCCACCTTCACGATGAACACAAAAATTAACCATTCCAACGACACAGATTTCCAAACTAACATCTGACTTATGTAAGATGTGTTTCATAATCCACTACATACATAGCATACAATATCTTTCATACACAAGTATGACCTGTAAACCCTAGCTTTAAGATCCTCGATAAATATTCTGGAACCCTCAAAACAGTCGCAGACTTTTGGGTAGCACATCCAGGGCAATTTCTTAAGCTCTGCTTCCTCCATTCCTCTACGATGGCATATTTCTGTTTCGCCATGACCGCGTCCGCCTCTTTCCACAATCTCTTGTTTACCGAGTTGGTCGATATGGTGTCCTTGAATTTGAATGCTAAGCATATAACATATTCATTGTTAATCCTTAGGAAAACCACAAACTAGATAATTATTATGCGTATTTAGGTGAAATAGTGTCGATAAGGTAAAAGTGTAGATTAAAGCCAGCGTTATAAAAGCCTTAACTAAAAACCTCAGACGGAGCCTGAAACAACATAGCTCAATGGGAAGTTGGCCTCTTAAGTTTCCCGCAAGAACCAATAATTCAATGGTGTCATTGCAATTTTTACAAACAGAATTCCTCTGGAATAGAACAGAATAGAATTGAATGTGGACAGAACAAATGCTAAATATGGGAAAATCATGTACCCGCTTGCATTTAAAATTGTACGAAACAACAACGTTCTGTTTGAAAATCTCGACCCCCTACACCAATACATGACCCACAGCTGGGGTCAAAGCGATTTCATGCCCATCACCTGCGTCCACTAAATCCCATCTCTCAGTAAAATCACCTGTGGTCAAAACCATCAGACATTTAACTCATGGTAAAAAACCTTAATTACACACGGACCTCACAGTTACATTCACAAAAAACAGAAATGTGTTATACCTGAATAATAATTATCTCTAATCCAGGAATGTCACCGAGTGAGTGGTGAGGAACCTATTCTTGAGCCTGGAGTTTGGTTGGCGAGTGTGGATCATTCTTGGCAGGTAGCATCGGTGAGGAGCTACGTAACATGGTCTATAATTGGTGTTTGGAGAATTGTAGCTTACTTTAGAAATGCAGCCATGGAATCTTCCACTCCATGCCCTCACCTACGTCTAATACTCTAAATATAAACACCACAATGCCACGCGGGAAACTTATTTCTCGTAGGCAACTGATATCGTCGTTTGTAAGAAATCGCGTGCCTACTTGTTGTATAGAATCTCCCCGATGAGGAAATGTTGACAATCAAACTCCATGAAGTCAGGAATCACTAAGATTCGGTCTCATTTTCAGCCGGTTTGAACATAAACTTCGATTGATTTGGGTTAGTGAATCGCTGAGTGGACTGAGTTTCAGGGCAAATTAATTTAGTTGTTTAGGAGTAACAATCAAGCATTGTATTCCATGTGTTTGTACGTTCTGACAAGTGTCAAAGCACCTAACTCACCTCGATTGCTTGTGGTCGACATGTTTTTTCCGTCAACAAGTTCCTGTGCATTATGGGTAATCTTTCCACTGGCAATGCAGCACAAATAATTAGGTTTCGCTGAAGGTCTTTCCGCTTTTGTATGAATTTTAAAAGAATTAATAGAAAGATAACGAGAGTACATGTACGTAGATGGCAGTAACTTACGAAAAGTGTTAATTTTAGTGATATCTTTCGACTGGCAAAATTCATTCTCAGTGTTCTAAGTAGGTGAATGTAAAGGACACAGTATCCTTAAGAAGAGTTGAATGAACGTGGTTTACGACTTGAAGAGTGGGCTGCCATCTTGAAAGGGGATGAAAGTGAATCGAGCTTCCTGTGTACTGCGCAGTATTGAACTGCAAAAATAGCTGGACAAAAGAAAGCTATAAAACATCCCATTTTGAAAGCTGCAAAGGCGTGTCCTTCAGTAAAATCTGTTTTCCTAATCAGAGACACACTTCACATTGATCGTAAGTCGTATTCTGTGGATAATTTTCACGACATTCCTGCGTACTTGCGAGAGTCGTCAGGTTAAACAAGTCCAGTGACTGTGTGTGAATGTAGATGGTGTTTCCAAAATTTCATTAATTAAAAGACTGCAAAATATTGTTTGGTTTATTGCTCATATGATATGCTTACACAGCTTTTTGCTGACGGTATGTATGTTTTTCGTTTCTTTTCTACGGTATGATAACTATTGACTTGGCTTTGTAACAGATAGAACACTGCCAGTCCTTTCTTTGCTTGTTTTTAGGCATCGGCCCACTACATCTGCATGTAAAGTTGACTGATGTGGGCAGTGTTCTATTCAGTTGAGTCTTTCATTGTGTCTACAACTGATTCGCATATCAATACAGGTCTATGAATGCGGGTATCGTCTTAGCTGATGTCCAGTGTGAATCATGGAGGTGGTGAAGTACATTTTAGCCACTCCCTTTTTGTTTTTTACATATTTCTGGGCGAGATTTTTGTTGATTCACCAACTTGTGTACGTTCTATATACATCACACTTAGTATTTTAATTGATAGACCCGATTTGTCATGTCTTTTGTCGGAACATGGTTAGTATCTTATCTTTAAACTGCAGAGGGCTAAGGGACACAATTAAGAGAAAGGATGTCTTTGAATTTTTGAGACGGAAGTGTTGTAGTATTTATTGCTTGCAAGAAACTCATTTTATTGAATCAGAAATTTCTGTTATTAGAGCCCAGTGGGGATATGATGTTTTCATGAGCCCTGGAACAAGAGAATCGAGAGGTGTCTGCATATTGCTAAATAATAACTTTGAATGTGAAGTTGGTAAAATCCATCTTGATGATAAAGGAAACCTTGTTGTCATCGAATTACTTATTGAAAATCGAGTCTCAATTACTCTAGCTAATATTTACGGTCCCAACAAGGATGACCCCGAATTTTTAGAACCCTGCTTCAAGTAGTCTCTAACTACAATTCAGAGTTCATAATCATTTGCGGCGACTGGAATTTGGTTCAGGATTTCAATCTTGACTGTTTAGGATACAAACACCAAAACAATCCGGCTGCAAGAAAACAAGTTATCAGTCTGATGTCGCAGTTAAATTTGGTCGACCCGTGGCGCTTACGTAACCCAAATACAACAAGCTATACTTGGTTCAAAATAAACCCTTGTAAGCAAGCCCGTCTGGACTTTTTTCTAGTGTCCGACGAATTTTCCTCTTGGATAGAAAATATTGAAACGTCTCCAGGTTATAGAACCGACCATCATTGTGTTTTGACTACTATTCAGGCCTCTAAATTTGTTAGAGGTAAAGGTCTATGGCGACTTAACAAATCCTTATTACGTGATGTAGAATATATCAGTAATGTGAAAGACATCATAGTTAAAACCGAGAGGGAATATTTATCTCATGATAATGTCTCCAATTTGCCAGACGGTCAGTCCACTATAGACGACTCTCTTCTTCTTGAGATGATTCTACTGAACATTAGAAATTATACTTTGTCTTATTCAGCTTTCAAGAAAAAAGAAAAGCATCGACATGAAAAGAATTTTGAGGAGCAATTAAGTCTTCTTAGAAAAATGATGTGCAACAGTAATTTTGTTCTGCTCCTTGAAATTTATTCAGATTTACAGAAAGATTACGAATATATTAGAAAGGACAAAGTGAAAGGCATGATGCTGAGATCTCGGGCAAAATGGATCGAGGATGGTGAAAAACCGTCCAAATATTTTAGTAACTTAGAAAAACGCAATTACGTGAACAAGAATGTCCACAAACTTATAGACGAGACTGGACGAAGCTTGATGAACCATAAAGCTATACTGCGTGCAATCGAAAAATTCTATGCAAATTTATATGCAGCGAAAGAAAATGACTCTCTCCTATATGAGTTGGAGGACTTGGTGACCCCTGAAAATATGTCTAAACTGGACGCCGACCTGAAAGAAAAACTAGAAGGACCAATAACTTATACTGAAGCTGCAACTGTCCTTAAATGTATGAAAAATGACAGAACTCCGGGGACTGATGGTTTTCCTGTAAAGTTTTACAATTTTTTTTGGAAAGAATTGTCGCCATTTTTGATCAAATCTTTTAATTACAGTTTTCGAACCGACCGTCTCCCTACCACTATGCGTCAAGGTGTCATTACTCTGATTCCTAAGGGCAAGAAACAACGTGAATACATTAAAAATTGGAGACCAATCTCCTTACTAAATTCAAGTTATAAACTATTATCAGCATGTATTGCACAAAGGATAAAATCTGTTTTAAATAAGTCAATTCATCATAATCAAACTGGGTTTCTCCCAGGTCGCTTTATGGGAGAAAACACCAGAGTGATTTATGACATCTTACAATATACTCAAGTTAAGGATATTCCCGGACTTCTGGTATTAATTGATTTTGAAAAAGCCTTTGATTCTGTGTCCTGGAGATTTCTTAAGAAAGTTCTACACTATTTCAATTTTGGTGACGATATTATTCGTTGGTTCACAATACTCAATGAAAGTGTCCAACTTTCAGTCATTCAGTATGGCTTTACGTCCAACTACTTTAACATTTGCCGAGGTTGCAGACAAGGGGATCCCCTTTCACCTTATCTTTTTTTGTTGTGTGCCGAAATTATGGCATCTATGTTGAGGCAATGCGAGAATGTTAAAGGCATAAAAGTAGGCTCTTTAGAGTATAAATTAATGCAATATGCAGACGACACGGTCCTCTTTCTAGATGGTTCAGAGGCCTCTTTAAAATCTTCACTTAACCTTCTTGATCAGTTTGCTAAGTATTC
>NMRA01000018.1:645130-701796 GCA_002633005.1 Phoronis australis | reverse complement strand
TAAATATGTCTTCCGCCTTGTTTGGAGACCCAGCCTGTAGATTAGAAGCTGTAAATTTAATTCTTTGCTTAGCGAAATTCCACTTATATAGACAAAGATTACAAAAGACTAAGCCCAATTTTCAGTCATTTTTACGTGAGGTATATGATTACTACAACCTGGAAAAAATTATTTACAATGATAAATTGGATCTTGAGAGATTCCAGGCAAGGTGGTCTTTTTTGCCTAACTAGCTTTTGTATGGTCCGATAATGTTTCGTAATTTGTTTGATGTACACTAAACTAGATGTCATATTGTCACACAACTATGTACTGGTTGGTTGAGTTAATAAATATCTCTGGAAAAAAATAAGAAATAAAACATCACATTTTAGAGGTAATTATTCCACTTATCTTGTCCTTCTGATTAGGGTTTCATGTGTGTCATTGTGATTGAATATTGACAAAATCGATTACTTATATGTGTATGACAGATGATCCCGAATTGTGCAGTGTAAGCTTCACTCTGGTTGTGCAGGGTTACGGGCTGTGTAATGCAGTTCAGCCTGCTCAGTGGTAAACTTGTAGCTCCCAGGTGTCCTTTGAATTTAATTCACATTCACAAGTCAGCGTGTCCCCGTTAATGTTTATGTCATGGCCAGTGTTACGGACCCCCCCCCCCCTGCACATTTAGCCATTTTACGTTGTTGTAGTGAAGCATTCTTATATGACAACCTCCTCTTTTGTAGCTTTAGACAAAGCCACCGTCTCTACTTAGCCGAAGAGACGGTGGCATTCCCATAGGGATTTCATACGCCAGAAGCTTTTCGGCGAATTATGCCTCACACTTATCAAGTCACGTTGCTACTAAGGTACATTTGAGTGCCGAGTGAGACACGTTAGGAGGCCGTCGATGCCTTTAACTATTTCGATCTAGAATATATACTCCTGTAA
This sequence comes from Phoronis australis, assembly GCA_002633005.1. Lineage (NCBI taxonomy): Eukaryota > Metazoa > Phoronida > Phoronidae > Phoronis > Phoronis australis. The sequence goes on along the minus strand of NMRA01000018.1, from coordinate 700,863 downwards.
CCAAGCCTTTTTTCGAGCAGCCCTTCGATCAGTTGCCGAAATCGACAACTGGCCATTTTTAAACTGCTCGAGCCAGGATATGGCCACAGTTTTTACTGTTAGCGAGACTGTGGCACGATTTATTGTAGTTTTTGAGACACCTTTGGAAATAACTAAATAAACTGAAGCCCTTTCTTAACTAGTGTTAAATAATCTCGACTGATTAGTTCTTCCACTACATTTTTCCTGTAGAAGTAGTCCTTTTACTTAAAATTTTCGCGTGAACTCTTTTAACTTTCAACTTAGAAGTTGAGTTGTTTCTAATTTGTATTCATGTTTCTAATGGCAGGTTTCCCAAAGGTAAAATTTGCATAAAAATGGGCGCACGCTGCTCCACGAAGCAAAACAAATGGTTAATAGTGTGAGTCAGGTTCTGAAAGTGTATTGCGCTTCCAGTATTTTTCTGAGTGGGATACTCTCCGGAATGGGTGTACTGTAAAGAATCGGACTGATGCTGCCCCAAAACTGATTTTCCTTCACATCTACAGGTAAGTGTAGTGTAGTAATGTGATTGAATTTTGCTATGATTTGGCTTCTGTTACCCTTTCATCTCATTTTAAATCAAAATTACTTTGATCTATCTTTCAGCACAATGTGTGAAGCACGTAATAAATTTTCTTTCAATTTTTTTTGGATTAGCTGAGTAAAACACTGACTGAATGAACAGACCTACTCCTTCCTTCAACTGCTAACGCTCTACTACCAGATACTGAGCAAACAAGGTGAGCACAGAGCTATTGAAAACTCAGAGCCAAAGTAAAAGCAAAAGCAGGAGTTATGTTTTTGGTCCAGACCTTTTTGCTGCCTTGGGTGCTTCTCACCGGTACTATTTACTTATGAAAATTATCCCACCAGCATCATTTATTGTTGCATTGCTTTTTCAGGGTGTTGGTGTTGCCAGGTCCATCAAGATGAAGAGCTGCCAACACCGCTCAACACCAATGAGCGCGATTATAGGTAATGCGAGCCATCTGAGCACCCCAGTGACATCGAGAACAATATGATTTTATTGTTCTTAAAGTTATTGCAATCACCTCAGGAAGTGATTTCCGGGGGATTCCCAGTCAAGAGTTTTATCACTTGCTAAAGCTGAAGAAAACCAGCGGACGTATGGTGCCAGCACCTGGAGTCATACACATATTGATCTGTGTCGAAAAGATCTTGTGTGCCAAATCAGTCTGCTCTTATTATAAAATAAGCGTTAGGGTGAAGGAAAATGCGGCAACAGCGACCTATTTCACTCAAACAACAATGCTAATAAAACACAGTACGAAACTAACGACCACTATTTTGACATGGTTGAGTTGTTGATGGTGAAGAACTATCATGTTAGAATAAATCGTGTGGCACGCTGCATCACTAAACACTGGTAGTGTGAGTCAGAAGCTGACCAAGATCACTTTTGCAAAGAACGGTGAATTCATGACTGTTATGCCAGAAAATAGCATACGGTTCTACGTCTGTGATTTTTTCAAAAGTGGTGTGGTTATGCACTAGTGTTTAGTTGTCCAAACTTTCAAATAGAAAAGGCCAACTGGAATGGGTATGTATCCTTTTAACAACTTCGTCTGATGTTGGATGAAATTATTTAGGTTCTTTTCCCCCACTGTAACCTGATTCCAAGGGAAATTGGTCGGGAACTTTTTTTATTAAAAAGTGATGTGCTGGTTTTCGAAACAGTCCGGGGTTTACTTTTGTGTGCTGTACGTTGAATTCAATATTATTTTTGCCACTTTGCTTCTTACTTTGAATACAAATTCAAGGTAAGTGTTGATACGTTCTATACCTCATTGGCTCAAGTAAAATATAGTTTACATACATAAGATTCTATTATAAATTCGCCCTGAATGACCCCAAGGTTTGAACTAAAACTTAAGTAACAACACCTGATTTCGTGTAAAGCCTCATAGCTTTGATGCTAGGGTCATCAAGTGCACACTAGGATTATTAGAAAATCGTCAAAGAAAATCATTACATACTCGAGCACAGAATTAAAGCATTTTAACACTTACGTTTTGTTTGTATTAAAAGGAGACTGTAGTCAAAATACTGTTGCAGTTAATTGGTTCCAACCTACAAATAAAACTCAGATTTGCCCGACTTGCGCGCCAAAAAAAAGCCGATTAGTATTTATGGTCAAAACGCTGAATCCTGAAATCGATCGCTGATTGGCTGATGTGTCAGTGACGTCACATTAGGCTGGGCGCGCGCATGAGGCGTAGTTCTGCTTATTCCTGTGCCCTGACCCCCCAACTTGAAATCCTGAGTCCGCCCCAGCTTACACTGTATTAATGCCTGGGTACGGCATTTGGGACTGGGCAGACAGAGTTTATTACCATTAACTTTTGTCATATTAATTTTGCGGCGGGGTGTTGCCAATTACAGGACATACACTGAAATATATATGTGCATGCATATATAGACTAGTGTCAGAGCTGCGTACCCTTAAAAGTAGGATCCAACTGAATCGAGGGATTAAATTTGAGTTGGTTGAAATCTCACTTTTGCTGAAGTGGAGTGCATGTAAGAGTACAGTAGCTTTGTCCCGGCTTGAAATATCCCGTTTATGTAACGGTGTGTTTTTACTGTATGATGGTGATATTTTGAAATAAATCGAAATTTTATTGTTTGAAATGGTTAGCGTATATCAACGTGTTATTTCTGTAAGAGTGAAAACGTTTTTGTTGTCCTCCTTCTGGATGGCCAATCAGATTGAAGTTTGTTTTATTGACAAAACAAATCTGGGATTCCACACATCGTGCTCGGATCCAAGGGTACATGGATTGGTGTAAAAATTGCCATAGCGAACACCTTTTTGAAACTCTGGAACAGCCTATGTACATGTATTGCAATCGTCGTGTTTTTTGACAACTGAGACTATGACATAATTGTTTGAATTTTAAGACCATGTAGTTTCAAATTGAACAAACTACTAGTTCACAAAGGTAAGATGAATTTGGTACTGAGACAAATATCACCGGACGGAGTTTAAAATGTTGCGTATCACTGACAGAAGTAACATATTTTCTTGAGACACCTCAGCACCCCCTACAGGCGTTTTACTTGTGAAAAAAACGTCTGCATTACGAACATATTATCATTCGTTGGCATAACCTGAAGTAGACCATTCCAATCAGTTTTCGGGAAATTGGGTCGCTCAAATGCATTTTTCGACCTCCCGGTTCGACCGCCCAAGCAGTGTGTCCGAAAATTTCAAGGAAAGCTCGTCACATTTAACTGAGTGATTCCTTTGGAACTATTTATTGTGTGAAACTACAGGATGAAGTAACGCTGAGGGAAAAGAATAAGCTCCCCTACAAGCTCGGACTAAAACTTTGGGAATGCAGTGATCCGGCAATGGTGCGCTGGAGAGCGGCCCCTTGACAGCTGATCCTCTCGTCGAAAAATAGGTTCTATACAATCATTAAGACGAAAAGTTTAATGACTGTATATTCCCATGTAGTATAAAGAAAATGTTTTCCAAACTTTATAAAACGTTTACATTTCGGTGATTGTCCCTACTTCTAGGGCCTGGAAGCAGCTGCCCTTCCCACTGGCCCCCCACTTGATACACCAATGATCATGTGTGAGTCAAGAAAAGTTCACCGTACCAACCAGGACACAGAGTCTCACCACGCCTCAAGCTGTAATGGGCTATTTCGTGACTCAAGAGGTTAACGGGAGTGATCAAAGGTCAACTGTTTCAAAAACCACCAAGTTTGGGGCTTAATTTTCACGTTCAACAAATGCGAATAGGAAAGTTGTGGTTGTGCCTTTTCCGTATGGAACGCCACTAGCGTCACCTTGTGACGGGGCTTTTCTATCACGTTGACGCGTCACTATAGCGTTTTACTTTTTAGTTCTTTAAAAACAAACAATAGCAGGCCACCACTTCCTCTCAAAAACAACTTGTAGCATTATACCCTGTCTTCACTGAGCATTTGACAAAGAAAAAGTTTAGAAAATGGCCAGCACTGCCTCCCATAAAAACACAATCTACACAATAGTCTGTCACCACTGAGCAAGACTATATAACCCACTGGTACATAGTCACTGATCAAGCAAATAGAACCTGCAAGGATTCAACAACTGTTGGCACAGCATTGTGAAAACCACTCCAAGGTCACGGTCATCCAGTCCTCGTCACTCACACTAAGCATTGCCCTCGTTTATTTGGATAAACAGTCTTTCGTTTATAACATTTTGACTATACATGCTATTCTAACGCAGAAGCCCCCGTTGTACTAATTTGCAGGGTGCTACACTCCACAGAGGTGGATTATGAATCGTTTAATTAATACGAATGTGCATGTAAAATTGTCCCTTATTCGCCAAATGCTAAGTGGGATGGCTGATGACCTTTTAGGCTAGTCGGATGTTGTGTCAGTTGGGGCGTAAACTGACATCGAAGCATACGTCATCGCTGATTAAACGACAGCGTCTTATTGGTCGCACAGTAATGGGGCGGTAACTTGACACATTTGGAAAATACCTTTCGAGTCGTCTCTGACGCGCTTCGATGACTCGTAACGTGTCAGAAAAGACTCGTCAGAAGGCGCTATAGGGGCATTCCATAATTCCGAGTGCATTTTTCTACTGTCGCTGACTTTTGTTTACGTTGTTCTCGTGTATTCACACAATATGAATCTGTTAAACCGGCCAGATGTGTGTGCATTAATTGTATGTGCTTGAAGCACGCGTCTATAAAACATTATTTCAGAAACAAAATATTTCCTGTCACGCCACTGGCATGACAAGGCTAAATCGCTCACAGTTCGCCTTTTTCCTTCTTTGTTGTAATGCTAACTAATAACTGCCGAGGTTACATCAACCAGTGATAAAACGTGAGTTTTCTCTACCACCTAGCAGACACGCAGAGAGCCAAATATCTTTGCTAAACAAAAATTAGTAAAAATGGTCGGTTACCGCATAAAAGTGACTACTTAGTAAACAGATACGTAATTCTGAAGTCTCTAGCTCAAAATTTTAGTTTGCACTCAATGACCTCTGACCTATTTTTTCTGATTACGAAGTAAAGTAGGGTATTCACTTGGCATGTTGACTTACACCATTGTGCTGAAATTGAAAAGAATTCCTTGTAAAACGTAAGAGATATAACATTTTGAACGTTATATGACCTTTGCAACGCTAATTGACCTGATCCGGTGTATTTTAAGCATCTTTAGGAGAATTATTGCGAAGCCCATGAAAATGTGTTTAACGCTGAGAATCATAGTTGTCTAACGGTTGACACATCAGAATACTTGCTGATTGAAAAGATCAAATTTTCAGAAGAAAAATGCACCTAATGACCCCATGTTTGCACTAAATGACCTGAAACTTTGGATTCCTATTTGATTTACCTGTGGCAATCAGACCTGTCAATCTGTAAAAAAATCTGTGACCCAATAACATAATTATGTGCTCAAACAAAGCCAAACTGAGCTCTTGCCTATAAATTTTGATTTTGATATTGGCATGACAACTTTTGGCTCACGGGCAAACTCGGTGCAGCAAAAAGTACAACTCGCTTGAATTTTGATTTTGCAAGTGATAATGTACTTTAAATGCTCTTCTGGGTCAATTAGCTACTGTCAGCCTACACACATGGCTTCCTAATAACAATGAAACAACAAGGAGTAAAATCAGAACATCTTTTATCTTAGTAATGAATATTTTTTTAAAGTATTTCACGTCTCACATGTGTCATGATTATGAAACTACACTGAACTTGACAACTGTAGTTGTGTCATTCAGATACATGTACATGTACATGTACATGTATGTTACCTCAATGATGCATTTTCATCTACAGATCAAGACTTCCATCAAGTGTGAATCAGTTCAGGAGTTAACTTTGCTTTTTAAGTTATTTCAATTTTTATCACCATTAACGTTCAAGCTAAAAACGGCCAAACGAGTATTGTCTCAGAGCTCTAGTTGACTCGGGCAGCGTCATACGTAATAAAACAACTTAATTGGCAATATATTTTCATCCCAAAGTACAGTATTAATGTTCTACATATATACAAATTGTTTACCCCGTTGACTCTCATCTATTCGAACTAATATCACATCCGTAGTACGCCAATCCATTTCACTTGTTAATGTTACTAATCAATCAGTTTTCTTTTTGCAAGATTTAGCCTAACTCAATGTAATTAAATTAGTGGTGGTGGGAATTTTCATGCCTACCCTAGTGTTCATAGCTTTTGTCCTTACTTCATTACTTTTAGTCTATTCACACACTTTATATACTTCGTTTTCTCTTGTTAGATAAGCATGTTAACTATGAACTGTATGAATTTATCAGTATTTAACTACAGGCATAATAATTATAATTGTTCGGGTGTCTGGAAAACAAAATTACCCCACTGCTTTTCGTCTATTACGCTCGACCTCACTCTTCTACTACGAAAACGACCCCGAACTGAGCACTTACGTAATGTTTACTGCAAAATGAAGAACTCATGTTGTGATATCCGAGTTATCATTGAGCAAAGTCTTTTGACTGCTGGTGACATAGAGGTCAATCCAGGACCAGGCACTCAGGGTTTTGCCAGCTTCAGGGTCTTATTCACTAATATCAACAGTATCATGGCGAACAATCTTTCAAGATTTGATCTTCTCAAGCAAGTTATTACAGACAACAATTACATGGTCATTGCTATATGTGAATCTGGAACACTGTCCGAAGACAACCTCAGTGCACTTATTATTCCAGAATACAACATTGCCTACCACACTAACGCCGGGATGGGGTTGATCTTGTTTGTCCACAACTCCGTAAACTTACAAAACAATTGATGATAAAATTATACAATCAATGAGTAACTGTTGGATTAAACTTTACGTCAACCACAAAAAGGTATATTACGGTTTTTTCTATCGCTCACCCTCACAGACGTCCGATGAAAGGAAAGCTTATCTCAAAACCTTTTCAGAACAATTACAAGAACTCTCTCAAACTAATAAAACAATTGTTATCAACGGTGATTTGAACGCAAGAAATAGTACTTGGTACTCTGAAGACAATGACAACCAAGCCGGTCTCGAATTATTCGATATTCTCCTCACAAATGACTGTATACAACTAATAAACGAGCCGACACATTTAACAGGGTATTCACATTCTTGCCTTGATTTATGTATAACAAACAATCTCGGATTAATTGAATCCTCTTCTGTAAGGCCTCCCATTGGTAACTCAGACCACCACGTTATAGAAACAACATTCACACTCAACTGCGCACCTAAAGAACCAGACATTATGAAGAAGATCTGGAATTACAACCTCATTAACATGGACAAACTGGCTCTGACATAACCACATTCAACTGGACTGAAATACGTAACAAAAGTGACACAAATGACGCAGTCTCAATATTCACACAGTCACTCTACAACATATTAGATAATAATATCCCATCAACCATGAAAACAATAAAAAAACAAGAACAAACCGTGGTTTAACAATAACATTAAGTCTGAAATAAATAAAAGAAATAAACTGTACAGATCGTTCAGAAGATAAATAACACATGCACGTTCAAGTGCTACAAAGAACAGTGCAGCAGTGTGGAAGAACTAATTAAAAAGACAAAACAAGACTATAAGATGAGGGTTAGCTCCAATATCAAAAATGTCTCCAAAAATCTAAGGAATACTGGGATATAGTAAACAAAATTTGAGGACAGGTAAAGCAATCATCATACCCCACCATCCAATCAAAAGAATCCAACTCTAAGGCGTCATCCAAAGCCGATAAAAGTATCTTATTTCTAGACTACTTCACTGCCAAGAGTCATATTGCACCAACAATAAACTATCCAGAATTCCCAAACAGATCATTAGAACACCTCTCTTACTGTACATAGAAGCCCAACCATCTGAAGTCAGGAAACTACTAGAAAACATTGACGAAAACAAAAACGACGGTACCAATCTCATAACCAATAAAATGATCAAGACAATAATAGCAAGAGAACTTACACTTCCTCTGACAACATTATACAACAAAATACTACAATCTGGAAAATTTCCTTCGAACTGCAAGCTTGGCGTTTATGATACCAATGCACAAAAAGAACTCCAAAACAGACATTGCCAACTATCGCCCCATCACTCCACTTAACACCTTATCCAAAATTTTAGAAAAAATCATTTCTCAGCACATGTTTGACCACCTCTCTTCACAAAACCTCATATATCGTCTCCAATTTGGATTCATGCCTGGTAACAGCACTGTGTCGCAACTTACAGAAATTGTACACGACATCCACCTCCAGTTTGAGCAAGGGCACAACGTGAGATCCGTATTTTTAGACATTGCGTCAGCTTTTGATGTCGTTCCCCATGACCTGCTTCAACATAAATTACAATCTTACGGTTTCTCAGGCACTCTCCTCTTACTTTTAAAATCATATCTGGAAAATAGAACTTACAAAGTCCGAATTGAAGGTGTCTTATCACCTTCATCAACGCCAGGCTTCGTAAATGCTGGAGTACCACAGGGTAACGTACTAGGCCCCTTACTCTTTTTACTGTACATCAATGATCTTCCAGACACGTTAAGCTCTAAAACATTTTTATATGCTGATGACACTGCAATTTTCCACCCATTCTCAAAGGGCATCCCCATGACTCCTTACAATTGCAAACTGACCTTAACAAACTCTATGACGGCTCTCACAAATGGAAGATGAAATTTAAACCTGAAAAAAATGTTGATCTTATATTTTCTAAGTCTAATAATACTCATTTCCACACCAATCCAACACTGGAATTATCACTCAATGGAGAAGTTATCCCCAATAAGTTCACGCACGAACATCTTGGCTTGCTACTCGACCATAAGCTTACATTTACAATGTACTCCTCATTGTCGAGAACTCGTTCAAAAAGTACAAACATTAATTAATCCAATTAGAATTATCTCTCGTCATCTCAACTCCATGCATCTTGAAACTCTGTTCAAGTCTTTTGTACTTCCACATCTAGATTACTGTGACATAATCTACCAATCTGGCATACTTCTTCAATTATAAAGACTACAATACCAAGCAGCTTTAGCCATAACCGGGGCATACAAAGGGTCCAACACATTCAAGGCTCTAAATAGTCTTCACTGGAGCAAACTAGCAACCCGTCGTAAACTCCACCTGTCCATGTATACATTCAAAGTCTTAACCAACATAAACAATTATTCTAACAAAATCCTCTTTGACTCCTACAAAAGACCAAGCGCGAGACCAGGACTCCGGAAAAGCAATATGTATACTACTCCAGCCTCCATCAGCCAAGCCTTCAGAAGATCAACGATATTAACTTGTATTGACAACTGGAATTCCTCACCATTCAAAATAAAAGAAAGCACTTCAGTCGTCACACTCAAAAATAACTTTAAAATGCATACCACTACTCCAGACTTGCCAGTCCCATTGACATCATTCCAACTTCCCCGCAACCATGAAATAACCCTACACAGATCAAGATGTGGTCTATTCGTAAACAACGAGAAATTTAGACATAATTTTAATAATATTTCGCCTCTGTGTTCCTGTGGAGATACCCAGACATATCCTCATGTTTTCTTTGTTTGTGAGGTATGCAAGGAGGAGAGGGTACAGTTCTTCCAGGCACTCGAACAATACCCCAATGTTTATAAAAAATATTCTGAAATTCCGCAATTGTACAAGAAAATTAATTTCTTTCTATATGGATGTCAAGAACTTAACTCAAACGAAAATAAGGTTTTATTTGAAATAGTATCACAATTTCTTCATAACATTAAATCTCTTTATGTGAGTGGAGAGAATTTGATACATCTGTATGAAAATGAATTATTTTATTCGTTTTCATATATCATTGTATTCTTAACATCAGTTTTTTTATTTATTTATGTATTCGTATATAATCATTGTATATAGACTTCTTTGTATTTTTTTACCCAGATCTAATGCCTCTTGGCGCTTTCTGGGTTATGTATATTCATTGTATTCTGAAGATTTCGTAATAAACATTAAAAAACCTGTCAATTTGAAGTGTCTAGCTCAAAGTTTTAGTTTGCACCTATTGACCTTTGACTTGTTTCACCTGATTGGATGACCAGATTACTTAGAAAAGTAATTTTTTAAATTGTCATGTTGACTTATACCTGTGCACCGAATTTGAAAAAGATAGCTTTAAAACTGAAGGAGGAGTAGCATTTTGAAAATTATATGGCCTTTGCACCAAACAACCTCTTCCGGTGCAATATGGAATATGATTATATAACCAATCAAAATTTATATACTGTCAAAAGTCATATGCTGAATTTAAAGACCGTACCTGCACCCAATTTGGAGTTAATAAGCCTCAAAGTTGGTCGGAAGAAGAATAAGAATAAGAAGAATAAGAATAACACTGAAGAAAACCCAGGAACAACAGTACCCTGCGCTTACACGCTTACACGCGCAGAGTAATAAGAATAAGAATAAAATTGAAGAAAACCCAGGAACAACAGTACTCTGCGCTTGCACGCGCAGAGTAATAAAAATAAAATTGAAGAAAACCCAGGAACAACAGTACTCTGCGCTTGCACGCGCAGAGTAACAAGTGTTCCGGGTGTCCATTGAGGACAGGTGTTTACGGTGTTTATCTAGGCCAACCTTTGCCTCATTGGACTGGTACAGAATAACATCCCCCTGGACACTTTCTTTTAATGCTTAAGAATTTTCAAGTTATGAAATAAGATTGATCACTTCTAGAATTGCATTTTTGTCTTCTTGTGTGACATGTGTGTAACAAATGCTACATAGCCAGTGTTCACCACAACTGAAAATTCAAACATATGGTACAGACGAGTAAATTCACTTGACCTCAACTGGTAGCCTTCTTTGTTATGGGCAAGCACACAAAACCTGTATGTTGTATGTTACCCAAACCTGACGGAATCATCGACAAACTGGCTCAGATTTCCGTAACGCTAGGAGTTTGTTAAAAAGCAAGACTGCGAGATTACGTGCGATGTTGCCCTGCATTTTACTGAGAATGAGTGATTTTGGCTAGATTTTTGTAAGGTCCTGGCGTTACAAAACTCTACCCTGTTGAAGCAACAGGTTAAAACTGGTATTTTGCATGATTTGGCCTGCAATAGGTGGTTGTTTGAAACCTGTTCGAAACCAAAGTTAAGAACCTATGTTTTGATGAAGAATGTCTTTGACGTTGAGCCTTACCTACTTTTAGACTTAACTCGGCCAGGTAGGTCAATTCTTGCTCAAATTAGAACCGGAACCCTACAGTTCTAGGGTGAGGTTGGGCGTTTTTGTTCTCTAGAATTTGATGACAGAATTTGATGTCTTTGTCACACTGGTCAGGTCGAAACTGAACTACATTTTCTGTTTGAGTGTCCGTTTTTCTTAGATGCCAGAAACACCTTTTACTGTGAAGTTGAGATTAAATATCCACGATTTCGTGCAGAAAGCTGTGAAAGTAAACTAATTACAATCATGCAAAAAGATGTTATGAAAAAAACTTCAGTTTTCAACAAAACTATTTTTGAAGTAAGGAAAATTAATATGTATGATCACTTTTATCTTGGCCTTCTCTTTCCGGTACTCTTGCAATGCGTGTACACTTGTCTTTTCTTTTTTGTATCATGTATCTAAAGTGACTTATAAGCCCCGCCGAGGGCTTGTGTGTTCCTAGTCTTTGTAAGGTATTCATTGTTTAAATTCATTTGAACACATGTTACTATAATAAAAAATTACTTAGTTACTTACTTACTTACTTACTTACACTGACTTACTCACTTACTGGTAGTGGAGAACAATGTTTTATCAATTGTACTTGATCGTTGTTTTTCTATTTTACAGGTTACAGTTATTTAAAAAAAACTCAAGATTGGAAATATATTTTTGTAAATAATTGTTTAAATATCTCGATTACTGGTTTCAAAACTTCATTTTCATTACAGGTAGCAGAGGAAGCGAGAGTTTTGTTGGACATTATTTACTCTGCCAGTCCGAAGGACAATGAACTTTTCAGCCTACGAACACATCTACATGAACCCGATGAACATCATTTGAAGGCTCAGGTACTGAAAATGTTTTAAACAGGAGTGTTTTAAACTCCATTTTCTGAAAGACAACACAGTGTGAGACATTTGTTTCGCAGAAGCTGCTGTATTCTAGATGTACTGCGCTCTCTCCTTGCCACAATCTGTTCGCGCAGTGATCGACTCCACACGTACTGTACTACGATGGGAATAGTACCACTACAGCTTAAGAGGTGAAACGTACGTTCATGAATATATCTGTATATGAAATGTTCACTTACTTAGCGACGTGATTGGTTGTTGGCAGACGTTTCGACCTGGTCCGCCAGGTCTTTGTCGATGAATGAGGAATTTCCCGCCTTACGCTCGTTAAGAATGCCGGAGTACACGGGGGTAGGTGGACTCCTCTGTCCCGGTTGATGTGATTATTGCTCTTTTCACCAGTGTCCCTGTAGAAAAGGCCCTCACTATCGTACACATTCAAGAGATTGTTGAAGAATCGGTGATTACATGGAAGAGTTTGAACAGACAGCTTTGATGTCGGCTCCCAGACCCCCACACATCTGGCTCAGATACGTGGACGACACTTCTGTCATGCTCCCGGACAATGACCTCGCCACCTTCACTGATCACATCAACAGCATTGGCAGCTGCATTCAATTCACCATGGAGACAGAAATCAACAGAACCTTACCGTTTCTGGATCTATCCATACACGCGGTCGATAATGGCTCCAACAAAATCAAGATCTACAGGAACTGACACACACGGACCAATACCTCCACTTTTCTTCCAACCACCCCTTAAAACACAAACATTCTGTCGCTCGTACCCTCCTGGATAGAGTTAATCGTTACATCACTGACTACCGTGACTATGCCGAAGAGATTGACCACGTAGAAGATGCATTGCGAGCTAATAGATACCAGGAACAGATGTTTACTGACTCCCCTAGTCGTAAATCTTTGGAAAAACTCGATGGTCCCTCCGTTGCCATCCCATACATAAGAGGAATATCTGAACGCCTACAGCACACCTACAGAACCCACGGAATTTCCTGTTACATGAAACCTATCAACACCCTCCGTTCCCTACTCGTCAGACTCAAAGACCCAACCCCGATGGCTAAACAATGTGGGGTCATATACCAGCTGGATCCCAACCACACCTACATTGGAGAAACCAAGAGACCGTTCCTTACCAGGTTCAAAGAACATCTGAAACTAGACAGACCAACAGCCGTGGGGGAACATATTTTGGCGACTGGGCACATCATCTCTCTTGCGTCATCCAGGATCCTAGCCAAGGAACAAAATTGGCATACTCGTAAGCTCAAAGAGGCCATACACATCAACAGTCAGCGCCCCCTCTTAAACCGGGACACAGGACTCCACCTACCCCCCGTGTACTCCAGCATTCTTAACGAGCGAAAGGCGGGAAATCCCTCATTCATCGACAAAGACCAGGCGGACCAGGTCAAAACATCTGCCAACAACCAACCACGTCTCTAAGTAAGTGAACATTTTATATACAATGCTTCTAGAGACCAATGACGAACCTATTCTCCATGAATATACATGTACTATCTGTTCATGTGAAATTGAGGTATCGTAATAAAGACACATTGCCTGTAATCTTCGTGTTATAACCAAGATCTTATTTGTGTACTGCGAGATAACTATAAAAATGGTCCTTCAATAAAAATGAAATACGATATTTAAGAATAAAAATTGGACCAAAATAACAAATAACACTTAGTTTCCTAACTTAAGCAGGGCAATGAATAAAATAATTTGCATTTGTACTGCTACCATTAGCAGGTCGCAAATGTGACCTCAGGTTATATTTAGCGACCTTGGAAAATATCAAGTGGCACATGAGGTCGCCAAAGCGAGTATAAAAGTCAGACAAGAATTCCCCCGAATCTCGTTGCAACGTTTGTGGTGACTTCCAAACTTTAAATTACTGACATTTCTCCCAGATTTAATACTTTTGGTAAGCAACTGTTCCGTTTATTTCGTATAACCAGTCCATTTGCCACCCTCAGCAGTCAGCACACATCAAACGCGCTTAAATTACAGCAGGAAGTATACAGACGTAAGTCGGAATTGTCCGGCGGAAATCGGGCTCCTGCAGTGTATGCGATCGTCTACGTTCTCTTGAATTGCGTTAGAGCAAAGACGGCCTCTCGTACCAGATTAGCGATTGAGCGGTGTCATATTTTTACAGGGAGAAATTGAAGAGGTATGCGCAAGAGATGGAGAACGGCACCTTATTTTTAGTCGACAATTTCAAATAAGTTTTGGTGACCTTAGAATTTGCTTGGCGACCTGGGATTTTCGACAAGTTGCCAAATGCGACTTGCCGTCAATCTAGAAGCATCGAGCACTGATTAGTATATGTTACTTCTACAATAACAAAATTTTACGAGATTAAAATCGTCTGTTATACAACTAGACGTTTTTCCATATGAATTAGTGCGACTAATGTCACCCATAACTTGAAATTTATTCTGCTCGTGACGTACGGTTGCTTGGAATTGACCGCTGCCAGGCTGGGTTTGAATGGTAATCAGATATAACGTAAAAGATGTCTGTAACCTATGCCAATTACTGTCATAACAGACGCCTTTCACAGTACACCCTTTGGAGTAAGTCTGGTCGTGGACAGATGTTGAAGCATCAATAATTTTGGTTATTTCCTGTTCTAGACAAAGGCCTTTCTTCATATTACTGAGCTCATTAATACGACTCAGTAAGGCCTTGCTTGCCTGGACAACATTCGAATTTGTAACCTTTAGTTTCTTTTCCTCTCGACAGGCGCAAAAGTGAATAGCAATACCGGCCTCTGAGCACACCCTGTCCTTTGGAATGTTTTCAAAGAGACTAATACCATAGTCGCTTGGCTTATCATATCCGCACCCTACACACAAGTCTCGCAACATTTGGTGTACATCAAAAGGAGACGTTAACATATGTTGATTTCTTCTTAATGCTTTGTCGTAGTATGGATATTTTTTGCCAAACCACGGCGGAAATGTTATAAAAATCATTGGCAAATTTTCCTCGTAACGACCCACGTATGAAGATCGGATACCACCAAAACGATAACCATGGTCTCCGAATATAATAACTACGGTGTTGTTGATTATATTCGATGAGTTGATGTAGCGGACAAATTCCGTATAATGTTCATCTGTTTTACCAACGGCATTGATATTATCGTGCGATATGAAGGTATTAAACACAAATGCAAAGAAGGGGATCTTTGCAGCGTGGTATGTGGTAGCGAACTGCCTTGCATAATCCAAGGTCCATTTATGAAGACCCTTTCGTCCACAGCACCACATTGGACTTCGCTCGTGAAGGGCAGACTTCTCGAGCGCAAGAGACATGTGGCGGTAATAGTGGTGCGCAGGATATTTAGAAAATCCTTTCTTCAAATAGTTGAATATTGAACCTTCAGTGGCGTCCTCGGCATACAAACTGGCGTATCCTTTGGACATGAACCTTTTCCAAATAAATGGCTGATCGTCCAAATGTCGTGAAGAATCCCACTTTGTTTCATCAATTGTTTTTCCCATGGTGAGTGGACATATGTTTAAAAACGTATTATCGCCAACCCTGTTGTATCCATTAAGTTCGACTCCCTTCAAATCCTTAAGCATATATTCCCTGAGCTTGGTAAGTTGCCGGTGCCCATTCAACCTCGACATGGAGTCAATGCCGATCATAAGGATATTAAGTTCCTCGTCAATTTTATTTCGCTTAATCCTTAAGCCTGCCTTAGGTGTGGGCAACATATTCATCTTGTTCTTGTATTTATAGTAGTTACCGACAAATGTTTGGGTAAGGAAGTCGTCGTATACAAGTCTATCCTTGTCACTTACGCAATGCACGTGCACAAAATCTGCTGACACGTTGACACCTTTATTATCAAATAATGGTAAATCGACTGGTTTCCCCAGGTCCCATTTTGAGTCATTCTTTTCCACGAAGCTTCGCGTTATAGGGCTAAACGTACACTTAACCACCGATCCTAATTGACGAAGACCTTCAGTCGGGGTCAATACACCTTTGTCAAGATTGGCGAGTTTTTTGTACTTCATACAAATTAACGGTCTAGTCTCAGTCTCAACGTATTTCTTGATAGAGACGTGCCAGGGGTCAATGTCCAGAATTCGACAAGAACGCGTGTACACCACATAATCACCGTCTCGACCACTCACTGTGCCTAGAAATATTGGAACGGTTGGGCTCGACATGCAGGTTGCATTTGTGACCTGAAATTTGGAAATGAGAGCTGAGATTTTTTGCCAGCCCGCATCAAGTCGCAAAATGCTACCTGGGATTTACAACGTATTCGAGTTGAGTTCTTAAACGTCTCGACAGATACCTGACAAATATGAAGCAACTCGTGTGATTCCGACCGTTATTTTGTTGTTGACAAGTCAAGTTCAAGAGAACATTAAAAGAGAACAGCCCTCCCGACGACTTGTAAACATGTCGCGCTAACATGATATAATTCAGAATTAAATTCTGACGTTTTTCGTTGGCTAACACTTTCGGCTTTTCCTGCAAATTTCTGGATGCGCTGAAAAAAGTTTCGGACCACGGCACAACACGTGATAAAACGTTACGAAACAGCGATTCTTAAACCATCGACTAACCAAACTTAACGTAGAGGAAAAAAATATGATTTATTTTTCACGTAAGATTCCTTATTTATCGAATATGTACGACAACATCTCTGATATCGCACGCAAGCGCGACCCAGTCGTAAAGTAAATTTTACTCTCGTGCCAGTTAGCGACCTCATATTTATTTATTAACGGATTTTCCGCTTTGACCTCCTGATTCCGGCATTGCTGATACAGAAACAGACAGCGATTGAAAGCAAATATACAAGTGACATTTACCTGCCTTGCGCCTTCTGCTACAAAATTACTAATTGCCTCCAATAGTTTTAAGATTCCAGTTGTACAGACTAAATTACTTCTAATTCAAATTTGTTATTTGTGGTTAGCTTGCATCACAGTTTTAAAGGTCTAGAGTTATAATTGTTTTGTAATGTAACCTTGGTAAGTAATCGTTTGTTAGGTATTAGTTTTCATAGAAGTGTTCCTATAAACCACAAATTAAGCTTTAGCCTTTCAGACATTTAACCTGCAGTAGATCATCGAATGAGAATGAAAGTGAGTTCATAAAATGATTACGTCAACTATACTTACGGCTTAAACTCAATACCCAATTGAGGTGTTACTATGTGGAACAAATTGCCTGAAACAGTAAGATGTTACAATTGTTTGATGAGGACTGACGTCACTAATTTCCTGCCATTTTACGCGAGGGGAAAACAAACCATAACTTCTTATTAAAATGGTCGCAACCGAGATGGGCTTTGACATAGTTCTGTAATAACTAGTAGTTTCAAAGTTCGTCTGTTGGCTGTATAATATTTGTGCAAGTGAAATACTGTTATTTTCGACATTTTTAAATTTTGAACTGAATGAGGTACATTTTATGAGTTATTGCTAGACGAATTCCGTGAAAAGAAACCCAGAAGTGTAAGCCGTGTCCAGTCGAAGAATATAAAGTTAATGTAAAGGTAAATCTATCGTGCTTGGCTGTTTAAATATTGCCTCAGCGTGCTACTGTACAACTTGTGACAAAATGATTTACTTATCACGTTATCGTTGGATGTACAGTGGTGTTATCAAACCGATGTTAGCTTACACGGCATCAGTATGAATAACATCTCTTGAACAGAGCACTGTTACAACTAAACTGACACAAATACAGCGTTTAGATTGCTTGTGTGTTACTACGGCTTTTCCAGGGACACCTACAGCTGCAATGGAAATGCTTATTTGTTTGCTACCCCTGCATATTTACCTCAGCGGTGAAGCTCTTTTGTACCAGAACCATCAGAACACACGTGGTGGTTACACCGTAGGGTAACAAATGAGTTTAGAAGTAAATGTCTATACATGTACTTAGCTAAGCTACATAGCAGCGAGAGAGCTCCCAAAAACTTGTAGAGATGTGTGAATGCCTCAAAATCGACCAAGAAACAAAACAGCACAAAATAGGTTGGTGCTAAGTTAGAGATTATAACAGAACTGTGTTAAAGAGATGTGGCTATCCTGATTGGTCATTCCATAAGGCAGACCATCGCGAGGTCAGGCCACAGAACTCATAACTTGACAACGGAAGGGACATCAGGACAAAGTCAACATCGCAGGCCCAGTTACGGAGATTGTTAAGATTCGGCGGTATTCTCCGACATGGCTGGTACGGACCATTCTTTCTCCATGGAGGATGTCACTATTCTAGATAGGGAAGCAAACTGGTTCAGGCGAGGGGTCAAGGAGGCAATATATATATGAATGAGTGGAGAATCCCAGTTTAAACAGACAAGGGGTCCTGAGATTTCAGTTACCAAGAACTTGGGAGAGGGCGCTAAAGAGTATCCCACGCAAACTGTGCTATCAATCACATGATTAGTCAAGTGACGCCTCAGTGGCCTGCCGAAGTCCTCGAGATGAGGACGCAACGTAGCTAACTCAATCCATAGTCCAACAACTGATTATTTTGTTCACATCAGAAAGGTAAAGGCCAGGCATTTTTAAATTTGGAATTGAAAGTGTTCGTCAAACACAGGTATGTTTAATCATCCAGTGTCCACTTCTATTGTGGATTGGTGGGTTGACATGCATGTCTGTACACGTGTGTGCGTTTCCCTCATTTAAAATTCAATAGAAGTAAATTAGCATAGGCAGTCCTCCGTTGATGTTCGAAAACCAGAATTTAACTATTCTTGCACTGAGAAAACACCGACGAGCATGTTCACATTTTTGGGGAAAACTAAGTCAAGACCCAATAAAAACTTTGGTCAATGAAGATAGACTCCTATTGTCAATAGTGTCAATGGTGCACAGCCTCACAGACTTCACATGAGCAACTAACTTGATGGAAAAGATTTCCAAGGTTTGATGCCATTATTCCAAAGGTCCACTACTCCGAAGGTTCGCTACTTCGAAAGTTCACTACTTCGAATGTCCACAACTCCAAAACCAGAACTCCGACGGTTACTTTTTTTGAATATAAGCAAAGGCCCAGGAGTCGATTTCGCATTATATCCAGGTTCTAATTCACACTCTTGCACACATTCACTACCAAGATCGAGCTCAGAGGAGTAGAAGACACCTTTGTGCAATGCTAGATTGTCAGCCAGTGAAGCCAGGATTCGAACCCAGGTCTCCCAAACAGGAGTTCCTACCTCTGATTGTCTGCTAATGAGTCCTAACAGACATCGTGTTTGTGCCCATTTAGTAACCATTTAAAGGGTGTGCAAAAGTTAAATAGTTATTGTACATTGATTACAATGTTTATAAAAGAGCTCAGTTCCAATTACTGCCAATCGTGATTCTCGAATCTAACTAACGACTCATTCTCAAGCAGAGACAACATCTGGGGCACGGGTCAGGGCTACGGCGACCAACGGTTTTAAATTTAAGAAGACTGAATGGGGCTCTCTGACTTCGTGAAGACTGGCAACGAGCTAACTACATGTACATTTAACTTCGACCCGGGCGTGTGAGTGGTTCCGGTGGGTGAGGTTCAGGCGCAGCGGCCCTAAACTTTTCAGTCGCGCTGTGAAATGATGCGACCTTGACATGGATTTGATGAATGTATCATGGTTGATAATTCACCAATTTTCCCACTCCATATATTTAAAGTGCAATAACGTTCTCATTTTCCCGTGTTCGTAAGACATGCTGGCAATTCCGCATGGGCATGAAATCCAAATAAATTGTTTTAGTATCCGGGCGTTGTTTTCGGTATACGTACACCATTCAGAGTTTCAAATAACCGAAGTATCACTCATTTTTGTATTTAAAATTGTAAAAATTACACGAGTTGAAAAAGTTAGATCTTTCCGTAGTAGTGAAACTTCGGAATGGATAACCGAGTGGTGAGTAGTGGGCTTTTCCCATTTCCAATGACGTAAGCAACTTCAGTAACACGTAAAAATAGATAAACAACTTCGTCAAGTTATTTTCCGATATTTCTGTCCGAATAGGTGTAATCACTCATTTAAGCATGCTTGATTTGAAAATTTGGCAGGAAGTAACACGAGAACCGTTTGGACCACATTACATTCGAATTGTGTCCCGTTCCTTGCGAGCAACCGTCACGGCATCCTCATCTCTGGTAGTACTAATTCCGTCTCATCTCAAAAACATAGAGCTGAGAGTCATCGTTGTATATGCAAATTTCCCTCCCGCTACGTCAACTGAGGGCCTCAATGGAAACTCCACAGTGTCGACGTTTGCAAAATATCAAAGGTCCACCATTCAAGAAATTCGACCCCCCCCGCGCAATGCTGACCACGGGCCTGTCAGTGCCTGTCAGTGTACATGGATAAGACTCATTTCAGTTATTGTCGGTATAGTGCATTTTGAGAACTACTTTCTCCACTGAATACTGGGCATCAAACTCGTTCTCAAAAGTTAGGTTAAGCCGTATCCGACCATTGTTTACTGATCAGTGTGCAGTTTTTTTTTTCAAATTAATTAATGATCACATTTATTCATCCTCAGTTGTTTGCAAGACTATATTCATTCTGCAGGTGCTTGCTTTAAAGAATAGGCCTTACCAGTGCTGATGTTGTACAGCATGTCTAGAAATACAGATCCTTAAACATGGTACTAATGTGTTATGAAAGACTTAAAATAAAACAAATCAACTCCAAACAATTGGTTGTTTTCGTGTACAGTAAATACAATACTTCATGTAACAATTTATGTTTTATGGTGTTCAGAAAGTTGAAGATAGCCTACATTCTATTTTTAATTTTAGGCTTCAATGCAGTCACCAAGAGCTGTGAGAAAATGAAATTTGAAAGAGGCTTCATTTCCCGCTTGTAAAATGTTCTTGTAATAATCTTTACCATGAAAGGATTACATTTCCATGGCAAACTGCCTGACTCAAGAAATACGTTCAGAATTTATTGGAATTGGTTCGGCCAATTCCTCACATTTGGAAATTGGTTGACGTTCACACTGCATGTGATTGGATTTGCGCATTAAACAATTCAAAATCTGGTTAAATCAACGTTATGTTTTCAAATTAGTCTTGACAACCATGCAGCGTCAAATGGACAATACATCGGCTTTGTTACTAACTGTGCAAGACTGATTAATCCGTAACGTTTCGCTGATCGGCTAGTCGGGATACAGCCGGGTTGTTATCATCTTGACAACGATACAAATGCACCAAGGGGAGGAAGTTGGCATACCAGTATTTACACAGTCCATCTCTCTCGTCTGCGTTTATCTGAGAAGCTTACGGCACCCAGCAATTATGTTGTAAACAGCGAGCCTGACGCTAATCAATATCTAAAAATACGACGTTCAACAAATATCGTGAAGATGTGTTTTGTACGAAATACTGTTCACCAAAAATCTTCGAACGGAGAAAACGGTTGACTTTTAGAGACATTAGACTTGACTTTCACCTGCTGATTCCTTTGTGACTGTAAGCTCTGACCGCTTACTAACACAACACTGTTCACTACCTCAACCGGATTGTTTGTAAAGTTAAATCGAACGTGATGCTAGATGAGATAGTTGTGTTGGAAATTTCTTAGTTTTAACAGTCCAGGGGAATTGTACATGATGAAGCAGTGAATGCCCTATTGCCTTTTTAAAATGTAAGTGGCAAGCTGTTCACTTATTTCGGGGAGAGAAAACCTCTCACTCGCTATGAGTTTAACGCTATCCTTCAGTTGGCAATAAAGAAACTGCGTCTGAATCATGGCTGAAACCGGTCACATTCATTCCGCATCGGTGCTGCCAAAGCGGCAAGCACATCTGGCTGAACACCAGACTCACAAGCAGATGTCTACACACTCACAAGCATACAAAACCTATGTTCGTATTAATTCCGAAAAAAACTATTGGTTCACAATGTAGACTGGTTCTAAAAGACAGTTTAAGTCTTTCAGGGTCTAAAACCGTGTGCATTATGGGATCTTCGATCATCAAACGGGCGTTTGTTCATGCCAGGATTGGCCTCGGCGGCACGAACTTGGGGTTACAATCAGTGGGAATGAAAGGCATCTTTTGGAAAGGCTTAGGCAGGCTCCAGTGGAACCAGCTCATACCTAAACTGTGGACGATGAATCGCCTTGAAGACCAGCCGCCATACACCATCCTGCACTGTGCTGGCAACATCGGTCACACCAAATTACATGAGCTACGCACCACCCTCAAGGCAGATATTTCCAGAATCCATAACAAATTTCCACGCAGTACAATTGTTTGGTCCGCAGTACTACCACGGTTACAATGAAGAAGAGGAACCAGGATCACCGCCAGGCCAAAATGAACTCCATGGCGGCTAAGATTGTTCTCACTCATTCTGGGTGCTACACCAGGCACCCTGGCATTACGACGAACGCCAGATTCAGTCCACCTGTTACCCTTTAGGGAAAGATATTTTTCCCAATGCTATTAAGGGTGTTTTAGAGCAATTCGCTGCTGGCGGACCTCGGGTGTATAGCCAATAGCTCTCTCAGTTGTGTTTAGGTAAGAGTCTTCTACATGGTAGCTTTGTTAGGGGTATATCACAATATTTGTTCAACTGTCCGACTACTTTTTCCCACATCACCTCCCACTCTATACATTCGTGTCTGAGTACCAGGGTCACGCAATCCTGCCCATGTGGCACAAACTGAGTTATAACGCCATGTTTCTTACAATATGTTTTATCACTGTTTGGTATACCCACTTGGTACTTTATATGACATGTGTTCATTTGGCAGTTTGTGCCCATTTGGTATTTATTATTGAATTTATCGTTTTGTTTGACCCACGTGGTAGGCAATCGGCCAATACCCATTTTGTATTACGTACCCATTTTGTACTATAATAACCTGTGCCACTTTAGTATCCGGTACTTAACTCAATTACACATTGGGTATCGTAAATGTGTATCTTATTTATTGTAATGAAGGTACCCATCTGGTACGTTCTGTAAAGTAATTAATTGAAGTTCCCAATACAATCTAAAATATATGCTATTCTTATGTTGTTTTATTTGTCCCTAATCATGAGATTTATGGTAGTCGGACATAAATTCTAATATTTGGGCAAATACTATTCTACAGCCCTTCCAGCTTCATATCCAACTCCTAGTTAGTCCCTCTCTAGTCCGATAGTAGTCGTTTTTTTCTCTCCAGCTTCCGGTGGGGCCCATGAGCCTCAAGCAACAATATATTCACTCGTAAATTTTCCTTATTAAGCAGTTTTATACCTATTTCACCCTCCCTACCCTGTGTTTAACAAAATCTGCTGCTGGTTGCTGTTGTTATCACAGTCACTGCTGGTACCTCCTTTATGCCCGGATCGTGTTGCTGTCAAGCAAGAAAAGACTTCATTGGCTAGCGACCAGAGCTGCACTAGAGCGTCCGTCACTGCGAATTGCCTCTCTCCACTCGGGTCACAGCTCTCAGGACAAACTGAGCCACAACATCACTTTCCCGACAATATCTCTTTTCATCACCCCGGCTTGTCTGCTCACTCAGCTTGTCCAGAACCTGCTTTGCCGTGTTTTTATGGCCCAGGTGGTTGTTTGATGTACCCACTTGGTACTTTCTATGATATTTGCTTATTTGACAGTTTGCACCCACTTGGTACTTATTACTGAATTTGCCGTTTTGCTCGACCCACTTGGTAGGCTATTGGCCTATACCCATTTGGTATTATATACCCATTTGGTACTATACTAACTTGTGCCACTTTAGAATCCTGTACTCAATTACATATTGGGTATCGTTAATGTGTATCTTATCTCTTGTAAAACAAAGGTACCCCTCTGGTACCTTCTGTAAAATAATTAATTGAAATTCCCTGTACAACCTAAAATATATGTTATTTTTGTGTTGTTTTATTTGTCCCTAATCATGAGATTGATGGTACTCGGACATAAATCCTAATATTTGGCCAAATACTATTCTACAGCCCTTCCAGCTTCATATGCAACTCCTAGTTGGTCCCTATCTAGTCCGATAGTAGTCGTTTTTTCTCTCCAGCTTCCGGTGAGGCCCAGCCTCAAGCAACAATATAATTATTTACTCGTAAATATTCATAATTAAACAGTTTTATACCTATCTCACCCTCCCTACCCTGTGTTGAACAAAATCTACTGCTGGTTGTTGTTGTTGTTATTACACTCACTGCTGGTACCTCCTTCAAGCCCGGATCGTGTTGCCGTCAAGCAAGAAAAGACTTCATTGGCTAGCGACCAGAACTGCACTCAAGCGTCCGTCACTGCGAATTGCCTCTCTCCACCCCGGTCACAGCTCTCAGGACAAACTGAGCCACAACATCACGTTCCTTACAATATCTCTTTTTATCACTCCGGCTGGTCTGCTCACTCAGCTTGTCCAGAACCTGTTTTGTCGTGTTGTTATGGCCCCGTTGGTTGTTTGATGTACCCACTTGGTACTTTATAAGATATTTGCTAATTTGGCAGTTTGTACCCACTTGGTACTTATTTGCCGTTTTGCTCGATCCACTTGGTAGGCAATTTGCCAATACCCATTTGGTGTTATGTACCCATTTGGCACTATACTAACCTGTGCCACTTAGTATCCGATACTCAATTACACATTGAGTATCGTAAATGTGAGTGTTATCTCTTGTAATTAAGGTTCCCGTCTGGTACTTTCTGTAAAATAATTAGTTGATGAACCGTGACCCTGAAATTCCCAAAACAACCTAAAATACATGTATATATTATTCAGGTGTTGTTTTTTGTCCCCACTAAATTTGGCAAAATGCAAGGTATGTAAGAAGTGTAAAGATCATCTATTTGGCTAGTTTGTTTACACATTTACAGTGTATCAAATAATACAACTGCAGCAGGTTTAGTGCACAACATGATAAAATAGCATTCACTGACACTATCGGCTGTTCAAATCCTGCTACAATGCACCTCAGAATATTTGGAATCATGCAATAATACAACCGCTCAAACACGTTGTTCATTAGGGCTTGGAGAGCTTTATTTAAATTACGCATACTTGACTAATCCCTCATTTAGAGCAATTTCAAAACAAAGCCAATTTCCACTTCCATCGAAAGTGTTTATTTCCTTTTTATGAAATTCTCATCCACTTGTGAAGACACAGAAAATACCGTTGACGCACATGTCACAGAAACGATGGTCTCTGATCTCACACGTTATCAGGTCGCTAGGTGTCACGAAACTAAATTAAATTTAACTTGTTAAATGCATTTATCGTCATTATTTTGACACTTGTCTCTTTATTTTGAGACCAGTCCTTAGGGTTTATTTTGCATTACTCATCTCTATTTATAGCCTCTAGGGCCTACTTTTGTATTCATACGTTTCTCTGCGCGACTCCTGATTGGTCGCCCATATTTCCTTTGTTCTGTTCAACGTGGTCTCTCATTCAGCCACCTACCTCGTCGTCTACAAGACCTACGTTCGTTCTCTTCATTTTTTCCCCACCCTCCATCCCGGGTGGCGGTTCCACTTTCTCTTTGCACGTATACACTTCCTGTTAGGTTTTTTCAGTTTTTTTTTCAGTTTTTGTGTTCATGTTCTGTACTTTTCCTTTAAGCCCTTCAGGCAGTTCTTTTGTTTTGTTCCCTCTTGCAGGGCTAGTCATTGTACACGCCGGTGGGCGTTTTCTGCATGCCCATCTTGCAGAGTCTTAGTTAGTGTTATCTATTACGTCATAATAAATGACAAATATTCCCAATCCTCTTGTTTTACTCTGCAACATAGCTCGTGGCGTACCCCGGGCAAAATAGATTACGATAAATTAAATTTAACTTGTTAAATGCATTTATCGTCATTATTTTGACACTTGTCTCTTTATTTTGAGACCAGTCCTTAGGGTTTATTTTGCATTACTCATCTCTTTTTATAGCCTCTAGGGCCTACTTTTGTATTCATACGTTTCTCTGCGCGACTCCTGATTGGTCGCCCATATTTCCTTTGTTCTGTTCAACGTGGTCTCTCATTCAGCCACCTACCTCGTCGTCTACAAGACCTACGTTCGTTCTCTTCATTTTTTCCCCACCCTCCATCCCGGGTGGCGGTTCCACTTTCTCTTTGCACGTATACACTTCCTGTTAGGTTTTTTCAGTTTTTTTTTCAGTTTTTGTGTTCATGTTCTGTACTTTTCCTTTAAGCCCTTCAGGCAGTTCTTTTGTTTTGTTCCCTCTTGCAGGGCTAGTCATTGTACACGCCGGTGGGCGTTTTCTGCATGCCCATCTTGCAGAGTCTTAGTTAGTGTTATCTATTACGTCATAATAAATGACAAATATTCCCAATCCTCTTGTTTTACTCTGCAACATAGCTCGTGGCGTACCCCGGGCAAAATAGATTACGATAAAATATTATTTTCCGAAAGGGTCGCATTTGCCATGTCATTTTTTGTTGCCAACGTAAAGTGTAGGCCTGCGCCAGCGATTCAAGTGCATGACCTCACGCGTGCGCACCACTCCAAAGCTCACATCAAAAGAGAACAGCCACAGTCCTAAATGAAGGAGTATACCGGTTTGGCTCTGTTAAGCACCCGGGTTCCAATGCATTGTATGACAATGAACTTCACAGATTCTCGGCGGTTATAAAAGGCCTAATGCTTTACGACATTGCCCGGGACCGATGTAGCCCACAACCGAATTATATTTTCCTGTTCCGATGTTTACCTGGGCAGGGCAGTAGGAAGCGGGGAGCTACTAGAAATGCGACATTAAATACGCTTTTTTGAGTACGACTCCAGTGAGCACGATTTTTTGAGTATGGAATCTAGAGTATGAGTATGAGTCTGCGTACGGAGATTGGAGACCGGGCACAAATGTTCTGGGCCCTTAGCCAGCTATTGCAACTAGCCGGGTAGATGCGTGGTTGATAGCGAACTTTTTATTCTTACATTTATACACCCCCACCAATTTTTTGCTCCCCGGACCAGGCCGCAGACTCTAATAGAAAGAATCTTGTTCCGGCTAGAGCGGTCAATTAAAAACAAAATTATTCCGGGAGGCTAAAAAGGGTACAGTGTAGGTGGTAACGATAGCCAAAAAGTCAACCCTACGTACTAGATGTAGTGTGCCTCGCAAAATCGCATTATAAAAGCCTTTCTTACAAATGCAGTCTTTCAATAACTTTTTACGCCAAACACTCATGTAAACGACTATGCCCACCCATGCGCCTACTCTCTACCTTTGAGGTATACTAAACATTCCTCTCAAATTTTAAGAATTTCCAATTAAGTGCCCACAGCTCCCGCTAGCGCTCATCTTAGAGCACTGCAAACAACTGCTCGTGGTTTGGATTTGATTTGCAGCCTTGACAGTAAATCACACTCATTTTACACAACAACAAATTCAGTTTTCAAAAAAAGATTTTCTCAAAATGTAAAAACCAAACCCCGGGTTTGTTTTATACCTCAGAAAGAAAGTTTAACACTAGTGACATGTGTCGTTTTGTAATTGACCTATTATTCCAGTGCATGGAAGGTATTGAGAAGCAAACTCGAATCACCCGATAGAAACCTGCACAGAGTCATTGTAAAATCTGCACTGAATTGTTCCCGCGCATCCGAATGCGTCATTCGGTTAGGGCAACGCTTCACGGATTTTTTGTCAGGATGTTTTTCAAAAGTTTGGGCTGCGAACAAAAAATTGTGTGAGTTTAGATTTAGAGTTAGTATGGATCTTTAAAGACCTTGTCTCAAAATGCTAATGTTGTTCCAGTATCCGAAAATACTTACCAAATAAATTTTTATTTTCGATACCCCTTCGTTATACTCTTTTCGCCTTTCTTGCCAAAAGCGATTTTTAAGAGTATTTGACCCTTCTCTGTTAGCGTATAATTTCCGGCAGTCATCGGATATTTTCCAGTATGAGTCGAACCAATTTTTTTTTCGTTTTAATTTTTTTTTTCGTTTTGAAAAAGTAATTTGCTATCATCGGAAAGGTAGTGCATTCTACTCAATAAAAATCGAAAAAGTATCAAAATCGAGGCAAGCAGTGTAAAGTTATTGCAATTTTTGTGGCGAAATTTGGGTCACTTTGGATAGATTCGACCATATTGGAGGACAGCGGGATAAGTTCCGAGTTTAAAACTTTGTGTAAAGTGATTTCTCCAACAATTTACGGTGAAATTGAGCGAGACATATCTTTGCTTACTATTCTGCACGATTCAACAGTTTTCACCAAATTTCAGCGTCGCAGTTGTTACTTATTAAGTGATAAATGTGCTCACAATTCCCGTTAGATTTCTGGCGGCACCGACTACATGACAACTTTTGCTAAAGTGGAAGTCATGTTCAACCTGTAACATTGTAATTTGTGAAGATTTAACGTTGATACATTTTGATAAAAGTTGCTACAAAAGGGAACTTTGTTCAATTTTCGTGCTTTTGTGCAACAAATATAAGATATATTCGAATTGTTTTACTGTGAATTTCCCATTCAGGTGATCTTACACCAAGCTAAAAAAATAGTTGAAATAATTTTGAAAGGGTTTTTTTACTGTCAATTGCTGTTCAACGCTTGATTAGGTGTCACAAAATGATTCACATTTTTCTAAATGTTAAGTTTAAATTGCTTTCAAGTCATGTTTTGTAACTTATTGCTTTGAATCTTCAGGTTATCAAGTCAACAATATGAATAATCTTAATTAGAGAAATAAGCTATGTTGGATTGTGAAGATTCAAGCCTCCAATTCTTGTTCCTTGCAACTTCATACTTTTTTAAATCATACTTGTCAAATTCTGGTGTAAGGAAACACTATTCGGTCACCATGGTAATAGATACATGCATATCCACTTTCATATCATGTAAACTTGTGCTGTCCATTAGTGTTTGTAATGCTTAAATGTTGTAAAGTATTGTGCGTTTTAAGTTACTTATTATGGTAAAAGGTTGAATCATTTTGGCTAAATGAATAAAAAATTGTAATATTTTGTATTCGACTTGTCATGCTTATGTGCTCGAACGAGCCCCCAGTTTGGAAAAATGGAAAAAGGTTTGCCTCAGTCAGAGAAGCACGAACTCCGAAAAAAGTAGAAAACGAGACAAAAGACCACTAGAAGACAGGAAGTACCAAAATTTAGCGTCTGAAATTCATACCCAGTGAATCTTATAGTAAAAGGTAGACATTCCCAAAAATTCCAGCCCCCCCATTTTTAGGCTTGGTGCGCTCATGCAAAGTCTGGGCAAACCTCTATTGAAAGCCAACAACAGTTCGCCAGAAGACCCCAAGTTCTAAATAAACCTCGTTTGAGCGAGAGCTGTGAACAGGTAGACCGAAGCAGTGGTGGATTTAGGGGGGGGGGGGCAAGGGGNGCCGTTTACCTTTTTTTAGTCAAAAGGTCCGCAAACCCAAAAATTCGAGACCTCCTGCATCCCTACACATTTTAGGCTGGGCTCGCGCATCTGCCGAAATTCTGGTGTATCCTGTGCCCTGCCCCCCCGCCCCTAATTCAAAATCCTAGATACGCCCCTGCTAAGGGTAGCCCTGGCGCAAAGCTGTCTAGGTCTACTAACAAGCTGTATTTTGACGATAGTCTTCACTGGTAGCTGGCACTGAGAGCTAAGGGCTGCCGCGGCAGTGTGACACAGGAGTAACCAGCCCGTAATTTTATGCAAGTGTCTGAAACAACTTTGAATATATACGGCATTGAACATTTTACTTCGACAAAACAGCTTGCAACCGCCTTTAGCGTGTGCCAGTGTCTGGTCTCGATCCGCACCGGGTCCGACAGGCTGCGGTCCCGAGTCTGGCAAAATAATTTCTGTCAAAATTTATACGCCACATTTCTTCAGCAAATTCGATAAAATTTCCGTATTTTGATTTCATTAAAATTAAGGCACGCTGTCGATTATTTTGTCCCCGTTTGCAGGCTGGTAACGGGCACTGCTCAAGTCGCACTGACGGCGTTTTCTTAGACTGGGTTCCTGAATGAATTGTACTTCCGGGTTCGCGGTAAGTTCAAAATGACGGTGCGAATCGTGAGTGGCTTTATTCGATTACTGACTGTGTATTAGTTATGGGGTAGATACAGTACAGCCACTGAATTTTTAGACTTCGTCCGGGTTACCTCACGCCTGGCCAGACCGGAGCGCAACCGGAACGCAGGCGTGACAGAAATCAGTCACGGTCGCCTCACGCCTACTCTCCGGGTAGTCCTCACACTTACATGTACGTCCGATTTAGTTCACGTTTTCCTCAGGCTTTCTTCATGCCTTCGGTACCTGTGGTAACCATGGTAGGGCACCGGGCTAATCAATAAAAATACATGTAACGTCTTGATTGTCTGTCGTTTCGGACAAGTTGCAAAGACATTATAGTATATTATAGAGTATCTTTGCAAGTAGTCATCTATCACACTTGGGTTCCGACTATCTTTGTAATTCCACGTGTTGTTCATACAAACGTCTTCCTTCAGCTCATCTTGTGTTACGTTTACATGCACATTTTCTATTTACGACTTAAGAGCTAGTCCCATCAACGACATACATGTACAGTAACCACGAGTAGTAAATCCGAATATACGCGACCCTGTGGCCAGAGTCGTCTTTACATGGCTGTGGACTCCTTGAAACTTGTCACAGCTGGATATAGTTAATTTGCCCTAAAAATAGCCTAGTACGCATCTTGTGAAGTATTATGTTACTCCGTAAATTTTTGCACCGCACTGGCGTACAGAAAATTTCAATAGGCCGCCATTCTGACATACCCATCCTTTACTGCAAGCAAATGTTTTGACTGAAAAGTCCTCAATCCGTAGTGCAGTTTAAATATTTGTAGCCCCCTCCCCGTAGTACATGCGTTTCGACTGAGTTCACAGTATCCCCGGGGTACTTCTTCACTAAAATAATAATAGCAGTGATCTCTTTGACTCGTCAAATGCATGGGCACGATCAGTTTTCTCCGCATAAAGCCGGAACTTGGGATCAATGTGCTCAGAATTGACATGCTATGCTCCTTCATATCGTGAAGGCAATTGAATATTTCCGCCATGTACACGCATGTTAAGATTCTTTTTTAGTTTATATAAAAACAGATAATTATATATAAGTGAGTCCACAGGTCTGTTTCCTGAAGTGGCTTAAGATTTGAGAAGGAAATTTTGGTCTTTTGCTGACCGTGACGATTTCAAAAAAATAAACCTCACATGAGCAAAAGTCTATGAGAATACACACATCACTGCTAGTTACTGATACAATTTTAATAAATTACTTTTTCATCTGCGATGCAGGTAAACTCACGCCTGGCTCACGGCTGGCTTGCGCTTCGTTCACGCTTAACTCCCGGTAAGCTCCGGGTACATTCACGCTTAGGCTCACGCCAGCTGTCACGGTTGATTCACGTCGCACTCTCCAGTCTGTCTCCGGTTACGGTCGCGGGTTGCTAGACCGGAGAGACACCGGAGAGAGTCTAATAATTCAATGGCTGTACTGTACTTCTTGGATCCTTATAACATCTTCGGCTAATCCGGAAATTTGCAAAATTGGCCGAAAATGTTAGCCAATGAAACGCGTCAAAGATCGATTCTTCACATCTCGTTTATACGACTTGCTTACATGTCATCGGGGGGCTGTTCTCGGTTAGTGTTCGTTTGAACTTGGATTTGGCAACAACCAAATAACGGTCGGATTTACAAGAGTTGCTTTACATTTGCCAGGTATCTGTCGAGAAGTGTAAAAACTCAGCTCGCATTCCTTGGAAATTCCAGGTCGCATTTTGCGACTTGATATGAGCTGACAAAAATCTCAGCTCGCATTTCAGGTCGCAAATGTGAGCTGCAGCTCGTTATGTCGAGCCCTGTAAACATTTTCTCAATGATATAAAAAATTAATTTTGGCATGTAAAAATTCAAAGGAAACGTAAGAAGGCTGCATATCAATTTCAGACCACGTGCGGTCGTTTGTAGGCACTTCCGGATTAAAAAATTTGGGAGTAATTGAAGTTACATTTTATCTGCGACTGCAACAAGTTTACTGTTTACTTTTGTTGACATCGAAACCAATAAATACCATAAATACCTAAAGATTTTCCTAATTCAATCGGCAACAATCACGGCAAAGCGTAGTACCCGAGATGAGCCATTGGCGTCAACTAATGCGCATGGTCATAAGGCCGCTCACAACATTATCATAATGTTTACATCAACTAAAGGAGCAACATTATCCCGATACTACTCCAGGAGAACGCTGAGTGGGTACAAGAAAAATAGCTCAACATTAGAAGGGTGTCTTCCAATTTCCTTCCATTTGTCAAATCATTATGCTTGCATGTGCATTAATTGCTGTAGTTGGTTATTGTAGTGGATTAGAGAGTAAACAATAACATTGTAGTGTGAGCTGCTCCACCAGTTTACTCTGCCTCTAGCTGTTGCTTTTTAGTTGAGTTAAGCGTTCTGGTGATATTGTGAGCGGTTTTATGAGTATGCGCATTAGTTGTCGCCAATGGATCATCTCTGGCACCATACTTTAAAGTGAATGTTACCGATTGAATTAGGAAAATCTGCAGGTATTTATGATATTTATTGGTTCTGATGTCAACAAATGTAACTAGTGAACGTGTTGCTGTCGCAGATAAAATGTGTGACTTAAATTACTCCTAGATTTGACATGCTTTGAGTCATTCCGGAAGTGCAAGGCGGGTGGCCATATTGGAAAGCAGTTGTATAACTTTTTCTTTATTTATATATTGTCGAGGGCTGATTAAAGGTGCCTGTGGTCTTAATCTGATGGCGTAACGTACATGCATGAATTGGGCTGATATGAAACCTTAGTAACGTGGATATACATGTAGCCGTTTGTACCCCCAAACACACTTTGATCTTTCGACTGCATTTGGTAATGGTTTAGGGGGAATATGATCAAAAACACACCGTACATGTATCTGCAGTAATATCGCCTGGAAATTCTGCCACATCGGCTTAGGATTTCGCAACGATAACAACGGTAGACGTGGCCTAACTGCGTTTGACGGAAGAAGGCCTATTCATTGGTTCGCTTTTGCATTTAAAAAGAGGGTACCAAACCATGTTTCAGGCCAATTAAAGGATATTGAATACAACTAAGCATTTAAATCTCTTAGGAACTACTAACCATGCAGTAGAACGAGACGAAACTACTATCATTTTAACTACTTACCATCGTCGACGTTTCCTTTGCAAAAACCACAGGAGAGTGAGCAGTTGAAGATCATATACTTCATTTCCAAACCACACCACCCATTTTCCACTAAATGTGAACAATTATCATCAAGGTCGAAGCATGCTGACCTCGCCCATGAAGTTCTTGACACAGCTAAAAGTTAAATGTATCAGATTTTAACTCTGAAAATATCAGCGTGCATGAGGGCACCAGTATCACCTGTCACAGACAAGTAAGAATTTAGAAACTGTCCACCATCAACGACTTTCGAGAACAAAAAGTTGAATTGGTTCAGTTACAGTTCATCGATTGGTCAAAATTTGTAGGGATTTTAACTGATAAATTGATTTTTAGTTTTAGGAAGAAAAGACAAACCGTTGTTGGTAAAAAATGAACCCAATGAGTATCAATTCGTTATGTTGTGATGGGGGTGATTCAACCTTTGTTACATGGTGTTGGAAAGGATCTTTTGGTGACCGCAGATCGAAACATAGTACTGCTTCAAAATTTAAGAATACCCAATCTGCAGAGTGACAGACAAAGTGAATAGTAGTGAGTTTGGGGCATTGTTTTGCCATGCTAGTTATTTTTTAAACTTGAAGTTTGCTTACGGCAAGAGATCCTGGACATGTATACGTGGTCAGACATTTTGTCGCTACCTCACACTTTTTTCCCAAAAGCAGGTCAGGCACAGCTGGAGCCTATTTCTCGAAGAGTGTGTGTGCTTTTTTATAGAATTTCAATGGTTGACGTCAATTATTTCACGAAAATCAGGCTAAAGGTGAGCAAGACAATCTGTCTACAACTGGAAGTCAAAAGATATTAATACATTATCTATTCGAGCGAATATACAGAAGACAAAATGGTTTGACAACGGCAAAAGACAAGAAATCAACTTTTGATTATCGGGTAATTCACCATCACTGTCCATATTCGAGAGACGACTGTGTTACGGCTAAACTAAAATTTTCTGGTCACTTGTCAAATACCAACTGAATGTCATACACAAAGGGTTATTTAGCTGTACAAATAAAAATAAGAATTATCAATATCGGATCAAGTTTGAGAAATTTATGCATTTTGTCTCTGAATTTTATGCATTTTCAGAGTTAGAAGTGGCCATTTTAAAAAATGTGTCAACAGCAGAAAATAAAATTACTTTAGTAAGTAAGCAACTGTTTTAATATGACTCGGAATAACTAAAGCTACTTTCAGAATAACTTAGATGAAGATTTACTAAATCATTGAGAAATGGTGGGGCTTCTTACGAAATTTGCAATTATTGTGTTCCTAACACTCATCTACTGTAGAGCCATTCTCAATGAATCGCGTGAATTCGACACCTGAGACACTCGATTTTTAGTATCTTCATCTGGAGCTAACGTATTATTTTTTCTTAGTTTAACGTATGAATGATAAGTTTTGAACAAGTTCCTCAGCTCAGCAAGTGCAGTTATAGAGTTATTTTGTTGTTGTATTAGAGCAACTGGATAATTTATTTGAAAACAGAAAAACGCGTTCATTGGGTTAATTTTCGGTCTAGTTTGTTGTTTGTTATCATTGACAACGAACAATCTCATTGTGCAATTTCATTAATCAGCATGCTTGTTAAAATCGAGAAAATAGCTCTTAGTATTTTCTACTTTCTTGTGTATTTTTCATGGAAATATAAAATTTAACTTTTGAACTAAATTTTTACTTTTTTAAAACACGTCGTTTGTTTATAACTGTGTTTTATAAAAACAGGTGCAGTGGTGTTTGCACTTGTTTTAATCTTCATTAGCGACTATCGATCATTCAAAAACTGGTATCCAATATCCGATAACGGGATGACAAAAAAATCCTTGAGTGAATTTAAAGACGTCTCGTAAATGACACAAAATGTCCCGTAAGTGAGGGGCAAGTGATATTGTGACGTTGGCTATTATTTCTGACCACCAACACTTCAGGAAAAACTGGAATGAAATAATGACGGATAGTATACATATTTAAGGCTATTTGTTGTCACCTGTATGAGTTGATGTAACTGAATACGTAATAAAAATGACAACAGATTACAATTCAACCGTCTGTGATGCAAGAAGGCACGTGGAGACATTTGTAACACAACTCACATGTACATGTACATGTACACTCAGGTAAATCCAAAAGTTTGCATTCAACATTTTTACATTTGCTATACAGTAGTGCCTGACATCTAACACGTCACATGTCACGTCCCGTAAATGACAACTTACAGTAAGCGTTGACAATTGGGCTGAAGACTGTTAAGGTTAAAACTTTTTAACGGCAATTTTAACTAGGCTTTAAACATCCTTAGGAGAAATCAAGTTAGTGCAGCAATTCATCTGACGCCTTGAACGCTCTGCAGCTTTCCCAGTACATGTACATGTAGCACTCGGGATTTTTTCGTACATCAAAGCAGTATTATTAATGACTGGAATGATTTCTAACAGGTTTATCAGTGACAGTTACATCAATCAATGCTGATTATTTATGTTGTCAACTCGACATTGGTTAGTGAAGTAAGATTATAATCCAAGCCCAAAGGGTACGTGACAAATATCCATTAAATTATTTGTTTACTCCCTATCCTATGTCGTCTGGAAGTCTATTACACATTGACATGGAAATATGTCATGCCTGTTCTCACCTGACCTTTGGTTTTTAGGTTTGATGGCTAGTGCCGTGCAGAGGAGATATGCCTTTGAAAAGGGACAGCTATTTTTATAGAAAGGTATGTAAGTTGTTTTGTCAATTTACTTATTGTGGTCCTTAGTCGGAGGTTCAACGGGCATAGGGGGTTGGGGTTGTAAAATTGGTGCAACTGAATGTGTGGAAATAACGGGTAATAGTGTCCTGTGAAAAGAGCATGGTGAGGTAATTCGTAACCTTCATGACGTTCTGAGACACGGTTACCTCAGCCTTAGACCAGAAGTGTGCTTGACAGACCCGTCTGTAATCGGTGTTTAAAATTGCTGAAAATATCAAAAATCAAAAGGCTTGAAAATGGGTAACAATGGTTTGAAGTTGTTGCAAGTAATTTTCATATTTTGCAGACAAGTGATGCGTTAAAGAATTGTCATGGCGGATGGTACTGAAAAACAAAAACAAAGTTCTATACAAATCAATATCTATTATATTATGTACACCCTTGCTTTCTGGAAAAGCAGTTATTTAATTGTAAAGCAGTCACCATATCATAATTTTGAAAAACAAGGGCAACATTTTTGACCCAACATGACGTACTTAATTATTCATGTTTCAATATTTGTGCCAGGTTCAGTGAGATTTTTAAGGCGACTTCAAGCCGCAACATAGACAAGCTTTGTTGCTTCTTTCTCTTCCCACTGCATTTCGTCCACACACCTGCAGTGCTGCATGGCACAATCTAAAAGCCAGTGGCCCTGGAGAAATGTGAATCGCAGTACTAAGTTACCATAATAAAACGTGGATTTTTTGTGTGTGAAGAGGACTTATATCTGACTGCTACACCAGTCACCCTCGTTGGTGAGGATGCCCTTTCATAGGCAATATAGACAATGAGTCGTGTGTGGACAACAATGGCTTATTTCCTTTCCTGGAAGAAACATGAGGGACTGAAGCTAAACAAGACCTAGCAACACTCTAGTCTAGTTCAGGGTCAGATTTAGGCAAAAAGCGAGTCAAATGATATGATGTTGTGTTTATCTTCAAGGATCTAACTGTGGACGTTATTGAAGCTGAATAAGGCTACACGAAGGAAAGCCACGCGCCCAAACTGGACCTTATTACAAGCGCTTCTATAGTCCATTGAAACTCGATCCCAGTGAAATGAAAACCAAAAGCATATGGTATAAATACCTGTCCTTTCTCACTGAGTGGCATTTAACATTTCCTTTCATAAGAAAGGCTTTTTAATACTAATGGTAAAAACTTTTCAATTTTGTACACATTATGAAGCTTTGCAGTTAAAATGTATGGCAATACCCACCGCTCCATTGACAGCACTAAACGATGTACACTGCAAGTGCAACAAGAACACGGGTGCATAGAAACTGAGTTTGTGCTGCAATGCAGGGTCAAACTGTATAGAAATGTGCAGTTGTGACAACTGTAGTAACATCAGAAACACTGACTGCATAACATTGGATAGTTCTTTGACAAGTCAACCGCAAATATACCGCCAATTTCTCCAATCGTGTTAGTCATAGAAAGTACATACTTTGATCATTGTCATGTATTAGTCTCATACTGCATGATAAACGCTGTCAGAATAACCTATTATTTTCATGCAATCTGTGTGCACATTTATAGAGATCACTGAACTATATTGTTTTTGTATAACATATAGACAAATACAGAGGATAAAAGAGGGATTTCAAGAACACTGCAAAAATGCTCAAGATATATGTAGAATACCTGTTAGCAAAAACTAAACAAATTTGTAAGGACACAAACAAGTGATGAGAAATTATTAAAAGCACAATAAATTGAAAAACGCCGCCAAAAATTATATAACTGCAGATCAATGGAAAGAATACCTTGTTACTTCATTAAATTTTAATTTCGTAGAATTGGCCGCTCAAATTGATGTGACAGCCATTGCGAATGGTATTTTGACAATAAT
Organism: Phoronis australis; assembly: GCA_002633005.1. Lineage (NCBI taxonomy): Eukaryota > Metazoa > Phoronida > Phoronidae > Phoronis > Phoronis australis. The sequence continues at coordinate 662,961 of NMRA01000018.1, read as the reverse complement.
GTAGATTTTAGATGAATCTTGTAACCGAAGACGAAGTCGACATGGCAATGTCGCCATCCCCCGTGATCTAGAGCCCTCTTTGATTTTGGAAAATTATCCCCCGAGGGGCGTTGATAATTCTCCAAAATCCACAAGGGCTCTAGATAACGGGGATAACGACTGAGAACATATATTAATTTATTTGCACCACATACCGAACGATAAACATTTCTACTTTCTATGTCAGAGGCTCAGGGTCGGAGGTCGAGAAAATTTAAACAAAATAGAAGTAAAGTGAATCTATAAAGTATAAAAAGCTTTAAGCAAATAGGCTAGCTTACTACACATATTATCATGCTACGCTTCGACCATGAAAGTACCGTCTGCTAAAGTAGGTTAGCACTGGTTACGGGCAATTCCGTGAAAATGTCAACCTCGAGACAAAAAACTAAAATTGTGGCTATACTAGCATTTCTGGTCTCATCTGAAAGCCCAGTCTCTTTAGTTTCAGGATCCATATTTGATTGTCCTATAACTTTAAATTTATTTCCTAAATGGACCAATGTATGGGGGTTACTTGACCCCAAAAAATAGCTCGATTTTCATGTGTGTCGCTAATTATTATCATAAATAAGCTAATTATGGGTGTTTCACTGTACTATCAAATTTGTGCAATTATATCAACCCCAAACTTTATAAAAATAACATTTCAACTTTGGCACATCATCAAACTCTTGGGGTTAATGGTCAACTACTGTATATCATTATGCCGTACGTCCGTCACAAAAAAGTGCTGAAAAGTTTAATTACGTTAAAACCTGTGAATCAAAACTAAAATAATTTCAGATTCTCTTTTAACTTGTTAACAATACTATTGACCAAAACTTTAGATCCCAGGGATTAATCGTTAAGTCACAAAATGCGTGACAGACGTACGGGAAATTTGTACGTCCGTCACGTACTTCCGTCACACCCATGAAATTACAATTTTACAGCCAATAAAAATAAACTTAGGTCACATTTTCAATTTCTAAATTTGCAAAAGATAAAATGCATCTAACATCTAAGAACCTTAAAACGATTAAATATTACAAAGGCAGCTTTAAAATTAAGTGAAGTTGCTACAGATTTGAACTCGATGCATTGGACTTTTTCAATTTCAAAAGTATTTGCAGAAAAGTTATACTTTACAATATCATCTAGTTATTCTTAGTATAAAATGTGACTAAAATCAGATAGTTGTACCACATTATGAAATGTACAAAAAACAAAATATTAATTTAATGAGCTTATTGCTTTTCTGTGTCCCGTGTTTGTAAAGAGATGCTTAGCTTTTGGAAAAATTCAAGATGCAAAAGATATTCTAACAAAAGAATTCCTAAGGAGCTCAACTGTATAAATAACAAGAGACCTAAAGCAATACATGTCAAGTTGCTGTTGAGCTGCAACCAGCGTGTTATTTCTGTTCTGAGCTGCTATGCCGTGTTTTGTGTTGAAAAAGCCGATACTGGGCATTTTAAGCGGTAGCAACATTTCACCTATTTTATTTAGCGTTTTGTCACACCCTCACTGACAGTAGTGATTGTTTTTGTGTTTTTCAGTGTCTTGGTTCACTGGGTGGCTAGTGAATTGATTTCATAGCAAATGAATACATTGTCTCATCTTGCATGTTTTTATCCCGCAATTTTTTTAAGAATTAGATTATTTTTTCTGCTGAGCTTCGAGGAGATTATACCGGCATTTAGAAACGAAAGAGAAAAATTGTTGGAGACCATGGGAAGAACAGATGCAACTGGGAGAAGAATGAATATCTGCCGGAATACTCTCTGAAACTCGAAAAATGCCATTGTGGATCAAGAAATTCATAATTGTACTTGCTTGTACTGCGATGTGACGTTATTTAACGCCTTTCTTTAAATTTGAAAAGAAGGCATGAGTTAAAGAGCTGGACAAAAACTTAATCATTTTAATCACTAAATAGAGACCAGCGTCTGATATTCCTAAATCAAAATCCTAAATGCAATTAATTTAAAATGTCTTGTTTTCACACTGGAAGACGGCACGGGTGAGTTGAATCAAAATTTGAATGCCAAAAGTCGATGCTGTCAACTGAACCATGTTTCAAACTTTGTTTTAAAAAGATACTGAAGTGTTGTTATCACTACTTTTAAAACATCACACTTTACTTACATGGGAATGCATCAGAACCACCAACGACATGGTCCAGATAATAACTTGGTGCAGGCTTAGGGCGAGTTCTAATTTAAAAAACGATGTCTTTTTAATGTTTTAAAGTTTATTTCACGTTTTATATTTTGACAAGCTCACATTTATATTAGTTTTGAATTAGTATTCTACTTAACGCATAAAAACAGCTGTCAAATACAAAATAATTATCACTCTCATAACCATCTATATTACTTACCATCTTCAAAGAGAGGTGGAGAATGTAGAGGGTTGTTTTATATTATGTATTCAAAGCTTAAATCATATGGTATATTCCTAGCATAGGCCTACCTGTGATTTCGTGCAAAAAGTCAATCAGTACATTTTAATTGAATCAGTAGCAAAAGACCAATCTAACTAGTTTGAATCATTCTGAATTCATATCCTAGACACAACAAACAATTTAGCACTAAAAATTCAGAGCGTACCTCCGTCACGTACCTCCATCACACTAACTCAACTTACATCGAGCTGGAATTTTATTATTTTAGATGAATTGAGCTAACCAGATAGCCCTAGCAACGCCTTAGTAAAATAAAAAACGCGAGTTCAATCACGCAAATTTATTTGTAAATAAGTTCTTAAATGGTCTTAATCTTAATAAAGCCGCCACTGGAACAGATGATGTCAGCTCCAAAGTTTTGAAACTAGCTCATGAGGAGCTGGCACCATCCATCACCTATCTTTTAAACCATAGCATTAAAACTTCCAAGTTTCCTAGTTTGTGGAAACTTGCAAAAGTATTTCTTTACACAAAGGCGGTGCTACTGACAATGTAAACAATTACAGACCAATTTCAATTTTACCGGTCTTGTCTAAATTGTTGGAAAAGCATGTTCACAATACCTTTTATTCATTTTTTTGACTGAGCATGATTTAGTAGTTGCATCTCAGTCAGGTTTCAGAAGTGACCACTCCTATGAAACTTCCCTCATTAATATTGTTAACGGCTGGGCTCAAGGTGTAGATAGTGGTCACAACGTTGATGTAGTATTTTTGGATTTTAAAAAAGCTTTTGATCTCGTTGATCACAATATACTTCTAAGCAAATTGTTAATTTACAAGGTGGGCAAGGTCTCTCTAGACTGGTTTAAATCATATCTCTCAGAGAGGTGCCAGGTTGTATCCCTTGGTGGACATCTGTCTGAGTCCCGAGGTATCACACACGGTGTTCCCCAGGGATCCATCCTGGGACCTCTGCTGTTTTTACTTTTTATAAATGATCTCTCTTTAGTCTGCGAAAACACGGTTGACATGTATGCAGGCGATACTACTTTGTCTGCTGTGGCAAACTCGCTAATCGCTGTAAAGGACAGACTCCAGTCTGATCTGGATAAGGTTGTTACCTGGTGTACTGATAATACAATGGTAATTAATGCTGAAAAAACAAAATGTACGAGTATTGCCACAGAGCAACGGCATAGTAGAAGTAATCTTGAGCTTAACCTTGCTATTTCCAATGTACGCCTCAAATATGTTGACAGTGAAAAGTTATTAGGTGTTACTGTATACAAGACCCTCAGCTGGTCTAGCCATATAAATGGGACTGTGTCCAAAATTAGGCAGCGCCTTGGTCTTCTCCGGTGTATATCACCATTTCTTCCCACAGAAGGGCGTCTGCAATATTTCAGCGCTTGTGTTTTCCCTCTGTTCGTTTATTGTAGTACAGTGTGGTCAGGATACAATGCAAAATTAGTTTCCTCTTTATTGAATGCTCAAAAGCAGGCGGCCAGACTTGTTCTAGGTGTGCCTTTTGACACTCCGTCAACTCATATGTTTAATAGACTGGGGTGGCTCCCTATTGACAAATGTTTTATATATAGGCGTCTGTGTATGATGCATAGGTGCTTTCACGGTAATGTACCGACTTATCTATCTCCTAATCTCGTACTTGATCGAAATAGCCACCAGATCAGGACAAGATTTTCTGCCTCAAACAATTTCGTTTTGCCCAGACACAGAACATCGTTTTATTCTAAGTCCTTCTTTATTCAGACCATCAAGCAGTGGAACAATTTGCCTAATAATCTTAAGGATGCTGATTGTTATGATAATTTCAGACACCACCTCATCAGTTACCTGTGGTCGTCACAGATGTCCCTCCTTCTTGTCTTTCCAATATATTTACCAAAATTTTTTATTTATTTATTTATCCTTAATTCAATTTATTTATCCAATTTGTAAATACTATTTTATTTAATTATCTTATTGTATCTGAATTTAATCTGTTTATCTAACTTAATTTAATTAATTTAATTTAATTTCTTGCTGCAGAGGACCATGCTGGATATTAGCCTTTGGCTAAAGCATGTTTTACATTTATTGTATTTTTATCGTCTTTAAATAAAGTTTATTATTATTATTATTGTTATTATTATTATTATTATTATTATAAATGTAAGCCCGTCAATGATAGGTGAAGCTGCCTCTTCGTAACATGTTGCGTCACCGCGAGAAACTGTGCTTTGTCAAGGATTCGGTATCACTGCAATGGAGGGCGAGTTTCATTTTATTACGAATTGCTGCTTATATGGCGATTTCGAGTTTATTCCCATATTCAAAATTGTTCTTAATCTACTTTTTTTAAAGTGGTGCAGGACATCTAACAAACGATCAAACTTTCTAGATAAGGTAATAAAGAGATAAAGCTATAAGATTTTTAATGATTAGCTGTTTATTTCAAATTATATTCTTTCTCTATAACTAAATGTTGCCGGTGAAAATTCGTTACTTCGTCATTTTATGCACCATTACGGTGTAATTCGAATGGCCAAAAGACTGATTCCACCGGAAGAACATTTCGTGTCAAAACAGCTATCAACTCCCACCCATATACTTCTTTCTGTGTAAGTGAAAAGTATAAAGCTTGGCAGAACATCAACCTTAACAGTTTCCAAGATACGCAACGCTTCGAAACATTTCGTGAGGTGGCTGGAACCAGACTTTAACGAAGTTTTAAAATTCTTTCAAGAACTCGCCAAACATAATGCCCCGTATATGAAAGACAATAGAAGCATAAGCACAACACTGAGCACATGGAAAATATCCTCACGTCTTGGTCAAACAGCATAGCGACTTTTTGACTGTGTTTTTTAAATCAGCGCTGATTCCCAGACCGAGGCAATGATTGACGAATATCCACATTTTCAGATCTGGAAAACGTAACAAAGTAATAAAAACTTACCGTAAGAATAAAACAGTACTGAAACCAAACTCGAGGCGGCGATAAAAACACCAACACAGACTTTAAGCCTGTAAAGACAGACGGGATAAATATTTTAGTTATTAAAAGGATCAATTAATTCTAGGCGTTTTATGCGTGTAATTTCAGAAAACTTTTACAATTACTGAGGTGAATTTCATACTACTAAGCATCTAAACAAAAGTTGGTGTTTACTCTCCCGTGTTTTTTATTTTTGGTTAAGTTAAATCATGTTGCATATCATTGAAAAGTGCAGTCATTACCCTTCCCAATGATACTACATTCCGTGAATAAATTCTTATTGTGTTAAGTAACTTTGCTGTAAAAGAGGGCTTGGTCTCAAAGTGAATGATACAAATTTAGTTGGAACTAATTGCGTAATCAAGTTTGAGCATTCAAAAAAAATTATGACAATCTGTCAACACGTAAACGCTGTATTTATTGAACAACTGACTGATACTGGAGAATAGGTTCGCCATTGGTCTCTAGAGGCATTGTAGTATATACCTTCAGTTTTCATCCAACCACCCCTTAAAGCACAGACATTCTATCGCTCGCACTATCCTGAACAGCTCTGATCGTTACATCACTGACTACCGTGATTATGTCGAAGAGATAGACCAAGTTCAAGATGCGCTGCGAGCTAATGGATACCAGGAATTGATGTTTACTGACCCCCCCCCCAGTCGTAAATCTACTGAAAAACTCGATGGCTCATCCGTTGCCATCCCATACATAAGAGGAATATCTGAACGCCTACAACACACCTACAGAGGCCACGGTATTTCCTCTTACATGAAACCCATTAACACACTCCGTTCCCTACTAGTCAGACCCAAAGACCCAACCCCGATGGCCAAACAATGTGGGGTCACATACCAGCAGAAATGTGACCAGAATCCCAACCGCACCTACATTGGAGAAACCAAGAGACCGTTCCTTACCATATTCAAAGAACGTCTGAAACTAGACAGACCAACAGCTGTGAGGGAACATAATTATTTTGGAAAATGGGCATACCATCTCTTTGGCGTCATCCAGGATCCTAGCTAAGGAACAAAATTGGCATACTCGTAAGCTCAAAGAGGCCATAAACATCACCTGTCGGCGCCCCCTCTTGAACAGGGACAGAGGACCCCACTTACCCCCCGTGTACTCCAGCATTTTTAACGAGCGAAAGGCGGGAAACCCTCATTCATCGACAAAGACCTGGCGGAACAGGTCGAAACGTCTGCTAACTAAGTTCAACCACGTCTCTAAGTAAGTGACCATTTTTATATACTACAACTGACTGAAAGACAGTAGTGATATTCTAGTTGATAGACAACACTAATCTTCTCAGTTTGGGGTTGACGAACCATTTGCAGTCACTACAGCGACACACCTTCGCATGCTGTTTACTAGTCTGACAACGCGTCGTTGTGTTATGGTATTCCACTCCCGAGTCAGTAAGCGCCTCAATTCAGTCACAGTGGTTGTGTTGGTCAGTCGCACACGTGCAGCCCGTCCGAATATGTACCACAGGTGTTCGATAGAGTTCAAGTGTGGGATGCATTTGGGCTATTCTATTTGCTGTACTCCCGCGTGGAACAGAAGGTGTGTTACATGCCTGGCTCGCTGGGGGCGCGCGTCGTCATCTTGCAAGATGAAACTAGGTCTCACACATTGAAGAGTGGGGATTGCCACTAGCTTCAGAATGTCGTCTCGTGTACTTTACTGCGTTTAGGTTGTCATCAGTGGTTGCGACACTGCTTGGCAAAAATTATGGAATTTGCAACATTCACTTTGAGACCAAGCCCTCTTTGGCAGCAAAGTTACTGAGCACATCAAAAATTTGTTGACAAAATGTGCTATTGTTGGAAAGGGGAATGACTGCGCTTACCATATTTATGCAACATAAGTTAACACACAAGTTTCCAAACTTTTGTTGAGGTGTTTATAAATACAGTGAAGCCTGCTTAGTGTTACATGTTTGCCCTTTCTTTCGACGTACATGTATTGTGTATTTGTCTAAGCCGGTGACAAAGCAAAAGTAAAAATACGTGCTCGAGGAACTAAAAAACGGTAAAAATTAATACTGTGCAACAACTTATCGACCAGAATTTAACAAAATATCTACAAAAGTGCAGATTATAACCCAGTAATATTGAAATATTTCATGAAAGGAGAAAGCCTGCGGAATTTATTAGGGACTTTTACCATTAATTGGGTCGCGCGACCATGTGCAAAAACGTAAGGTACATCGATATAAATGTTCACGATGAAATATCCCAAACGCTGTAACAGCTTTCTGAGGTTTTGTTAGTACAAGTTTTGAATCTTTTCGTAAAAAGCATTCGAGTCATTCATGAAAAGCATTCTAGACCTATTTGTAATAGCCCTTCTTGTAAAAGTACACTGTAGAGTATTTTAAAAACGATTCCTAACTTAACGAGTCAATATACCACCTGACCCACAACAAATTGCAACAAAAGGTTTCACAGTGGTTCTATGCTCTACTGGGTATCCTTATTAGCAGGAAAAAAGTCTACCAAAATCAGACCACCGGAAATGGGTTTTAAAAACTGCGTCATTTCCAAGATGGCCGCCACGACGTTTCGAAATCGCTAAAAATAGATATAACTTCTTCAATAATTGTGATAGCGACATATTTTTTGGTTCTAGTCTATGGTTTTAAGGGGTGAGCAACTCACTGGTGTACTTCAGATTAAGATATGACCAGTATTTGATATGAACCTCAAGATAGCGGCTAAAACTCTAGAGCGAAAAATCTCTATTTGAGCATATATCGGGTGGCCAAAAACAACGTTTCGAATTTTAACCTTTATTTTTTCGAAAAAGCAATCATTGAATATGTACCAAGGTATAGGTTGTTCTATACTCAATAACTTAAACCTTCAAAACTTCTTTACTTAAAAGGCATTTGTCAGTATTAAAATGACTGAACACCAGGTGCCAGTAAAGTATTTATTCGTGGACGTGACGCATGAACGATTAGGTTACAATTTCATCCAAGAATGTTGTGTTCATTGCACGCACTGCCTCCGTTCAACCCTCGTCAGTGTCTTCAAGTTCCTAAAAAACTTGATTTAGCGGATTGTCACAATGTGTCGTTAGCCACAATCCACATGTAGATGTACAAGCAAGCCGATTCTTTCTGCAACTGCAACGGGGCGTACTACAAGCTGTGGAGCAGTTGCAATGTATCATCTTCAGGAGTGTGTTATGCAGCATTCATGGCAGTTATGATGGGTACGAATTGTCTTCTAGTCCCAGTCTAAAGGATCCAGGTCATTTGACATCCCCATCCAAACAATGACCTGGTAGTACACTCAAGACAATCAAACCTGGTAAACACGTGATCTCTCCTCCAAACATTGTGACCATCGCTTGGCTGCCAAGTTTCTCTATCTCTGAGGGCCTCACAACTTTCGTGGTGAGTGTGTCTGAGCAGGACTGAAGGACTTGGTCATCTTTCACGAGTTTCAGAGCGACTGATTTCATTCCTACGCCATACACACGAGTGCAGGAATAGTAGCTAGGTATACTACTTAATCCTAAGCACACACTTCACCTAACTTATGTCGTATACTTTCAGATTGGTTCTTGCCTGGTAGTCTGATCTGAAAAAAAGTGGTTTCAGACGTCCAGTATTTGAGTATAAGCCTCAACAGGCCCTCTCCGATTACTGTGGTGGGATGCATAGTACACTGTTTACTGCTGCCTTTGCAATGTCCACATCAGCGTCCCCCTATGCCAGAACGGCTGGATTTTTTGACATGGATTAATGTATCAATCAGACCACTCAAAACAACACAACTCTCTCACTTACGACCACAGCATTTGGATGTTGTAAGCTCATTTTGTGAATTCACAAAACATGGCTACCCATCCAAAATACAAGGCTCCTGGTGTTGCATCCAGCTTTGTACCTTTAAACACTCCTCACGCACTCTTCCCTGATTCATGCACATGATTCTTAGTCACGTGAGTTTTTGAACTGGTTATTGGTTGCAAAAGTTGTGTTTGATTTGTGTGAACAGGGATCAGCTTACAATTAGGTGTGTGAATGGTGTTCACGATTGTTTGACAATTGTTGTTCTGGTACCCTGCCAATGGACTAGGTAACATATACTATCTTATTGAGTTTTACATTTGCAGGTGTAAAATGCAGACAGCTAGTACCCAAACAACAGGAAAGTCATACACCACAATGGGGTGGACTCTGAAGTCAGCACAAAGGTCTGAAATAACGACTGAAAGCGTAAAGATGTTTTTTAATTGATGCGTTCAACGAAGGCATGAAAACTGGTCAAAAAAGCGATCCAATGAGGTGTTCTCAACAAACGAGAACTGCAGGACACAATCATAGAACTGTTGTTTGGATATCTTGAGCAGTATTCATGTAGATCGTGATCATCATTGTTACTGTATTCTTGTTTTCCACCTTATGGTGTGTCTATTGCTATGAAGTAATGTTCCTAGTGAGTTTGATTCCATGGTATTTTCTGTGAAATTACTTCTCACGCCAAGTGTCCCTTTAACTGTCATTTCCAGGTTATTTGTATACATTAATATGCAGTACAAGCCTAACGTATCCTGACAAAATAACCCGGAATTCCTTGCCATGAAAGCTGGGGCAAAAGTAAAATTCGTGGTCAAAGTGGTCTTCCTTTGTGACTGAAAATGAAGGGAAACAGGAAAGTTAGTATGGAGGCTAAGACATTCTGTAATTAGCTTTGGTAATAGTTATTACCAGTCATTTTTGCATTAACAGGACTAGCCATCAAGTGGGGCAAAGATTTTCAGTGTCTGGTTACTTTTGCCTTGTTCTGTATGACTGTTTGCAAGCATGCGTGTGTAGGCCCATTATGCTGTCATCATGGTCTTTTTGTCTGGCATCTGCTGCATCGCCAAATCCTTGGTGAATGTGAAATTTTACAAATGAGATGACACAAGAGAGTTTTGGTTTGTATTTGACTACCACTGGGCCCATAGTGCCAACTTTACTTCTTCATGTTAGTCTCTTTATCTAGCAAGTTCCTTGACTGATTTTCATCAAATTTCGCAAATTAGTTTCAGTTATGGAGCCAGCAACGTTTTCCTACTTCCTGGCGTATGTGTACAGAAACGTTGTCATTGAGATGAGCACGACTGACACTTATTGTTGTTTGGACGATCCCCCATGGTGCCCTTTAATGGCAGTGCTGTAGGGGTAAAATTAAAGGTAATTAGGCACCCAAAGACCACCGTATCACCTTGAGCACTAAACATAACTTATGGTGCTTAGGCACTACGTTCAAATGCCAAAAGGTGGTTAGTTGCGCCTACCTGTGCCTACGCGCCACTACAGCACTGCTTAATAGCAATTTAGGTTTTCTTTATGTATGCCTCTATATCTACCAAGATTCTTGATGTATTTTCGTGCAATATGGTATATTTGTTTCTGTTGAGGAAACGAGATCAAACTGGTATTTTCGGCTGGATTTAAAATACTCTGTGCCACTAAAGATTATTATTTCTGGCAGCAGTCTCTCTGTCCTTGAAATTGCTTGGAGGATAGCTCAATTTTGCTCATGTGTTCCTATTGAGATGATCACGACTGACAGGTTTTCTAAAGGGTGCAATCACCGAGACGTCCGCAGTGGTAATTTGTTTGTATATTTGCGCCGCAATATTTACAAAGTTCTGTTGATGAATCTGGGTGCAATTTAATGTATGTGTTACATTGTTGAAGAGAGTATGCCCGGCATAAATTTTAGGACATGTCTGAGTGCTGTAGCGTCCTCTAGCGGTTCTGTAGCAACCAAGTATCTTGATGTATGGAATTTGGCAAGAATGTGACAGCGATTGTCTTGTTCCAGACGAATATAATGTATGCTGCACCACCTAGAGGTTTTTTATTTCATATATTACATATTATTAACATCCCTGGAAGCATACTGCCAGAGCACTTTCCGTTTTTCTTGTTTTTGTATGGTGTTGACAAAAAAAATGCAGTGTGATGTAGACTATGGTTTCATTTTTACTTCTTTTAATCGAAGATGTCGATACCCAAAACTTAACGTTCACAAACAGCTTTAACACCCACACTTGTATAATACACATATGCACTATAATCAATTTACAGGTGAGAAACTAAAGTGTCCTATCCATAGCTCGATGTCAACCATGACCAATGTCTGCGTTGTATAAATTTCCTGCGTAATAAATACTGCACTGATGTGTTTTTGTATGTGTTGCAAGTCAAGAGTTTCCATGAGTATTAGTTAATAAAACACTTAAGTTCACCGATACCTTACGTAAAATAATTTGACATTTTCGTAGTCTGTCTGTATTTTAAGTTCATAGCACCACTGCAATTGCCCCTTTTGAAATTCTGGATCTCTGCTAGTGGTTTACATCTGATGCCTAGATTAACCAATGACGTTCCTAGCCCTATGTAGTATTTTTATGCACATCTCGAATTCATATTGTGTTAGGAATGTTCTACAATCACGGTTGAAATCTTCTGGTCCACTCTCACCTGAACCTGCAATGCTTCATCGAATCTACGTTTCAGTCCTTTACTTTGCAATTGTCATTACTAAAATGGAAGTCCCGGTGATAATTGTAAATACAACTGGCTGCAACGTTGCTTCAAGAACTGTTGAGTGGAGGTTGGCGAAAACACTCCTATAGAAATAGCAATAGCCAATATACGTTTTCCGTGCATTGGATAGTTAGCCAAAAATGTAGGATTTCTCAAAGTTACACGCTTGGGCGCACTTTAAAATATGTACTTGGCACTGCGTGATGAGTACAACTTGTTTAATAGAAGGTTCATTTTTTCAACTCGGTAAACCGGTGCGCCATCTGATGAGCAGCAGAAAATTACTACCCGGAAGGTTTTCACCTTTACGGGATCAGTGCTCCCCGTGAGTCATAGGTACTTAAAAGGTATGGTTAGCAATAACCATTCAATCAAGTTATGACTTTTGGCTTGCCTCGTGTTAATACACGTTCCTATTTTTTCGGAACCACTTTACGTTACTAGACGTCACGCAGACATTACAGGACCGACAATTGCCATTCTTTTGAAGCCGTAATTTCAGATTTAATTGAGCACCAGCCGCAAGAATTTTAATGTAATTCAGATTTCAAGCTTTGAATAATCTTAACGATCTTGTTGACATCATTTTTTGTTACTCATAAACCTTTAGAACTGTGTTGGTTTGTTAATGAGAGTGTGACAGAAATGGCGAACAGGACGACCGATATCAGCAAAGTGGGTGGTTTCAATCAAAGCATGCGAGACACACAGGTCGCTGTCCACGAATGTTTTAATAGATACATGTATGTAATCTACAAAGGCTCAGCTTTCAAATGTAGCATGTTACTTTTCTAAGTGTTTTTGCGCGGTAAAAGAAATAACGATCGAATAAAGGGCATTTCCACCAGTTACACAGCTTGACTCAGGTGGGTTGAATAAGTAATAAAAATAGCTAATTTGCGAGTATTTTTCAACTATGAATTTTACATTTTCATGTAGACAAAAGTTGTGTTTATTCAGTATGTCATTCTTAGTTTCTGTTAATTTGTCGTTTTTGCACAATGATGCAACAAAAATGCTAAAATTTGATGGTATCTGAAGCCATAAACTAACCAAAAATTTCGAGGGGGTAGTTTTCTGTGAAGAAGTTAGATATTTCAAATAAAATTATTTTAGGTGTTGACCATTCCACCTAAGAGTAAAACTAAGCTATATTTCAAAAAAATCCGTGGCATGTTATGTTCCCGCATCTGCCTGACTTTCTCATACAGTGACTCTTAAATATTAACGCAGTGTCCATATTTTAAAATAATTCATTCAGAATTCAGTGAAATCTAATTTTTTAAGATCATTTAATCAGAGCCAGTCACATTTAATCATACTTTCGTTATAGGGGATAAGATATTATATAATGGACAAATCAGTGATTTTTCGTTCATGAATTTTAGCGGCCATCTTGAATTTCATACCAAATAATGGCCATATCTTATATTTAACCACACCAGTGAGTTGCTCACCCCTTAAAACCTTAGACTAGATCCAAAAAGTATGTCGATATCACAATTATTGAAGAAGATATGTCTAATTTTAGTGATTTCGAAACGTCGTGGCGGCCATGGTTGGAAAAGACGCAGTTTTAACCCATTTCCGGTGGTCAGATTTTGGTAGACTTTTTTCCTGTTCATAAGTACATGTATACCCAGTAGAGCATAAAACCACTGTACAACCTTTTGTTGCAATTTGTTGTGAGTCGGGTGGATATATACACAAAACGTACCGAGAGTGGCGTACATGAAGTACATGTAATATCCAACCTTTGGTCTCGGTCGATACGCGGAATGTCTCGTTGGATATTACTTCATGTATGCCAATCGAGGTACGTTTTGTATTTATCCCATGCGCTTTGAATTCCTAAGTTTCTTACATTTTTTCGGCAGATTTTTCAAATAGTTCACCCAGACTGTTCACATGCCGGATCACATCCTATGATGTATGTACAGTACTTGCGCGTTAGGTTGCAAGTTTTCTCTTGTAAAAGAAACAGTTTTAAAAGTAACGATTTATTTCTTGAAAAGAGGTAGCAAAGATGAAAACAACGGCAACTGTACAGTGAACTTGTAACATCTCCTGGAAATAGTTAAAAACAACAATATTTGATATTTTTATGTCCTAGGAATCGGCGCCTGAGTTGCAGACGATATAGTATTCAGCAATTGAAAACTGAGATATAAGTGTCTTATAGATAACAGTTTTGTTCCAGATTTCACGTTTAGGGCCTGGTTGCATGTCGAGTGTTAGCAACACTGCTGCAACTGTATTACTTTAAACTATATTCGCAAAGTGTGATGATCGAACCGGTTAAAAACGTCGAGTCGACATTGACCTACCTTTTGAACATTCCATGTCAGGGGTCGCTATTGAAGTAGTGCGGGAGGTGAATACAGAAAATTTTATTACATGGCCGTATTTCCCTCGACAGATTCAACGCGTATGGGATAATTGTCTTAAATTGACTCGTTCAAACAGCTTTTGGAGAACAGCCCATAGTACATGTATGTGAGAGCGTCATATGAATACGGTCATTAATTTTGAGTTCTGAAGTTCCTAAGTTACACTTGAGCAAATTTGGACATTTCCTCTACATTACCTTAAAGTGGTATACTGCATTGCTTACGAGGCATATTATTTGCTGTTGTTTTTCATGCTTGAGCTTGAATCTCATAAGGTCCTTTTGCAGTTTTGTTTTACACACTTAAAACAGACAAAACAGATTTCGGTATATTTGATATGTGGTTCCGCTATTTTCATTTTTGAAATTCACTCGACACATATTAGGTTGCAGTATGGATGCAGAACAAATTGAAGACGTTTTTACCATTTCATTTGGTAATCTGGAACAAAAAAGAGAATGTGCATACAAAAAGTCATTACAGACATCTTTTACACATACCGGTATCATGTGCATGCAATATCGGTTAAAGTCGTTCACCTTTTGACTATAGTTTCTAAACACACACAGTACCAAAATACATATTTCTAATGTATGCAATAAAACAATAGGGTAAGCTCATGTCGAAAACAAAGGAGCCTCTAGGAGGTGCTACAGCAGTCGAATCCGCCTGAAAATTTGATGCTGCCCTATTGTCATAACAAACCCTTGTGTCAACTTTCATTAAAACCCTTCACTCAGTTCACTACACAACGCCCGGAAACGCTCTAACACAAAATGGACACTACGAGGCATTCCAGTAGTTGCATTCGGCCGAAAATCAAATGGTACAGTCGCAATTCTGTGTCATTGTGTATTTCTGTGTCGAATTTCAATGAAATCGACAGAACGGTTCTCTAGATATCATCCAGAAACGGTTTCACACACACAACGACACTTAAAAAACCCTCCGTCGAGAAAAAAAAGGCCACTAGGAGTTGTGAAAATTTAATCGTGCCAGAACATTGATGTTTCACACCGTTATGTCAAGTTTCGTTGAAATACGTCAATCCATTCTCTAGATATTATCCAGAAACGCTCTTCCGCTAAAAAAAACAGAAAAAGTCACGCCCCACCCTCTAACGCCAGGGAACGGGGCAGATTGAAAAGTGGGTAAACCGTTATAGTGATGCCCTGCACTGTTTTGTAAAATTTCGTCAAATTCCGACCGGGGGTTTTTTGAGATATCGAGTGCACACACGGAAAACCGGACGCACGAATACCCGGACAAAGTGACGGCAATATGCGTGTGCTACTAGAACTCTAAGAGCCCAAGACACTCACACACACGCACACACGTGTGTGTGTTTGTGTGTGTGCGTGTGAGTATCTGGGGCTCTTGAAGTTCTAGTAGCACACGCATATTGCCGTCACGTTGTCCGGGTTTTCGAGCGTCCGGTTTTCCGTGTGTGCACTCGATATCTCAAAAACCTCTGGTTGGATTTTGACGAAATTTTACAAAAAGGTGCAAGGCTTCACTATAACGGTTTACCCACTTTTCAATCTGCACACACATTATACAAGTGTGTGTGTGTGTTTGTGTGTGTGCGTGTGTTTGTGTGCGTGTGTGTAAGTGTCTTGGACTCTTAAAGTCCTAGCAGCACATGCTTTAACCCTTATTGAATAGTTAAAAGAAGTTATAAGGAACCACGCTGCACCTATCCCATAACCAATACACAATCCGTAGTAGTCGCGAAGAAAGTTTACATAAAAGCGCCGTTCATGATTCCGACCCGAAGAACACACCGCTATTTTGAACTAACCACGAAACCGGAAGTACAAATCATTCAGGAACCCAGGCTTAAGTACGCCGGCTGTGCGACTGGAGCAGTGTCTACTAGCGTGGAAACGGAGATAAAATAATCGACAGCAAAAATAGGAGCAATTAGATTTGAAATTGTTGACAAAATGTAGCAAAATAAATTTTGACAGAAATTATTTTGCCGGACTCGGACCTGCAGCCGCCGATGCGGACCGATCGAGACCACTGCAGTGGCGAAAGGCGAAGGCATGCCGTCCACGGTTATTTTATCGAAATAAATGGTTGAAATCATAAATGCCGTATATACACACAGATAGTTTCAGACACTTGCATAAAATTACGGACTAGTCACAGTCCTGTGCCAACGATTGAATAACAAGGCTGACTATAGCGGGCTAGGCTAAGCGTGTTTTACTTGGGGTATAAAGGTAAACAAACAGTATAAATAGAACAACGTAAATGCAGTATCAAAAAGCTTAAAATTGCCATACAGTTAGAATATATTGACGAATAAACTTGCGAATATATCGAAAATAAATTCAGATGGAAACTAATATACTGGCGGTGCTCTCCTGCGATTTCTGTAACGGCCGCGCGACTGATCATCAATAATGAACGACAGAATACCATTTGGTGGCGGAAAAACCTTAAGAAAAAAACTTGCCATGATACCAGCTGGCTTAATATAAGTACATGTATTAAGAGATAAAAGTAAAAGGGATAATTCCCACTCCAGAAACATTCATATCAGCTGCTGCATGACGGGCCACCTGGCCTGCCGTGCGCAGATATCTGTGTTCCGCGGGGCCCGATAAACACGTTAATTAGCTATCCAGGCCTTGAATGAGTAAAACTTGTGTGTAAAAGAGATTGAAAAATACTGCGTCATACTCCTAACACTGCAATATTTTCCCATCGTCGAAATTCAGCTCATTGACTACAGTTCACAGCACTCCCCCTCCCCCCGTTTGCGTCACGGAGTTTTAATATATAGACAATACAAGTATATATTGTAAGTTTTTGTAAGGTTTTTCAAATATATTTTCTCTAATAACTGAAAATCAAAGCCAATTTAGCAAATGATTATTTCCCGGCAACTGCAGGGTATTTACTTCGCCGGTTACTGTGCCGGGGCAGCCAAATCAATCAAAGGTGCGCGTTGTTGCAGTTGAGGTGTGGAGCTCACTGCAGGGCTCGACATAACGAGCTGCAGGTCGCATTTGCGACCTGAAACTCGGAAATGCGAGCTGAGATTTTTGTCAGCTCATATCAAGTCGCAAAATGCGACCTGGAATTTTCAACGAATGCGAACTGAGTGTTTACACTTCTCGGCAGAAACCTGGCAAATATAAAGCAACTCCTATTAATCCGACCGTTATTACTTGGCGGAATTCTTCCGCCAAGTATGTTGCTCTGACAGCAAGTTTTTTTTTTTTTTTTTTTTACTTGGCGAAATAAATTTCGCCAAGTATGTTGCTCTTCCACTAAGTTTTTTTTTTGTTTGTTCGCACGATACAGGTCGCAATTTTCGTCCGATCATCACGAAATTTACACATGACACGTACTTCCGGAGGTACTGGAAGCCTATTGTTTTTCGTCGAAATCGGATCCAAGATGGCGGCTGTGGCGGCCATTTTGTTTT
>NMRA01000018.1:632441-644093 GCA_002633005.1 Phoronis australis | reverse complement strand
TTGACTTCCGGTTAAAGATGGCGGAAATATTGGACGTGGCGCATGCGCACCCCGAAATAGGGCTAAAAACGTTTTCTCCTGTAGAGGGCGCAATTGCAAACCAATCACTTTCAAACTGGTCAAGTGTTCGTTGAGTTTAATAAGCTTTTATAAAAAATTATTGAACCGGAAGTCACCTTCAAGATGGCGGCTGTGGGGCATGTTCACACGGTTTCAATCGCTCTGCTGTCGCGTTTTTTATGGGAAAAGCAAATGACGTGAATTTTTGCATGTGGATTCCTTGAAGTATGGCCTTTCAAAAAGTCTGCGAGAGCGTATTTCTCAGACTTACCGTTTTCGAGTTATTTGACTTTGAATTTCAAAAAAAAACGGCAAATTTTCAATTTTCTCGAAAATTTTTTGGATTTTTTCCAAACTATCACATTAGATAGAGATTTGAACGTGCTTTCATTTGGTTGTTACCAAATCCAAGTTCAAACGAACACTAACTAACCGAGAACAGCCCTCCCGATGACTTGTAAACAAGTCGCGTAAACATGAGACATGAAGAATCGATCTTTGAAGGGTTTCATTGGCTAAAATTTTCGGCCAATTTTGCAATTTTCCGGATTAGCCGAAGAAAGTTTCTGCCACTGCATAACACGTGAAAAAATGTCAAAAAACAGCGGTGTTTATACGAATTCTTAAGCGATCAACTTACCAAACTTCGTGGTGGACAAATACGATTATTTTTCGCGTAAGATGTCCTTATTACATGTACCAAATATCCACGACAGTATCCCTGATCGCACCGCGGCACTGCCGGTCGGTCCCGTTGTTAGCGTGCAAGCGGTACCATGACTTGATGTGCGTCTCGTTTATATCACATACACTGTAAGACAGTCCAAGTGAAAATGGCAACCCCATTAATCGCCAATCAACGGCCACGTCTTTACTTTCAGTTGCCAAGAAATTCTCAAGCCCCATTACTTGTTTCTGATTTGTATTTCACACTTTGTTGCCAACATAAAATGTAGGCCCACTACAGCGATTCAAGAGCGTGAACTCACGCGTGCGCACCACGTCAAAGCTGCACATCAAAAGAGAACAGCGACAGTCCTAAACGAAAGAGTATACCGGCTCGTCTCTGTTAAGCACCCGGGTGCCAGTGGTTTATTTGAAAATGAACTCATAGATTCCCGGTGGTTATAAAAGACCCGATGCTTTACGATATTCCCCGGGACCGAAATATTCCAGAACTGATATTTCCCTGTTCCGATGTTTCCCGAGGTTGATGTTCCCTAAACCCTATATTCTATGCCCGTAGCCAGCTATTTCAACTAAATGGGTCTAGATGCGAAATTGTCGTTAGCGAACTTTTAATTCTTCTCTTCATACACCCCNCCCCCCCCCCCCCCCCCCACCAGCAACTTTTCACTACCCGGACCACTGTCGCCGTAAAATGTTCAGACTCCAACAGAAACAATCTTGTTCCGGCTGAAACGGGCAATTAAAAACAAAATTATTCCTGGTGGATAAAAGGGTACAGTGTAGGTGGTAACGGTATCTAGAAAGTCACCCCTACTAGATGGAGTTTGCCTCGCAACATCGTATTATTATAACGTTTTTTACCATTGCAGTCTTTTAATATCTTGTCATCGCAAACACTCGATCAGGTTAACGACTAATGCTCACGCACAAGGCCACTCCCTACCTTTGAAGTGTTTCATAAACGCTCACTGATCTACTAAGCGTTCCCCCTCAACTTTTGAGAATTTCCAATTAAGCGCCCACGGTTCAGGCTAGCGCCCATCATAGCGCACTACAAACGACTGTGCGTGGTTTAAAATCACCATGCAGCCTATACGGTGTGTCACTTTCATTTTACCAGGGAGGGGATGGGGCCCAATTTGGCGAATTGGGCAAAAAGATCCGCCCTAGTGAAATAATAAGTAAACGAGACAAAAGTCAACAAAGTCCACAGCGGATGCACGATTGGCAGGCCTGAACCAAGTGGCCCCGTTTTTTCTTAGTCCTCGTTGATTTTTTTCAGTAAAAGGTCCACATATCGAAGAATTCTATCCCCCCTATACATGTATTTTAGACTGGGTGCGCGCATGTTTACACAACAAATTCAGTTTTCAAAAAAAGTCTTTTCTCAAATTGTAAAACCAAATACCGGCTTTGTTTTATACCTCCGAAAGAAAGTTATCACTACTGACATGCGTGTCGTTTTGTGACTCACCTATATTTCCTGCACTTGGAAGGTATTGAGAAGCAAACTCACCATTACCCGATGGAAACCCGCGCGTAGGGAGTCGGGAATTACTTCGAGGCTATTGATTTCATTGAAAACTAATTGTTAAGTACGTAAACAGCACAAGTACCACATTTTTGTTGTGAAATTTGCACTGAACTGTTCCCGAGCATCCAAATAGGTCATCCAGTTAGTGCATCGTTTCACGGATTTTTTTCGACTGATGTTTTTCAAACGTCGAGTTAAGTGGCAAAGTTTGGGCTGCGAACAAACAGTGGAAAGAATTTGCACTTCGAGTGAGTTTGGTTGTTTAATGACTTTGATGAAAGCCAGTAGCGGATCAGACCTAGCAAAATACTTTTTCAACGAGCAATTTCTCCTATCACTACAGACTATACATCAACGCGGGTTTGTGCCGCAGACAGAGGATTGCCCGATACAGTGGATGGAGGCTCATAGGACTTGCGGAGTTGCACTCTATAGCGTGTGTACCATCCGTTAGGGGTTTGCACTTCATAAGATTTGTCACCAAGTCGCTTAGTCACAAATGTTTTCTCCCACTCCTTGATGCCATGTTGACTTAGTTAAATTCGCACAGAGTCACCTTCCAAAAGTAAAGTAGGTCCTTGGCATGTTGATTGTAACGTTGAGCTTGTGAACGGGTCATTTCATCCATTTTGTAACTGTCGCTGTAATACGAGTGTGAGGCCTCGCCACGTGCAGCTAACAATCTGGCTACGACGGACACCAGAAATCGTGTGAAGCGACCAAGTAATCGTTGAGCTGGGCTACTACCCACATCATGTTGGGGGTTATTGCGTGACTCCAGAATAGCCAAATAGGGACCTGTCTGAGATCTCTTACACTTGCGAAGTAACGTCTTAGCTGCCTTGACCGCTGAATCGACCATTCCGCTTGACTGGAAGTGTTTTGGCGAACTCATGTGATACGTACAATCCCACTTGTGCATAGGCGGATTTAGGGGGGCAGGCCCCCCCCCCCCTTGGCTGCCGCAAAAAAATAAAACAGCAAGAGCTAAGGGAAAAGTTGAGTTCATTAATTAACCCCGGTAATTAAAATTATACCGATGAAACAAGATTTAAATGTATGCATTTTTGGTGTTTCAGGGGGGGACTCAGATCCAATTTCAAGTGCCAAATTCAGAACACGGCGCATTCATAACGGAGCTATGGCTAAGTATAGGCTCTCCCGCAATATCCCAGGCGACCTGCAGTGGCGCTGCGCACTACGACTCCGTTTCCGTCGTCTGCTCCACTGTGCAATTTCATTTTTTAAAGAAAATGGAACCTGAGTGACGATGAAAAAACAGAAGCTGCTGGTAAGATGTGAATTTTAATCGAAGACTTAGTGAATCACTCAGAAACTCATAATTCTCTCTTTGTCAAACCTTAACTTAAGACGATTTCCAAAGCAATCCCGTCATTATTGCCAACACGAAACACGGATTTGGTCTTTTCGGCATTTGAAGACTATTTTAAATACAACAAATTTGTTAAGAACCGATTGCACAAAATATAAGACCTGTAATAAGCATTACAAAAAGAATTAGGTTTCATGCGCAAACGCCGTGGACCATCAACAAGTAAGTCTCTTAGTATCAGATTAGGAGTTAAATCGTGGTGGTGTAGTGGTAAAGCACGCGAGCTCTATCCGCCAGTCATAATTGGCATTCATTCTGTGTGTTCTGTTCACGGTTGTTAGACAAGTCGATCGCAGTCCCGTTGCCACTGTTGTCTGCAGTGTAGGCTAGGCCTACTGTACAGCCGGGCTGCCGGCGGAAGGGCTATGATGAACGTACGATGTGATCGTCAGCTTTTTGGATACTTGCAGTCCATGAATTCCAAACCAAATTGTCACCCGTACGATAGCAGGGATAATTTTAGGAAAACATACCCATGCCCATGGCCATGGGTAATATGACTGGTCACACGGCCATGGCATAATCACAACCACAGGGCCACAAGTCTGTCATGAGTCAAGTTAGAGAATCTCTGGGTCTCTGTGAAAAGGTGAAAAAAATAACATAATTTTAATGTGCCAGTTGGACCATTTGAGTTAAGCAGTGCGTCATTGAAAACTCACTTCCATGTGTCAATGACGCGGGGGCGCGGCCCTGTTAAAATGTCCGTGGATCAACATTTGAGTTCGAGTTGTTTTCAGTTGATACCAAAATGCTTTTGTCTCCATCACAATCACAGTACGACATGAATTCTGTAGTGTAGTGTACTTTAGTGTAGGCTACCAGTCTTCTGTGAACCTAGTGAGTATGAGGTTTGTTCCTAAGTCTCTCAGTCATTGATTTCTGTTCAGGTACAAGCGCTGGGAGCTGACCTTATGAAAAGAGATGCAGCCTATTTGTCCAAGAACTGCAAGTTATGCTCTCATCACTTCGAGGAGTCCATGTTCATGAATGAAGAACAAGCTGGTATTTACTGCAGTGCCCGAACAATATTTGATGCCCAGAATCCACCAAAAATGAAGATGTCAGGGTGAAAAAGTTCTCCGGAAATTATATTACAGCTCTGGAATAGGCTTTTTTGCATTTCTGATTATCGTCTGACAAAGCAAGTACTGGAACATCACGGGTTGATCAGATTGAAACATTTTATGAATGGTTAGCCTGTGATTTCGAGAAAGCCAAAGGGAAACTGATGGATCATTCAGAGTCTGAATGGTGGGCTGAAATTTTGTTAAACCCAAGCTATCCGTATCGTTTTGCTTCTCAATGACAAACACTTCTGTGAGTAAATTAGTTTTCGGATTTATTTATAACGCATTTCTTTGGCGAAAAATGCTGTTGTTTACTAGTGAATTAATAGAGAGTGACAAGGTTGGTCAGATTTTCTTGTTGTATTGGTTGGTGTATGTGTTGCCTATTGGGTACGTTTTTGGAGATTGTGATTAATTTAAGCCCCAGTTGTGGCTAGGAATCAGATATGCTCTTGTGGTCTGGCTTTAACTTACATGAAATATTTACTGTTATTAATAATAAGAAGAGTGGGTATATAAAATACCTTTTGGTTTTGTCATCCAAGTCTTTTTAATTCAGTTTTGTATGAAGCTATGAGGGAAGTGAATATTTTGATTGCTGCTCAGTTGTCATGGCATTTTGAACTTTGACTAGTTATTATTGATGATATTTTCAATGTTACTACCGTTTGTAGGTTGTGAGCTATTCTACAGATTAGCAACTGACTTGTAACTGTTGGTGAGTGGGAGAGTGGGATTGAGTTTACCTTATACTGCCATGTCTAAGAAATAATGGAATGTTCTAAATTTGTTCTACGATTTTGTGGTAGTGATGAATTGCCTTGCTTTTTTCAGCTCACTTGTGTAACACCCACTGCACAAAACAATTGTCTGCATTGCTAGTAGCCTGGTGCATTGAATAGGGAACACATGCGAAATTGTTGGGTGGAGATGAAACCAGCAGTGAGCTGGGAGCAACACTTTTGTCCATGGTCAGGGGAGCAACCAAAATGTGTGACGATGGGAGGGGCTCAACACCCATGTGGCATACATTCCCATTGGTTTTTATCTGTTTAGCACTCCTCCCATGTAACCCCCATGGGAGGTGGTCAACACCCATTTGGCGCCCACCTGGTTTTTGCCTGGTACCCCCTTAGCTGGCACCTGGGGGGAATTCCCCTCTGAACCCACAGGAGCAATCATTCAAATTATGTAGTCCATGGAGGTATGAATTGTTATAAGGAAGATAATAGCCTTGTTACGAACTCAAGCAAGAAACAAAACCATTGAAGGGAGCTTCAAGAGAATAAAAACAAATACACTTTAATATTGATTAAAATACACATTTTTCTTTCTCATTCGATTGTAAGTGGATGTTAGTTTATGTATTCTAACCATTTTCAATCACACAGTAATTTTATTGCACGTTGAATGTCATTAAATATGAATTTATGAGTGTTTACGTTGTTCGGACTGCGCTCCTAACTAAGTGTTGATTATTCACCGCTTGGAGCGCTAGTGTTTCGACCAGTAACCATTGCGGCGAATGGTAAAATGGTGGAGTGAACTCTCCTGTAGTAGTACACTCCTTGCTGAAACACACTGACATGGAAAGTTCAAAAGGTTGGTCAGTGTCGACTCGACGTCATTAGCAGGTTCGATCACCAAACTTCCGCGTATAGGTTAAAGTAGGCCTTATAAATATCACTCGACATGCAATCAGGTCCCAAACATAATAGACCGGGATCCCAGAGCTTTTTGGGCATGAAAAGGTAACCAATTTCCTTTGGTACCACAGTGGTCTTAGCCAGCCAGCTAGCTGTATGAAGACTATCGTCATAATATATTTAGTATATAGTTCGGTTACCTATCGTCGTCAGGTTCCGATGGTCGTCCGCCATCTTCTTTCGCGTGCAGCAAAACACAGTACTGACCTCAAAACTTATGTTGAAATTTTTGGTTAAGACATTTTAGATTCATTTGAAGAAAATCAAAATAATTGAATTGATAGAGAATGGCCACCAATAAAGTAAAACATTGACTTTATTTCACTATATTGCACTGTTACATACAACACAGCATGATATAATTAAAAATAAAAGAAGAGATTGAGCAATAAAATGCAAACGCAACTTGGGTATTTATTTATTTA
Source organism: Phoronis australis (assembly GCA_002633005.1). NCBI lineage: Eukaryota > Metazoa > Phoronida > Phoronidae > Phoronis > Phoronis australis. The sequence continues at coordinate 637,215 of NMRA01000018.1, read as the reverse complement.
TTTATTGATGATTGCCTGTTAAAGGTGAGAAAAAAATCAAACAATACGATATTGGGTAATTTATTAGAACAACTGTATCGAGGTTCAATGATCAACTTCCGCAGACCAAGTCTCAAAGGGTTACAGTTCTGTTTTGGTTGACAAGGTGTTAACACAGAATGAAGAAACAATTGAAAAGAAAAAGAAAGACAGCAGAGGTCAGTGGCGGATTTAGAGGGGGGCCAAGGGGGCCATGCCCCCCTAAAATTCCGCCAGATTCCATTTGGCAGTACGGGGGTGCGAATGTTTGACGGGCAAAATCCTGGCTAAAATTGCCCTGCCNCCCCCCCCCCCCCCAACTCAAAATACCGGATCCGCCCCTGGAGATAAGTGGTGTTAAGAACAGCAAGAGCAAAAAGTCAAATAAAGAGGATACAAATAGAAAACAAGTAAGGTCTATCTGGAATAGAACAATAGCGATTCATTTTCCAGAACTGAAATTCTGAACCAAATTTAATTGATTTAAAAATCGATAAAATACCAGTAGAACAGTTTGTGGTTGAACTAAAATTATTGTAAACCACTTTCCACTACTTTCTTGGCCTTTTTTGCGTGGTTTTATGTTCTTTCAAAAGACGGCAGCATATGACGACCATTAGAAGGCGTTGTGAAATGGATACCGAAAAGCAATGCACAGTTCAAACCACTCGACATGAGTAAAAAAAAAAGTTTGAATCAACGAATACTATGTATTTCTGAGAGTTAAATCAAATCCTATTCAGAGCATAACTTTGAAGTGGAATAACTGGGTGAGAAAGACAACAAGTCGGTTTTATGCTTAGGCGGACGACCATTGGGTTCCCGAGTATACAGCTTTGTAAAGGCTACAGTGCTCTATGACTATCCTCAAGCTATGAAATGGCTGTTCGATAGTCTTCAGAAGTTCAGTAACTGGCTGGTTACTGCGTGGCTTGTGAGTTCAACAGAGTAACAAGCAATCACAAGAAAATATCCCTACTGCGCATTTTGACGCCAGCAAACTACAGGTACAAGAAATTTTGCTTATGAATTCAAATTAATCACTGACCTTCGCATCGCCACGGTGTCCTTCTCTTTGACTCGTTTAGCTGGATTCGCGAAACTTCGTCTTTTGCATTCGACCGTATTTCATCAGTGCCAAAATTAGTATCTGCGCGCGCAAACGTTTCGATACATTTGTACTATATACACGTGCCAAATTACGTGCCACGCGACATTAGGTGCAGAAAAGTGATAGCAGAGAGTCGCAATCTACCTCATAACCAACGTCACTGGCTATAAGTTAGTATTTTGTAATATGTCAGGTTCTGTTTATAAAACTAAAACAAATTCAGAAGATTTCTGATGATGAATCCCTTCGTTTCAGTCATTTGCCCTCTATCGAATTAATTGTATACATCACACGCACGTTCCCAAGTTCACTAAGAAGGTAGAAACTACCAAAATTCAGCGAATGCACAACACAGAGCTCTGAACATACCCCATGAATCATAGTAAAAGGTACACATTCTCAAAAATTCGAGCCCCCCATTTCTAGGTTGGGTGTATCATACAGAAGTTTTAATTATTTTTAATTCAATTTGTAAATCTAATTTGTAAATATTTATTTAAAAGGGGACTGTAGTCAAAATAATGTTGCATTTAATCGGTTCTAACATACAAATAAAACTCACATTTGCCTGACTTGCGTGCCAAACAAAAGCCAATTCGAATTCATGGTCAAAACACTGAATTCTGAAAGCGATCGCTGATTGGCTGATGTGTCAGTGACGTGAACGGCGGGGTATCGGCTGCTTTACACATTCATTGCTTATGTCATATTTGAAGAGTTTACATCGTAATTTATCATTTTATCAATCGTCCTTATTTTTTATTGTTTGCCACAATGCTGTAAAAGGTTCGCTATGCCTTTTTGTATGGCACCTGGTTGCTCAAACTCTTCGAAAAAGGCGTCTTCTAAAGGGATGGTCATCGCATACCATCGCCGGGTTACCCAAGCCTTGGCCCAAAGCTCAGTGTATATATAGGCCTACAGGTTTAATGGGTAAAAAATGTACAAATAAAATCTGACTCAAATAAATGTCATTAAAACTAAGTCATCCTTGAGTAAACCTAGGAAACAGGTTCCTAGAGTAAACTAACTTCTGTCACGGTATTTACCGGTGTTGGAAATGTTAGCGATCGTTCATCGGCTAGTGCTAGTAAAATTGTGATGTGTTTTCTTGAGTCGGCTTTTTGCGATTACGTCACCTGACCTTTATCAGTTTCTTTTCCCCCTGATTCTTTTATCATGTGTTCGTCGCTGACGGTACCTAGGTTGCGTACATGTTATAACAAATTATCGGAGCTTGTTTCATTTTGTTTCAAGTTTTTAGTATTTTTACACGGCTGCAACGAACAATGGAAGTGTCGGGTGACTATATCAGATTTTGCATGCGCCGCCCACCGGTCCGTTAGCTTTATATGTTGATGTAGCCTAAGTTTTACGACGAGGTGACGAGCATAACTGAGTCAACTATATCCGGGTAGTCAACGGCTGTCTGAAATTTCGAGGATAACGGAGCTCAACACACAGTGGTACGATAGTCTTCATACAGGTACAGTCGGTAACTTACCAACCCTTCAAGTTTACAGAACTGCCGGAGTATTGGCTGACAACTGGCTGACTGGATGGCTAGAGTCCACATTGCCCTCGGCACAGTCACTGACACCAGTTGCACCGGCAAATTTTCGTCTGACGATGACGATGACTAGGTATCACTTTGTGTTGTTTCGGCTCAAACAGGTATCCCTTGTGACCCGAAATTTCACACTAAAATTTCTTATTCCGACAGTATAAAAACGATACTTGATTGCACGCTAACACAGGACAGTGACTTTGCCCCCGCCAAATACGTCACGAGACTAAGCAGCGCTCCAAGCCGGTAATTTTTTGAGCTTCGTTAGAGATTATAAGTTTAATTTTTGGTGAATGTTCCTTCACTAGTTATTCAAATTCCGTCTTACTCCGAACTCCCAAAGCGTGCACAAATTTCACAGTAGTGAAAAAAACAAACTCCATATGACTCGTCTAATCTTGAATAACCGCAATAGGTGGCGATAACGTGTACGGCATAATTACTCTGCGCGTGCAAGCGCAGAGTACTGTTGTTCCTGGGTTTTCTTCAATTTTATTCTTATTCTTATTACTCTACGCGTGTAAGCGCAGAGTACTGTTGTTCCTGGGTTTTCTTCAATTTTATTACTCTGCGCCTGCAAGCGCAGAGTACTGTTGTTCCTGGGTTTCCTTCAATTTTATTCTTATTCTTATTTTTATTCTTATTACTCTGCGCCTGCAAGCGCAGAGTACTGTTGTTCCTGGGTTTCCTTCAATTTTATTCTTATTCTTATTCTTATTCTTATTACTGTGCGCGTGCAAGCGCAGAGTACTCTTGTTCCTGGGTTTTCTTATTCTTATTCTTTATTGTTATTAATTATTTTATTATTAATGTAACATATTCTTCTTATTCTTCTTCCAACCAACTTCGAGGCTTAATAACTCCAAAATGGGTGCAGGTATGTTCTTTAAATTCTGCATATGATTTTTGGCAGTACATAAATTTTGATTCGTTATATAATCATATTCCATATTGCACCGGAGGAGATCGTTTGGTGCAAAGGTCATATAATTTTCAAAATGCTACTCCTCCTTCAGTTTTAAAGCTATCTTTTTCAAATTCGGTACACAGGTATAGGTCAACATGACAATTAAAAAATTACTTTTCTAAGCAATCGACTCATCCAATCAGATAAAACGGGTCAAAGGTCATAAAATTTTGAGCTAGACACTTCAAATTCACAACTCTGATTGCTACGTCTAGTTCAAAATACAAAGTTTCAGGTCATTTATTGCAACCATGGGGTCATTAGATGCGCTGTTCTTCAGAAAATTAGTCCTTTTCATTCACCAAGTATTCTGATGTGTCAACCGTTAGACAACTGTGATTCTCAGCATTAAGCACACTTTTCACGGGCTTTGCAATAAATCTCTAAAAGATGCTTATAATGTACCGGAAAGGGTCAATTAGTGCAAAGGTCATCTATCATTCAAAATGTTATATCTCCTACATTTTTTAAGGAATTCTTTTCAATTTCAGCACACTGGTGTAAGTCAACATGCCAATTTAACACCCTACTTTACTACGCAATAGGCTTAAAGGTAAAGGCAACCTTTTCTTATGTCACTTTTAGCAAAAACAAGGTCTGTTGATTATCCCAGACATATATTTCACTTAATTACAGCTTTTCGCAATTTAATTAATTTCTCGTCCTCTGCTCCGGATGTGACGTTTTGGGAGGCAAGAATTTCGCGCCAATTTCTTTTCATACAGTCTGACTGTGAGAGCAGTCGAGTCAGTCATTGTTCTACCCCTGTTGTGATAAGTTCGGACGTCGTTTGCTTTTGTTTACGAGTCAGTCAACATGCCACGCTGTTGCTGCGTACAAGGATGTACTCATTATCGTCTCACACGCGCTTTGGGTACCTCAGGCATCGCTTTCCGAAAGATGACACACTTCGCCGTACTTGGCTAGCTCACTCGTGTGAAGAACGCAGCGCTACCCGTTCACGCAACGCACAAAGCAGTGGCAAGCATTTTCAGCCGTCAGATTACTACAGAGATATGTATGAATTGATGAAGGTCCCTGCGAAACAACGCCTGAAGAAGGGTTCCAAACCGTCGCTGTTGATTCCCGGCAGTGCCCCGTCGCCACAACC
>NMRA01000018.1:597137-632432 GCA_002633005.1 Phoronis australis | reverse complement strand
CCCCGAGATGTGCGTTTTTGAAGCGAGAAGCCTCGCAAGCTGTGGCCACTATATATAGTGACTAGAGGCACTTCATCTACTGTCACCCATGCCTCCGAACGTACCCAATCCCATAGCGTGCAATTCCAGAAACTAGTAGTTATTCCCCGAGTGCTGTTGTCTCTCGCCCAGAGCTTGTAAGCAGCCCTGCAGCGATGTTGAGTAGTGGGAGTGAATACAGGCCCAGTTTGACACCCAGTGAAAAGGATAGTTCGTCATCCAATGAACAGATCGGTGAGCCTAAGTTTGATAAGTTTATTGTGGACTTGTATTGGAGCTATTTAGAAGGTGCCACGTGTGTGACAAGGGAGTCGCACGGCGGGATGTAATCAGTTTAGGTGCTCAAGTCACCATCCAGTGGGAGTGTGTCGTGGGACAGTTCTTCCTCTGTACGTGAAACGATGAATTCATCTCGGTAGGCAGCAACAGCGTGGCATGTTGACTGACTCATAAACAAAAGCAAACGACGACCGAACTTATCACAACCGAGGTAGAACAATGACTGGCTCGACTGCTCTCCCAGTCACACTGTATGAAAAGAAATTGGCGGGAAATTCTTGACTCCCAACACGTAACTTCCGGAGTAGACGACTAGTAATTAATTAAAGTACGAAAATCTGTAAATAAGTAAAAAATATGTATGGGATAATCAACGAACCCTATTTTTGCTAAAAATGACATGAAAAAAGTTGCCTTCGCCTTTAACCAATCAAAAAATATAGGTCGAAGGTCATTGAGTGCAAACTAAAATTTTGAGCTAGAGACTTCAAAATTAAATATCTGTTTACTAAATGCGATTGAGTTTGAATTTTGAATTTTCGAGCCATTTGATGCACCCATGGGGTCATTAGGTGCATTTTTCTTCTGAAAGTTTTACCAATTCATTCATCTTGTATTCTGAAGTGCTTGAAGTAAAACATCTGTGATTCTTAGCATCAACCATACTTTTAATTGCGTTTAGAATGTTTCCCTCATCGGGGCTCATAAGGCACCGGAAAGGTCAATTAGTGGAAAGGTCACCAAAATATTAACATGTAATTTCTCCTACAATTTTAAAGAATTCCATCTCATATTGGTAAACGGGTTACTGTAAATAACTTCCCATAACAATCGCAGTAATACGCACGCGCAGAGTCCATTATTGTTATGCCGTGACAATAATCTTTCTAGTTCTTATTACTCTGCGCGTGTAAGCGCAGAGTACTGTTGTTAATGGGTTTTCTTCAATTTTATTACTCTGCGCGTGTAAGCGCAGAGTACTGTTGTTCCTGGGTTTCCTTCAATTTTATTCTTATTCTTCTTCCGACCAACTTTGAGGCTTAATAACTCCAAATTGGGTGCAGATACGGTCTTTAAATTCAGCATATGACTTTGACGGTGTATAAATTTTGATTGGTTACATAATCATATTCCATATTGCACCGGAAGAGGTCGTTAGGTGCAAAGGTCATATAATTTTCAAAATGGTACTCCTCCTTGTAACATTTTTGATGAAAAATGTTAGAATTATGTAACGATTTATTATAAATCGATGATTAAATTTATGAACAAATGTGTTAATTAATATCATATTTTGAAGGTCACAAATATTTTAGAATAAGACTTGTTATTGTAAACAACTTGTGGTAAACTTAAGTATTGCGCAATTTCTTCAGAAAAGCTTTAGTTCTGCTAAGTTCTCAGTGTTCTGATAAACAGGATATGATCATCAAAATATGTTTCGGAGTGGTCAACTTTAGGTGGGTTGATTCTAAGAAACACCCACACCGATGTACTTATGCCTTGACCAGTGTCCATGTGATGTTTAGTCATATCTTAGAGTATGAATATTTCTGGAGCAAACATAAGCGTCATTCTCAAAAGAAAAAGTTAGGAGACGAGGAAGCTCAGTAACTTTGGAGAATCAAGTATTTTAGGCAGATCACCGAGTCTGTAGAGTTTCAAGGAGTGTATTCAGTCACTGACAAGGATCATACTCATACACAAAACAAGAATTGGATGTTCATGCGTGGATAAGATCAAAGGGGGCAATTTCTGTAAGTCTCATTAGAGTTTATGAGCTATGAAATGTTCTAGGATATAATATGTTTTAAGATAAATGTTGGTTCGTAAAATGTGATTTAAAGCTCATATACCAATTCAGTTACATTTGAGTAATTTTGACTAATTTCTAAGAGTGACTATTGTTAATAATTTAATTTAGATTCGGTTTTACATAATATTGTCATTTATTTTTAGTATTTTGTGTATTTTCATAGATTTACAGTTCTCACACGGTTCTCACACAGTTCCCACACGGTTCTCACACAGTTCTCACACGGTTCTCACAAGGATTCAAAGTTTTCACTGAGGTTCCAAGTGGAATTAGTAAATAAAATCATCCCGTCAAACTCGGACTTTGATTTTGTCTGTCCAACGCAGAACCTTACACTCCTTCAGTTTTAAAGCTTTCTTTTTCAAATTCGGTGCACAGGTATAAGTCAACATGACAATTTAAAAAATTACTTTTCCAAGTAATCGAGTCATCCAATCAGGTGAAATAGGTCAAAGGTCATTCGGTGCAAACTAAAAGTTTGAGCTAGACACTTCAAATTGACAGGTCTGATTGCCACAGGTAAATCAAATCGGAATCCAAAGTTTCAGGTCATTTAGTGCGAACATGGGGTCATTAGGTGCATTTTTCTTCTGAAAATTTGACCTTTTCAATCAGCAAGTACATGTATTCTGATGTGTCAACCGTTAGACAACTGTGATTCTCAGCGTTTAACACATTTTCCATGGGCTTTGCAATAATTCTCCTAAAGATGCTTAAAATGCATTGGATAAAGTCAATTAGTGCAAAGGTCATGCAACGTTCAAAATGTTATATCTCTTACGTTTTTCAAGGAATTGTTTTCAATTTCAGCACACTGGCCCTTTCATATTGACTTAACTCCGGTCTGAGCGGAGCGTCGACGTAAACAGCGCAGTTAACTGGACCGTTCACACTGGCTTCGGTGCAAAGGGTTGGTGACGCTGACGTCATCGATGTTATCGCAAGGTAGCGCTGCACGCTAAAATTTTTTTTCAATGTGACAATTTGGAACATTTAAATGTGCTAAATGACATTAAACTCATTTTTAAATCGATTGGTTATCATTAAAGCAAAAAATAAGTAGTTACTAGTGACGGCACTGCTCTGTAACTGTCGACGATAACAGTGGCACCTGGCGATAACTTCGATTGGACCGGAGTTAAGCTTTCATACCGCACCGCAACGTTGACGCTGCGGTCTTAAATCCATCTATTAACTGCGATGTTAACTGGAGCTCTTAACTGCGATCCAGGACCGCGTCGACGTTAGTATGAAAGGCCCTTATGACTTCGCAGGAGTGATTTCGGTTAAAATACAACAGAATGAAAAAATGATGAGCGTTACCTAAACAGGAACATCGGAGCTTACAATCTCCAGCTGTGGTGAATGATCTTGTCCTGTTCCCAGCATATTTCTATGTACTGGCTTTCGGGGACCCAAATCAGACTTCAATTAAATATGAACAGAATTTGACTGCTCAAACGCGAACACATTTCCTTTACATGTGAGCGATACTATGATGGACATTTTGTTTTATAATGTCTTTTAAAAGCATTTACAAGTTAGGAAAAAAGATCGTTGTTAACTTCGTGTGATTGAAAATATTCTTATACATGTACCTGCTAAAAATTCATTCGGTGAATGAATGTGCTTGTTTAGTAAACCAAGTGAAAATTTATAAATAATTCCGATATTCGTGTGGCCTGCTGAACATCCATTGATTGTCCTAAAACTGATATCTGTGTATACACCAGATTACACGTGTTTGTATGTGGTTTCTACTCTAAATCACATTGCTATGTTCATTTCTGCACCACTATACTTCTAAATTAATGATTATTGTTCTTCTGGATCCATGTTGTTTTAATTATTCTCAGCAGGTCTGCTGGATGTTAAAGTTTGACAATGCGTTCAGTTCCAGCAACTTTGATTCTAATTGTCGTTCATTAGATGTTTGTCAGTGTTTCTTCAATAAACAGGTTGTGATGAAGAAAATATGTGGGTTTTTTATTTTACATAAGCTTAGCTGGTACTGAGCAGTGGCAGATCTACGTTTTTAGTAAGGGGGCGGGGGTTAGGATTTACGCGAATATGAGGCGCGTAGCGCCGAGCGGAGGGAAGGTCGGGAGGGTGTTTCTCCCCACCCGTGTAAGATATTTTTTGTTTTTTAATATCTGATTTCGTTTTCCTGGCAACAGTTCTTTAATCTTATTTTTAATCGTGTCCCTAGGGGGGTTGAACACCATGAACACCCCTCCCCCGTAGATCCACCTCTGCAGTAGAACTACAAGTAGTACTTGAATGTATTGTTATCTCTTGGACCTTCCTGGGTTCTGGTTTCATAGGTTTTGAAGTTTCTTCAAATTACTTAGGACAATGCTTTGAATAACATCTGCATAAAAATACTGAGATTCTGAGTGTATTGTTAAAATAGGTATTTCGGGCCGGGTCTTCAGTTGTCTCACTAGTTCAGCAATATAGTTCCTGCTGTTCACGTTACCGGCAAAGAAAGCTTGCCATTGCTACATGTATAAACTGTTTGAGTGATATCCCTCAAATTGTTTATTCATTGCAACTGGTCTTGGAAAGTAGTTCCATCCAGTCAGTTGTGGTTTTCAGTATGGGTCTGATGTGTTTGTCAGCAATTAGCCTGGTGTTTATTGTAGTTAGATATTGCTATGATAAGGGCCTGAAAATTGTGAGACCAGGCGAACTTTCGTCATGACAAAATGGCAGACTGTGAACGATTTTTAGCCTTGTCACTCATCAGTCTGGAAACCTTACACGAACGATATCCCGATTGTGTTTCCAACTTTCATTACCTATTGTCTCAGCACGCACAGTGTTGAAACTATTTCTGGCAAACTCAGACAGCAGGATACCTCAGGTGACCTGGGTCACAAGCTAGATTCTATTCATTCAGGCGTGCGTTCAGTAGACGCTAGGACCTAGCTAAAACCTAGTCAAAGTCACGTGTTCTTATTTAAAATGCACGGCAATATCTCACGTAATCTCGCGAAGTCTTGCTTTTTAGCGAGGTCCTAGCGCTACTGAACGGGAGGCTGGATTGTCTCATGTAACATGACTAAGCTCAGTCACAAGACTAACTTGTGTACACCCAGCATGGGGTATAGTGTCAAATTGAATCACGCTATCTGTGCATGGAGATACACCCTCACCGCATCATCAGGTTAGTGCATCATTATTATACATGTAGACCACCTGGGATCGCTACCGTCGACTGCCTGAAGCTACGCAAGATAATTATCCATAATTGAACAGTTAATCCAAATAGTGTTTAAGATTTATATATATGCATAGATTTGACTTGTAATTTTAAATGTTAAAGTTTCCAAATGTCTAATGCTTCATGTATGTATCTCAGTATCTATCTTGTCTGTCTAAGTTTGCAAACTTTTTATTCGTTTATCTTGCCCACCCCTTATGAATTTTTTCATGTGCGCTATTTCAATGAACTTATATGACGACCGATATCCAAGGACCAATCAAAGAATAACACATGTTAATACCCATTTATGGACAACGTAAGTCAGTTTTCTTTTGTGGCGCAGCTCTTGATCCTGCTCCTCTATTATCTAGTTATGGAGGTGAGAATGCACTCGATTTCTGTCTCATATATAAGTCCCTTGATTGTGGCACCGAGGCTCCAATTACCAAATCCCATTTTTTGATACAGAAGGAGTTAAAAACTTTCTTGAACTAAATAAATCAAGTCTAACCGTGTTAAGTATTAACATTCAATCACTTAACGCAAAATTCACTCAATTTGAATCATTCCTGCACAACATCCACTCTAAAGAATTATTTTTCGACATTACCTTAATACAAGAATCATGGTTAAGTACGACCAGCTGCCTTCCAGTCTTTCAAATTGACGGTTACAACATGTACTCCAAACCTGCATCAGGCTTATGTTCAACACACGGTGGCCTTATCACTTACGTAAATGAAAATCCTCCTGTCAAAACAATTCAAGTTCTTGATACTTATTCTACGTTCGAAGGCCTACTCACTTTTATCTCTATTAACAACAAAATAATCTGCGTCGGAAACTTTTACAGACCGCCGACTTCAATCGTTAGAACCTTTGACGTGTTTATTGAAGAGTTCTGTCCCATCATCGAAAACCTTCAAAATCAGCCTGAAACACGTCTGATTTTAGGTGGCGATTACAACTTAAAACTTCTAGAGACACAAACAAATAATAAAGTTCAAACATTCCTGGATTTTATGACAGATCACAATTTAAGACCTTCAATTACATACCCTACACGTCTTAGCCCCACATCAGCAACTTTAATAGATAATTTTTTACATCAACATCATACGGTCACATACATATACTCTATACACACTCTGGTATTCTTCTCTCTTCGATTTCAGACCACTGTCCTATCTTCATTGCTTCATAATCAATAAAGAAAATCAACCCTAAACGCCCTACTTTCGTCTCAAAATATTCTTACACACAGCAAACAAAAACTCACTTTCTCAATAGCTTGCGGAACTGCAATATCATGGAAAAGCTAGGCCGCAGCTTAGATTGTGACCCCAATCACAACTACGCAATACTGGGTGATACTTTGACATATCTCACGAAAAACATATCTCACAAAAAACACTTTGTTAGACATAATAAACACAAACACGCGCTTAACTCGTGGATTACACCTGGGCCCAGTTGCATAAAAGTTATACGCCGCATAGCAACAATGACGTCGCATTATCACGCGTCACGTTGTTATTGTTGAACAATGCACATGACGTCATGCAACAATCAAACTTATCCAGCGGATATCTTTTGAAGCTTTATGCAACTCAGCCCTGGTATTTTAATTTCCATTCGTTACGGAGATTAACTGTAAAAACAAACCAAGACAACACCTAGCAATACACAATCCTACGCTACACTCCACAACAAACTAAAAGTATACAACAAGATTCTCAAAAAACTGTTGATTCCGCTAAGCATCCTACTATTATGACACATTCGAAAAAGGAAAGTCTGACATAAATAAAACATGGGATACAATCAAGACAGTTATGAACAACGGCGTCCGAACCAAAAAATGATACCCCAGAATGTCTTTTACGTTCAGATAACACTAAAACCAGTTACCTACCCGAAATGGCGAGTTTATTCAACACCTACTTTACCCAAATCGGCTCTTCACCTTCTGAATCAATAACTATGATAAAATACAAGAATTTCAAAGACTATCTTCCCACGCCAAACAAATTTAAGTTCTCTTTCAAACTAATTAATAATAAACAAGTATTAGATATTACAAGAGACATGGACACAAAAAATAGTACAGGTCATGACAATTTATCATCTAAAATTATCAAAATAAGCAGTCCTTTTACAATTGAACCTCTCACGACCATCATCAACCAGTGCTTGCTCACTGGTATATTTCCAGATGCTCTAAAGATTGCAAAGGTAATCCCAGTTTTTAAGCAACATGGTTTGGACCAGAGCACCCGGGCAATTATAGACCCATTTCTATTCTTCCAACAATCTCAAAAATTATAGACAAAATATCCATACTCAACTTTCAACTTTCCTAGATGAAAATGATATTCTTAATAAACATCAATATGGTTTCAGGAAATGTCACTCTACAGAACTTGCTTCGCTTGAACTTTTAGACCGCATTTGTTCCCATTTTGATTATGACATGAATCCCCTGGTCATCTTTCTTGATCTCTCTAAAGCTTTCGACACAATAGACCACCAAATACTCTTGCAAAAGATAAATCACTATGGTATTACTGGCGTTGAATATACACTGTTTCAAAGTTATCTCTCAAACCGCACCCAATATGTTTCATTAAGTGATACAACTTCCAGTTGGTTACCAATATCTACCGGAGTTCCCCAAGGCTCTGCCCTTGGCCCACTTCTCTTCCTAGTTTACATAAATGATCTTTCGTTTTCTTCGCCCATGGACACACTTCTTTATGCTGACGACACTTGCCTCGTCACACCTTACAAACTGACTGAATCTTCCCAACAAACTTTACAGCAATCAACCACCATCAACAACAACCTTAAATCTATTTCAGACTGGTTTTCCGTGAAAAAACTTTCAATTAACACATCAAAAAGTAAATTAATAATCTTCCACTACACCAAAAAGAAAATTGAAAAATGTATTATTCCCTCCATTTATATAAATAGCAAAACAATATGTCATGTGAACAGTTTCCCTTTCCTTGGTATTACTGTTGACAAAAACCTCTCATGGTCCCCCACATTAACCTCAGCTCAAACAAACTTAACAATATCGGTGGACTCTTATATCAGTTGAAATCTCATCTTCCTCCTCTAGCTCTCAAGTTGATATATAATTCACTTGTCCTCCCACATTTAAACTATGGCATTGCAACTTGAAGTTTTGGCAACACTAAGAAACTTCAGACAGCCCAGAAGAGAATCCTTAGGAATATATCAAATTCCAGTTATAATGCTCACTCTCTGCCCATATGTAAGGAACTTCGCCTTCCTCTACATGTACTTCTAGACATCTTTAAGACCTCAACTGTAAAATTTTACTATAAATTCCTCAATAATCAGCTTCCTACGTATTTTTGTACTAACAATTTCTTTAGTAAACCCATCCAATATAAACCAACCGGACACATTAAAACTCCTACATACCTGAATCAATACTCAGCTGCTATTCCGACAATACAACCCAAAATTTTAACTTCTCCGTCCAACAAATTGTCATCAAGAGCCTGTATTACATTTGAGATTCCTCGACTTACAAACAACAACGAAATACCAGTCTCTGCTCTAAATATAATAAAAACATATTCTTTGCAAGCATTCTGCAGGTTCTTAACCAATTTTATTATTAGCAACTACGATCCAGTTTGTCATATTTCCAATTGCTTCATATGTAACCGTATCTAATTGTATTCTCAAAATCTCCTGAGCTGTGCCAGTTTATTTCTTGGCTCCTGGCACGTGGGTCGTTTTCAGCACTAATTCACTTTTTCTTAAGCTTTCCTACTGATTTTTGCATTTCCGTTTATTTATTTTGTACAGGGGACCTTCTTATTAGTGGTCAATAACCTTTAGAAGGCCTCCTAATTGAAATCAAATTTTAATTATTGTATTATTATAATGTAATGTAAATAAAAGTGTTTTCTCTCTTTCTCTCTCTCATGCAAGAGGCGTCGCAGCAACTATTTCGTTTCTGCCGTGATGTTTAATAGCCGCGTGCTTGAAGCACATACATGTACAATAAACACAGATTTGTTGACTAATGCCCTCGCTCAATGAACAAATATGACAAAATCAAAATGAATTAGACTCGATTTGATAACTGCAACACTCGATCTCCCCGTTTTTTTTCGTTGTGGGGTTCGCTGCATTTCAGCAAGGAAGTCCAAGCCCTTCTCCATTTCCAAGGGAAGATCCAGGATTCTGAGTTAAGGGGGGCCAGGGTAGAGTATTAGCCAGGATTTAGCCTGTCAGACATTCACACCCCCGAACTGCCAAATGGAATCTGGAATAATTTCAGGGGGGCCATGGCCCCCTTGGGCCCCTCTAAATCTGCCACTGATTTCAGACAGGGTGCGTGCATGCTTTACACATTTGCCCGAAACAAAGTGTTGGGCTCCCCGTTATGGTATCCTAGATCTGCCACTGCTTGGTGGGTGAGTAAAGAGGGAGCGTCCAATAAAAAGTCACCCCGAGCATCACCACACTTCTGCACACTACTGCTTGTAAGTCTACGGTTTCATCCACGATCTTGAATATTTAATTTGGTAGAGTATACAAACCAATTGACGAAGTCCACCCCAAGTACAGTATCTTTACACTTAGCTCTCAACACAAAGATTCATTTGATTGTGCTCATGAATAAAAGCACCCTTCATAACAACTGAGTAGAGTGTCAAGCAGTTAATCAGCATGAGAGAGTTGTTGGCTAAGAGACCGAGTAGGAGATAACTTGAGTTCAAGTCCTTACATAGGCAAGACCATTATCTAACTGCCCTCACTCAGAGAATTTCAAGTCATCCAATGGATTGATAGCCACTGCATATTGTTTCAACATTTCTGCAAGTTTCACTCTCGTGAAAGCTAGAAGTCATTCTTCTGCTTTTCAACAAACATAACTTCAGCAGAGGAAACCCCAGTTTATCAGAAAATTCCTTTATACATGGTATCATCAAAGCACCCGTTCACTTTACAGTCTTTTCAATTCAGAAAATCTTTTAGCAATGACTGAAGGCAGAAGTAGAGGTTTGAACTGACAGAGATTAAAATCAATGGTCTGCTTCTGAATGATCACAATGCCTGTGAGTTGTTTTCTTCTTCTCCCTTCTCATAGCTAGTTACAACAACTGGTGCTGCAGGAGTTCGGGGAAGTGGCAGGTAATCTTGACATTTGAAGATTTCATGAGGGATGTAGATGTCACCCTCATCACAAGTCCTCTGAATGGAAGTCTTCTTCTAAAAATTACAACATTAAGACACAGGTCAGGTCTCTAGCTCCTCAACTTTGTTTATAAAGCATAAAAATGGTTTCAGGTGATCAGTGCAATGGGCTCACCTGAGCACGTCTGGTACCTTTGTCAGGCTTCCCGCAATTATCATAAATATACAAAATTCAGAGAAATACAGGGAGAAACACGTCCTCGCGATGAATAGATGGAACATCGTGTCAGACACTGCAATTACAGTTTCACCTATTTCCGAGACAGTAAATGAGGCTTAACAAAAAAAATCTCTTTCTTAGGGCTCATTTTGAAGAAAGAGCACTTTATCAGGACTATGCACTGAAGTGATGCTGGTGCGTTATTGTGAAACTGAGGTCTTGGTCAACATGAAATTGTGTTTGTGGCAAGATCCGATAGTAGGGGTATGAATCAAGTCATTGCATCTGAAATTCTCTGAAGACACTATGGATTTGAAGAAATGCTTTATGCATATGTGACGGTTTATCTGGAAGCAGCGTTTTTTGCTTTAAACGTCATTAGTGTCGGATGACTTGCTACATTAGACTTTGTAAGCTTTTTAGATGCTGTATAAGTAACTTGACCATTGTGGTCCACACCAGAACCCATTTTGTATGACTCAGTCTGTCTGCAGTGGTTCCAAATATATCACTCTCTGTCTGTCAGGAATAGATTGACACTGTTCTTAGTTTAATAATATCTTGTTCTGTTTGTATAGCACTTGATAGACATGACCCATGAGGTCCTAACAGTGACAATGTAATTTGTTTACAATAGTATGGTAGGGAACATTCTGCAGCCTACTATATGTTTGTAAAAGATTGGGTAGATTCCAAAAAGCTCTAGAATGTGCTTCAATTGGTAAAACGTTGCAGAACATCGTAAGAGACTATAAATACACAGCCACAGGCTAGTTGATAACATTTTAAGTTGGAGTTTAAGTTAAAGTTAGAGTTACAAGACAGTTACACTTGAGTTGCCCTGAAGAGAATCTGATTCAGCAGTTACAGCCATGGTCAATAGAAAGCCAGCTATAGAGACAGCAGTTTATTGAATCAACAAGTGTAACAGTTGGTGCAAATTTCTCAGAAGTTCATCACATGTCAAGGCTTCGCAGCACTGGCTGAAGCACAGAACAGACATTACATCAGACGTTTTCTATAAGTAGACTTAGGAATGTACAGTCCAGATTAATAATCAAAAGTGATCAACTTGAACCAATCTTCAGTCTTTAGTCGCACCAAAAGTTATTAGCACAGGTCAGTAACCTGCACCCACCCACACATGGGGAAAACTGTGACAACATCTTTAGTTGTACACGTATCTCTCTTCAAAGGACAGACTTCAGAAATTGCGAGAGGTAACGCAGCACTCGATTTGGCAAGCTGCAAGTCACCAATGCGACTTCAGATTGTGTTTGGTGACCTAGGAAAAATTCCAAGTTGCCACAACTTCGACACTGCGAGTGTCAAAGTCAAACAATATTTCCCTCTAAATTTGTTTCAAGGTTCGTGTTGACTTCCAAACTTCCAATTACTAAAGTCAAACAATATTTCCCTCTAAATTTGTTTCAAGGTTCGTGTTGACTTCCAAACTTCCAATTACTAACAGTTTTTTTACATTAATTACCTTAGATATGCAATTTTTCCATTTACGTCATGAGTTCAATGCATTTGGCATCACGCTTAAGTTACAACAGGAAGTAAACAGACAAAAGTCCGATTTGTTCAGCAAAAATCAGGCAAGATTGGCCATGCGGTCGTCTAGGTCCTATGCTCGTCTGTCGATTGGCGGCAGAAGGAATGCAGAAGGGAGGAGTTAGAGACTGAAAGTACCCACATTTATAGGATGGGGGAAGGGTGCCATTACAAACATGTTCTCTTTTTGTTTTTATTTTCTTTTTGGTGGACGGGAATTGTGGACGAACAGGCAACCTAATTCGTTGGCACTGGTAAATAAATTGTTGTCAGTTTTGGCGTCCTCAGATTTCATTTGGTGTCTTGAGATTGTGTCAGGTCACCAAATGTGACTTAGCATTAATAGCTGTAGCGTAATACGTACCCATTGCATAAAGCAATAATATTCAAATGCTGGAGGTGTCCATTTGAAGATAGTAATTTTCAACATTTTAACACTAGGTGAGTAAAAACTGACACAGTTTGTCTAAGCTGTCATCAAGAACCAACTAAGAAAATAATAATTTCAGGTCAATTTTTATATTTAAAATGTGTCCAATAAACTTGACACATCATGTAGTTGAGGTGTGTAGGTGTGCGTAAGATATGGCATGCAAGTGAGGCAACTAACACTACAGAACACTTACCGTTGACAAAAACGAGGAAAACATCTTCTTGATTGAACTTAATGAGCCCATTTCACTATCGGCTTTGTTGACATGTTGTTCTAGAGCATCCAAGTTCTTTTTGACCAAATTAACAAAAGCCTGAAAAGCCAAGAGCCGATATCAATTTGTTGCTAACAATAAGTAAATGTGATAAAATTTCTAACTTTATTGATCACTGAAGTTTTTGTTTTGCCCTTTTCATGGAAGATGAGTTCGGAAAATGAAGGGCCTGTTCTTGTTGAGTACCATAACTGTTAGTAATTTCTTGAGTTTGTTGTTGAGCAATATATTTTGCAGTAGACCAGGCAAAAAGATTGGTCATATGCACAAAGAATTGTGGGATAGCAGTCATCCAAAGCATTTCCACTGGCAGACGTACACGAACCATCTGTAGCAATCATTTCATTTTAGTAGTATTCGGAGCAGCCAGAATCAGTTTATCATAAACGCGAGTAAACAGGTAGGATATCTTCTCTGGCCAAATGAACTGTCACCGCCTGTGTGACACTTCCTGGATTCTGGCTAGGATGACTGGTATTCTACAAATCAAATCTACTCTCTAGGACAAGTACAATTATACACACAGATTTTCGCTATCTGTAAAAGGGTCAATGGCCAAAAGTGAAAATGTGCCAAAAAGATAACTAACTTGTATGTTATGTCACATTTTTTTGTTTTTAACCTATATTTCTTTATTAAAGTGACAAAATTGAAATCAATGCAGATAAAAGTGTAGTGAACAAACTGTAATTTTTCCGAAAAAGTCATTTCGTGGCTGAGCTTTCAAAGTTTAAAGAAGAACTGCGCAATTATATTGAGACTGGCCCACACACACCGTTACTGAGATAACCTAGGAAGTAAATGCAAGAATCTTGTTAAGGAAGCTCGTGTGATCATGTTCTTCCCTACTGCAATACATGGCGACATCTTGCAAAGTGTAGAATGTTCTTGTGTTTTTGGGAGATTCTTGCTTCTACGGAATTCACACCTGTTCTAGCAAGGCCCACGAATTTAAAATAGAAAATCACGACAACACATGCCAGACTAACGAAACACAGTGGAAAATGCAGCACTTTACGTGCAGGTTTCATAGCTCCGATAATACAGCATGCTAATGTTGACTTAGATAGTGATTAATTTTAAGCGATTTTACGGTAGCACAATACAAGACTAACAATGAAATGAGTACCTCTAATTTATCTATTCTATAAAATATTTTCTGCATGTGAGCACTTTTCGCTTGTATTTCTGGCAGGGACCTCTTTAGACACAAAGTAGTATCACTGCGTATCTGAAAAAAAATTGTAATCAAGGTGTCCTGAATTAAGGAAGAGACTATAAAAGATTTTGAAAATAAATGGAATATCAACATTTACAGTCAGTAGATCTACATTTTCGGAAGCCTGAACCTTATTTGGCTATGGGGCCCCCTCACAATCTGGCCCATTTACATAATTTCCCCGATACTGTACTAATAGGATGTCAAATTCTTCCTGCCACCCCAGTCTGCTCAGTCAATGCCACATATCGCCAGTGAAAATGTTTCAACAGGCCCTACAGTGCACTACTTACTCGATGCTGCAACATGGGCCCCTGTTTTATGCGCCAGGTCCTTAGTATATATAAAAATAAAGGTTTGGTACATGTTGTACCGCGCATGTGGGCCCATTGCACTGATCACCTGGAACCGTTGTTATCCTTAATATATAGTAAAAACTGAGCTGAGGAGCTAGAAACCTGACTCAAGGGTTTAGTAGTGTGTCCCAGTTGGACTCGAACCCACAAAATTGAGTAAAGAAAGCAGGCACCTATGACACTAGGCCACACTGCCTCCTCTCCTAAGCAGGATATTTTAGTCAATTCATTGAGAAAGCTGGTGCCAAAGGCCTGGAGCTTAAAAAGACAGAAAGGCAAATTAAAGAATTAATAATGTCTAGTTCCTTATTTCACAATATGCTGACCACAGTTTTCTTTCTAGGCTCTCCAAGATTTTGAATGTAACCTAAACACTTCATTGATATGTTTGCAATACAAAATTCTACAAAGAATTATTGTAATCAACAGTTTTTTTACATAAAATTAAGATAGTTGACTCTGAAAAGTGTTCATTTTGTACAGTTGAGACTGAAACTTTAGAACACATTTTTTATACCTGTAAAACAAATTTTCTGACAGAAATAGAAATCTGTGTGCTAGTCAGAGGTTTAATTTTCATATTACCACAAGAGAAATACTTTTTGGTGATATTTCTGACGCAGGAGGTAAATTTTTAAATTGGTTTATGCTAATATGCAAAAATTCATCTATCAAGCAAAATTTAAGGTTACAATACCAAACATTTTTGGTTTCATTGGAGTGTTGAAATATCAGAATTCAACTGTCAGAAATTTTCTGCTTCTGAAAAAATGGTTTTACTGAAGAATGTAATTACAATCTGGAGAAAATTACCCCATGTCTTCTCTGGTGAGCATACGGAATTAATTAAAAACAACTTTGTTTGCATGTGTATTATATGCTCGTGTGTATGAATATTCTTTGCCCTTATACATACGCTGTACATGTTTGCTTAATTCAATAAATATTAAAAAATTCAAAGTAGCTTCGTACTTTGTGATTTCATAAATAATTTAAATTAATACTGCTAATCTGCAGGTTTCTTTAGTTTAGCTTGACCAAACACTGCTTAGGAATGTGCCTGTTAGAATGCTTGAAAAAAATATTTTTTTCAATAACGACAAAATGAACAACCTCTTAAACTTCAACCTTTTGTCCCTTTTCACCAACTTTAATGACAAAAATGTGAGCTCCAACAGCTCAGGGCCACTGACTACTAATCAAAGGCCACATTTTAGTACATTCACATATGGGCACTTAACGATTTTTCTATGGTTATTAATTTAATTTGTACAACCTTCAACTTCGAAATATGAGTGTTCAATTATTTCAAACACCCTGAATTTTGTGCAAAATAAGAGGAGAGTAAGCCAACATAAACCAACTGTGTGCGTTTATGCTTTACCATGTCAACAGTATGTTAATACTCTACCATGTCAACAAGCCCGCAAAACTCGTCCAATCTTGTAAGCATTTCTTCTATGGTTTCATCAAGCACTTGTTGCTGAAAATCGCATTCACAAATTATCGATATTTTTCACAACATCTAAATCAAAGCACAACTCCTACTTTCCCACATATTTCTCTTCCGGCAATCTCTAGTATCTCCATAAAACCAGTCAATAAGTTCACATGAGCAAAATCGTACAATCATGAAGAATCAGCCAGAACATCAACTACTGGTGAATACAAATGAATGACTAAATAATTGTCATAAGTAGTGTAGTGGACTTGACCAATGACACACCAGCACTGGTTATACTCAGGGAAATCAAAGAGAGACACTGATGAAGAACAATCCCAACACTAAAGGCTGATACAAGCATCTCAGTGGCAACATGCCAATGTGTGTTTTGTCCTTTGAATGGGCTAATTAGATGCATCTGCAATCTGAAGCTGCTGAGTGAACGAGACAGAAACTGTGCACATGGTGAGCTCAGCAATTATTACCAAAACTGCTTGTATCGGTGCTGCAGTTGGTGGATTGAATTGGCAGTGTAGGTTTGCGTAAATACACAGCTTTGGATCAATCTGCGTAAAAACTGACCAAAAGAAAATCTAACATAAAATTTATATCATTAAAATAATCTTCCTTGAACAAAACAAAACTGGCACAGGCAAACAGTGCTAGATTGGACATTCTGTTGTGAACTAACTGAATTTTCATAGGGATGGCAAGACAAACTTGAGTACCATGAATCAGGGTGCATTGATTTCTATTTCAGACAGAATACAGTTGACAGGAACAGACTTGCAGTTGTTAATATTGTTTTTGATAGCGTGGAAGAAGGTCATCAAGTCCAGTGACATATGCATTGTCAGGCAAAACCCAGCGAGAACTGTACAGTGCCTCGTAACCATATCCTTTGGAAGAGAAGCTGTGGTGTATGAACTTGGAATTCCGTTCTCAAGGTCGCGTATGCGTGAACTTGGAATTACAGCAATCAGTGCAGAAACTTTTTATTCACTGCCATGAATTTTTGTAATTTTATTATTGGCCCCTTAATCATCCATTTCTCATTTACCATTTGAAGGAATATGTAACAGTCAATTAATGGTATGTAAGAATGTCAATAGTTGAAAAAAAACAATAAAGATTGCAATTAAAATTTACATTATATCATTATTAGAATGTGATTTGGTTTAGTGCAGAGCAAACATTTTTTAAAACGAACATGATTAATTGAGTGAACTTGCCAAGTTTCCTAAGGTATTCCAAGTTCACTCATACCCAATCTTGACTTGACATGAGATAACTAAAGACATCAATGTCCTCCAAAGGTGTCCTTCTATGTGCAAAAGTTATTTATAACACAGGGCTTTGAATGACCCATTACAAAAACAAGGAAAAATATTCAGGTGATGTATTGTTCTACAAATAAATAGGCATATGTGATACAATATTTTTTGTTGTAAAATTTAACTGCAGGAAAATTTTTGTGCATGAATAATGTCAAAATAATGATAAAAAATAGATGATAAAAAGGGAGACTGGAAATCAAATAAGAGGAAATTGAAACCAAAATCCTCTTGACTTAAACTAATTCCAAGCCATCACAACATGACTTGGATGTTTTAATCAGCGTGACGCATAACTCGTTTAAAAGCTTCCGGTGAAAAAGTACCAATGGGATGGCCACCGTCTCTATACTGGGGCCAGTTACAGAGGGTGGTCAATGCCTAAGCGTCACTGATGACTGTTTCAGTGAGCAATTTACAGCTATACAACGTTGCCTCGTTGACGTTGAAGTTGTAGTAATAACGTCTCACTACAATTACAAAGTGTTGAAGATTTTTAACTTAGACAGATAAAGAGCTCACGTCGCTGTTGGAATCAACATCTAGGTATCCAATATAGTCATTTGTAAACTGGTTAACGAGAACTTCGACAGATTTTTCCCTTTGTTCACTCCCTTCTGCATCATTGTTCGTGTTTTCGCTTGACATGTTGTCTTCCTGGTTTCCATAATCTACCTCCATCTTTAAAGAACGCAACTGAGTGACGGGAGTAGCCGAATAAACATATAAACTGCACAACTTCAATAAGCACTTAGTTGCTGTACAAAATTATATATTTTTATGAAGTCGTAACTGCATGAAATTTAAAAACAGTTGAAATTTAGAGTCTACTAAATGTTCCGGAGCTTCACGATGATTCGGCGTCAGAGAAAACATGGCGGAACAAGAGAAGGTAACGATTGACGGTAAAGCTCTGAAAGAGCTCCGTGTAGTGGATCTCAAGAAGGAACTAGATAAGAGAGGGTTGTCAAAAAGTGGCAGTAAGCATCAACTGATGGACCGACTGAAAGCTGTAAGATATTCTTCTTTAGTCTGCATACGTAATGCCCCGTGAACATCGACACAATCTTGTGCAAATACCGCGTCCTCGGCCGGGCTCGGGCTCGTAGAAAACTTAGCAAAGTCAAAGCCTTCAGTGATTTATGACCAGCAGGGATTAAATATGTTGTATTTAAAGCTACTAGTGACACGATATGTCTTCTCTCACTTTTGATTTCACTGGCTGACTGTCCATATTACCTATGCTTTTATTTTTTGGATTACACATTTCGTAGTGTTCTGTACTGTTCTGTTTACTATACTTGTTCAGTTGTCTCCCGTGTTTGACCCACTTAGATGTATGTGGGTCAGTGATTTGCCTTTGGCATTGGGGCATTGGAGGGCATGCCAACATTTTGTGAGAACTTTCACGTGGCATTTTACTTTTTTCTTGTTTGTCTAAATAAATATTTCTACTTCATTATTAAAAATGTTTTAATCTGGAAATTTTGTGTAACAACAGAGTTTTTGTGTCTCAAATGTTGAACTGAATAGGTGCAGTCTAACAACCCTAGCCAATCACAAAACCCATTCCCTGTAAGAGAGCCTTGCTTGTTTGATTTCTTTGAACTATTGAAACACCATTGAAATGGTTTAGTCCACACTTCTAAAGTTGTTAGTCTTTAATCTAATTATGAAGAAGCATGCATTAAAAGTGTGTTTGCATGCACAATGATGTCGTGTTGAAAAGGCATCATTCGGGAATACTTATTCAGTGAATCTTGTTTGCAGTAAAAATTCTTTTTGCCTGAATTACGAAGAACAGCTTTGAATGACATAAAATACTTGGCAAAGGGAGAGAACTCAAAGGACAGTTGACTACTCCATGTGTGACATTTCTTATGTTTTCTACAACAACTACAATTATTATAGCATACAAAATTTATAATTTTTATCAGCATGTGCCCAACATAAGAACTTTTGGTTGTTTCCGTTGTTTGATGAGTTTTGCTATACAGCAGATACAATAAGTATGACCCAAGACCGCGTCAGCCTTTCATTAAGCAATACCACATGTATGTTTGAATGGAATATGCCAATACTTTTATCTTTAAAACTACAATTCTTTATAAATTCAAGCAAATTTATTACATCACATAATGTTATTCGATTTTATTGAAAATTTGGAGCATAGTAGAAATGAAAAATGTAATCTCTACAAATTAAATCTACAATAATTTTGTGCAAAACGGTTCAGTCGACATTCAAATTTTGCCTCTTGCATATCTCAATGAAGTTTAGCCAACACAGTATTGTACTTCATATGGCATAGTTTTTTGTCAGGACTTGTCCAAGTTGTTTCAATGCTGTAACTGTTGATATGTTCGTGACTGTGCAAGGTTTTTATTTCAACAGTTTGCAGTGTTTTACAAAGTTGAATTTGCTTGTTAATTGCCTTTCTATGGCCCTGTAGTATGTTCTGATTGTATTATGTGGGAATATCTTTGGTTAAAGACAACAAAAGCTTGAACAGAATTGAGGTCTGCTGTCTAACGTCTTCCTAATTGCTGTCTCAATTCCTGCGTTATCATACTGTTTAAAAAACATCACGTTTTCTCATACTTTTTCATTTGAAAGAGTTTGAAAAACTAAATTCATTACATGTTTAGTATGAATGTGATATTAATCCCTGAAGATATTTGTAATTACCAGTGAAATATGGCAATGTTATTTTGAAAAAAGTTCATTTTTACTGCTACTGTGTTGGAACTGTTTCGCCGCTCTCTTGTTTAATGTGGCCAATAATAATGCACCTGTTAGAATACCTAAGAAAATCTGTTTTGATCAATTGTGGCACAACGTTCTTAAACTCTAAATTTCAACATTTTGTCATTTTTTACCAAATTCATTGCCAGATGTGCATCTTTAAATGTATGGAATTTTCCTATATCAAAAGTGCACCTATGAAGTAGGCGGAAAAGTGAAAATAAATTTGCCTGGCCGAAGTACTCATGATGCCGACTTTAAAACATGTACACTTGAGGGCCCACTGACAACTTGTACACTTACCCATCTCTATATTTCTTGCAGCAACTGTTACTGGAGAAGTTGCAACAACAACCAGTCTCAGATCAAGGTAATGCGCAAAAAGGGGCTGTTAGAATAATGTCATTTTCGTAAATGACGTTGTGGAGAAATACGGTAGTCTTGCTGCAATTTTGTCCAAAAGCTATTGCTGAAAATTGTTCATTTTTTAAAAGCTTATTTCTTAGTTCCAAATGTGATCTATTTTAATGGTGTTTTTCGGTAATTTGACATGATTATTTTACTAAAACGCATATTGATCCATGAAGTTGATTTTTATAAAACAGGAATGTGAGAAAGACTGGAAAATCAGCCGTGTCCGAAATCTTAGAATTTATGGAAACGAGTGCTGACAACATTTTGATTTGCAGTTTTAGACAGTTTTAACATCCGCGCAAATTCACACAATGACGTCAAAAATATAAATAGCTATGTTACTGACTGAACAAAATCGACTTATGAAACTTTGTCGTAGGAAATATATTTATTTGACCGATTATTCGCTATTATATCCACTGGTGCTCAACATCTTCATATTAAACTGTTCGCACACCCAACATGCGACGCAGCTGCAGTATATGTAACACTGGTTTGTTTCTGCGGCAGCGCGTGCGACATACTTATGAGTCACCTGTCACTCAAACAGATCTTACCAAAACACTGTTCCCGTCAACGAGATAGTAAATAAGGTCCTAGTATTAGCTTGGTTACGTATCCGGGAGTTTATTTGAACATTTTAGAACTGTTGCTTTATGTGAATGGTGTATATTCAATCAACAAAAGTTTGGAATTGTTATTCTGTAACGTGCAGTAGGCCAGATCACAATTTAACCTCAGACTAAGCCCCACGTAGTTCTCACTGCAAAACATCACCAAGTGCAAGTACTGGGGCTGTTCAACTAGCCGCTGCAAGTGAGTTAGCTTATTCGATGCTAATTATGCTTTATTATGAACGTGGTTTGTCCTGGTAATCTAGGCCCTTGCAATCCTGGTGCTGCTGTTACTTGTAATAAATTTTATGTGTCGTATGTTCACTCCGGCCCGATAGCAGTGCCGTCAGCTCATCATAAGTTCAATTTATTTTTTATACTAGTCTGCAGATTTAGATCAATGCTACGGGCCATGGTTTCATTTTACGACTCACATGATAAAGACTGGGTGCTTGTGCAGTGGGGCTGCATCACAGTCGGGCACATGCCCAGGGAGATTTCTCGACTCGGTCAACAGCTCATAGAAACTGTATGTTCCACAAGCTGTGTTTTGAAAGGGAAAAAGAAATGAAGCAGTTATGCGAAGTGGGGCCTTGACGTTCCTTGTGTGTATATTTTTTCTACGAACTGTGAGAGAGTAGCGGGGAAGTTATTGACCACTCAAAAACTACTTTGCTGAAAGTTTGACAATTAGTAGGGTTGTCATTTTCACGGTTGCAGTCTTTTGCAATAAAAAATGAGACTGAGACGCACATTTCCAAGTCACAATTGTCTGCCAGGGGACCGCTTGCGCGCTAACAACGAGACTGACCAGTGTTGCAGTGCGATATCAGGGAAATTGTTGTGGGTATTTGATAATAAGGGCTTCTTACGTAAAAATAAATATGTTTTTCCACCACAAAGTGTTGTAAGTTGATCATTTCAGAATTAGTAGAAACACCGCTGATATGCCCTAGTCAGGCGCATCTGGAAATTTTAATTAGCTGAAAATGTTAGTTGCTGTGAAACGCATTATCCCATCTCCAGGCGACATGTTGACAAGTCCTAGGGAGGGCTTTTTAGTAGCACATATACAGCTTGGTCTTATGCGTGTCCAACTCCCCGTAGTATTTTGTTATCTGCTTTAGTTTCTGCCTTTGAAGCTGCCAAGTGATATGAAGAAAGTTTATGAAATTTGATAAATGTTTTTTTAATTAAACTTAGGGCGTGTTAGATTTTAAAAATATTTCCTCAATCGTATGTTCTGATTGAGCCAGCCACTGAAGTCTCAGGTAATGCATGCATGATGCATGGCCCACTTTTGCAACTATTGGGTTGACCAACCTAATAAAATTTGAAGCATTTTCTTTGAGTCACTAGTGGATTTGTTGTTGGTAACGAAAATGGAATCTTATTACTGTAAGAAACAGGAGATTTTAAAGGAGTAAAAGGCCTAATTCAATTTGGCTTTTCGGCACGCTACTTAAAACAGGACAAATTACTGTAATGTAAGTTGAGTGTGACTGGTGGTGATAATTGGAAATGTGGGAATACCTAAGAAACTTTCTTTTCTATTTTCAGATGGAGCTCCTAATATTTCAGTAAGTATCATTTTTGTGTGAAATTTTATGCTAAGAGTCCACGAAATTCTGATGCACATAATAGATATGCAATAATTTGAAAAGTTCTCTGACAAAAGTGCTTTCACAGAACTTCGCAGAGTGTAATTGACAACCGATATTTTGTTAAACTTAGCGAAGTTATCGTAGTTCCTGAAGTCTTGGCGTGCAATCCTGTCATCATATCAATAATCATACCACCCAGTACACATTCAGTTACCATTTAATAAATTACATGTGACAAATAAGAAATGTTAGTGTCCATTGAACATAATTAGGTCGTCCATTTCCACATGTCCTAGATGAGCGAGTACTTAGAGAGTAACAAACACATTATGAAACTACAGGTGTGGGCACACTGCACAGTTGTGCATTTACGCAGGCTGTTAATAATTTTTGGTCCAGTTTGACATTAGGGCTTTTCAATGCCCAAAACTCACTACTGACAAATGCTGATTGATCATGCATGTTGGTCAAGATGCACTAAGTAAATCGCATCTCAAAGGCTCAGTCATCCATAGGGTCCCTGGTTTTCCTTGATATCGGAAAACGGACAGAAATCACACATTTCACGTACTCTTTCATGGAATTAGAGGTTTCAGACCAGAAATTAAGAATATAAACTATGTCTTTTTCTGTTATTTTCGAGTCTTGTGTTTTGTCTGCCTCTGTATTTGTTGTGCACCTACATATTTATATGTGGACGCATTATGCCGTCATCTCTGTCCGTCCGTTTGGGCGACGTCTGTCCGGCGTCCGCTGCTTTATCTCCAAATCCCTTTGACATACGTTCATGAAATTTGGCACGCATGTTTCATTCATGAATGGGACGGCATGAGCGAACTTCCAGACTGATCTGACTACCGGTGTGGCCCTCTAGTGGCAATTTTTTTTACGCTTACCTTTGTATCTTCAAAAGTTTTGAACGGATTTTCATGAAATATGGTATGTAGGCACCTACTAGTGAGATGACGCTATCCTCCTGTTTTCGGATGGATTCGACGTAGTTTGCGCCACTTAGTGGCCATTTTTACTGTTTTCCACACCTCTATCAACCAAACTGCTCAAAGGATGATTGTGAAAATTGGCATGTATGTGCTTACTATGAAGAGAACGATTGACGATGATTTTCCGAAGATTTTGACTACTGTGGCACCTCCTAGTGGCAGTTTTTTTTTTGTGCACATGGCTGTATCTGCTAAACCGTTTACAGGATCTTTAAGAAATTTAGCAAGTGTATTTATATGATGTTGACTACGGATGACGACGACTTTCGGACAGATCTGACTACTGCTGTGCCCCCTAGTGGCAATTAATTTTTTACGTTTAACTCGGTATCTTCAAAGGTCCTCAGCAGATTTTCATAAAATTTTAAATATAGGCATCTATTGGTGTGGTGGCGCTATCTTCCTGCTTTTGCACCACCTAGTGTCCATTTTTTACTGTTTTCAAATCTTGTTTTTGGTGTCCACCCTTGTATCAACCAAATCATTTGAAAATTGGCATATATGTTCTCAGTGTGAAGATGACCTTTGAGGATGGTGACTGATTACTGTGGCGCCTCCTAGTGGTAGTTTTGTTTTGCACCCATAGTTGTATCTCCTCAACCCACTGCAGGATCTTTACTAAATTTAGTAAGTGTATTAATATGAAGATAACAACAGACGACGACAACTTTCAGGCGGATCATACGGACACTGTGCCCACTAGTGGCAATTTCATTTTATTCTGTTTTCCTTTGTTTTTCTGAAGTTCCTTGACAGATTTTTATGAAATATGGCATGTTCCTGTTTTTGTATGGATTGTATGTTTTTGCGCCATCTAAAAGCACACCATTTGCAATGCATTCGTGGGCGCTTTTCAACGCTCCGCTTTGCTCTTGTTTAACTGCTCAAAGGATCATTATGAAAACTTGACCTGACCCATTGGGTACCACAGCCTCTGCATATGGTTTATATGGCTTTAATGTGTCTTATTTATATTCTTTGACTTTTCAAATGCAAAAGCTATGTAAGGAGGCAAAAAAGGAAACTACTGAATTTTTTTCAATGTCTCCCCATTTTGGACTCCTTTACTCTTCTTAGACTCTTGATTTCCCTAACTCAAATATGAGCTCTAACACTGCTGTTCGTTATACAGCTTCAGGAGAGCGCCGGTACCAACTCATTTATCAAGCAGTACCTGGAACAACAGAAGAAATTGCTGGAGAGCCAACGGGAGGCCAAGAAGAAACTGGAAGGTAGGGAAGAAACTTGATGTGATAGTTAGATACATAAGCCCTTTTATATGTCGTTTATACGAGAGTTGTGTTTACACCCGAATGTATATTCATTCATGGTGTGTATTTTCATCATATAAATGCAGATACACCCTAGTGTAATGCTGTGTTAGGGTGTAGATTTACACCACTTTCAGAGGTTACATAAATGTAATGAGTGTAACTTTACACAAATATTCACCTTACACACAGCTGTAAATGCCGGATCGCTTTGCCAACTGCGCCATCGCCAAATTATTTTTGTCATCTCATCTTTTGAAACGACAACACCACTTCCGCTTTAAACATCCAAAAGCATCCTCTGTTGTTGTGCAGGCTTTGTTATTGAAATTCATGTTGCTACTGGTGAAGCTTTTTCGGCTTTTGTATTCAACAGGTTCCCTGGATATGCACCATCCCTAAGACGTGCTATAGGCCTACTTATTCTGTTCCTGGACAAAATTGCTTTTCTGTTAATTTTTACAAAAGATCGTTGTTCATGTTGAATACTGACTTATTATTATATTTACATACTAAGCTATTGATGTAACCAGGTACCCAAGTGATTTTTAAGGGATTTAAAAACAATTAGATGATTTAATATGATAAGAGCTACTCAATTGAAGAAAAATGTACAAAATTGGTTGATGAATAAGAAAGTTGTGGGATTTTAAAAAATTTGGAAATTTGCGCTTCAGGCAGCATTGTCCAGAAAAGCATAATGGGGACCACATCAAGTGTAAAATATTCCACTAATATCTCAATGACTTATACATATATTAATGTCACCACTGTTCTTCCATACTATAACCACAGCCGTCTTCATTAGTTTTCTAGTTGTGTTTACTTAAAAACGTAAAATATTAAGATTCCTACAGGGCGGCCCTTCATCAAATTTGGCCCTGAAGCATTATTGCTAGATGATGAATGAATATTCATGCAGGAAACAGAACCTTTCTGCTTAATTTTATATTAGGTTTTACGTCGGGTCAATTGACACTAGTAACTCGGGTATAGGGGAAACCTCTGCCAAAAACTTGGTAGGTCATAATAAAACCCTCTTTGGCTGACGTCCCGTCCAGGTTGCTATATGACCTTGGAATGTTGATCATTTGTTTTTCTTGAGGCAAACGTCTTGTCTTATAGTACATTATGAGAAGGACCTGTGGATACGTGAAACATAAGGTTCAGTCCGTGTAAATGTACTTTTATCAATTGCGGGTGTTAAGAAAACAGAAAGTATTTGACTTATAATTTTTGAAAATGGCTAAAAGTTTTCAGATGCTTTTGCCATTTTGGCTAAAACCCTTAAAAGTCTAGCGCGAGCCTAGTAGAGTATACTAACATATTTAAAAATGACAAGACCTATTGCAGCAAAAACGTCAGAGCAATCAGTGTCAGTGGAGTAGAAACCGTCAGTGTCATCCAACAACTCCAGCAGTGATGTCGTGACCATTTTGATTTTCGAGTTGGATAGCCTGCATATTCTCGGGCTCACATTCACGCCATGCTTAACATTAAGATGTAAAGTCTCACACTGATAAGTCAAATAAACAAGCTCCGTTTCAATATAAATATCACTGCTATGATATACACCAGTCCAAAACTATGACATTTTAAAGTTTTCATCCCAAAATTTGACTACGTTCTGATTAGAAATATACTTTGAAAAATATACGTATCGATAGCTGAAGAATGTAGCTATCTATTTTTTCTTGTGTGAGAAGAAAGAGCTTCGCGTAATTGTGCCGAAGTTTGAAAACACAAGTACTTATTTCGCAGTGATGACTTGCCAAGAAAAAATAACGCAGGCAGCCGGTAACTGCACCACAGTTAATTGATTTTTTCATTACTTTTTAGATGTCAGATATTAAATGCGAATTATATCATTAGAAAGCTTATGAATTGGATGAAGCAATGTGAAAATCTATATTTTTGTGGTTGTTATGAATTTTGTTTCTTTGTTCGCGTACTTCAGATCGCATTTCTTATACGATCAGGGTGGAATGTAAACAAACTTGTGTATTGTGAATAGCTCTAAGCCTGTAGTTTTAGTTGAAATTGGATGCATGGTGCCACCATTTTTCAGGTTTTGGTTAGTGGAAGCATAGCTCCACTGTTTTTAGGGGGAATTTTTTGATTTTTGTTTCTGTTGATTGATAATTTCAAGGGCAATAAGGAAAATGACATTTGCTTTCGTTGTTCTCGACTTCTTTGATATTTTAGATTTTTTGAGCTGTAACTTTGACGTAGCTTACCGATTCGGTCTGAAATTTAGTATGAGGATAGATGTTGTCATGTGCTATGAGTATAATGGCACCTATATTTCACTATGACTTACCATGGCGATATTTGAGATTTACTGCATAGATGACTGCTCTTTTATTGACATATTTCTAGGTGCACTTTATTAGCCTGTCATATTTGTGCTAAACATCGCATTTTTCATCTGATCAACATGAAATTTATATACAGTGTTTATCATTCTAGTCAATAGTCAGAGCGCTTTTGTTTTGTTGTGAAATTGGACGCAAAATGATGCTGTGATGACTATTTTTGAAATTATGATTGCTCCGCGATCCTTCGACCAAACCTTTCACATTTGGTATGTAAATAGTTATGCTCATGGGCTATCGAAAATACATGATTGGTTTCTCGCTACGACATACTGTTATTGAGGTTTTCTGATTTGATGACAGGCTTTCATTGACTGATTCTTCAATGCACTTCCAATGGTTTGTCATTTACTGTATATTGGTAGAAACTTTCGGAAATTAGTGTCAATATTTATTTATTGCCGATGCTATGCTACCCGTTTCATGAATAGATAGTTCCCAAAGACTAACGCCTTCAATGACAGGTACATGCATGTAGCACGCGCTTTTTGGCCACGTGCTTTGAATACCGGTCAATTTTTATTAGTCTTCAATTCGCGGTTTTCACGTGTACCAAGAAATTTGGATTCCTGTTGAGAGAGAAGATCTGTACAGGAAAGATACAACCCCCTTGCCAAGTACGCTGCATCTGTTCTGAAAGGCCAGACCATAATGGGATACGTTCAGGTCAGCAATACTTTTGCGTTCTTTTTGAAGCACAGTGGAAGTTTGAGGTGTATAGTCATGGCTAAATACCAACATAGCAGTAAGGCTCCTGGTCTACAAATTCCGTGCAGTGATTTTTTCAGGACTGTCGGATCTGACTGATAAATTGAAAATGTTACTGTAGAATTTTAGAACTGTTGCTAAGGCATTTTTCTCGTGTACACATTCATGGACTGGGCGCTTATTTTAGCAAAGACTGAAAACGCGTGGGGGCCCTAATAGGGGCATGGGCGCTTATTAGGGCGAATACTGTATTAGTTTTAGTAATTTACTGTTACGATAAGCAAATTAGGACTTATAGTATTAAATTAGTGCATTTATTCCAGGACTTCACACAAACTCCCCACAGTATGTAAATTAATTTTGTAATTCGAGTTATGTTTGAATTTTCTGTAGTGAAGAACACTGACGCAGCCCCTTTAAGCACCTAAGCCATTAACACGAATGTTTACAGTAATTGCCACTTTTTCTATTAACTGCTTTAAACACAAAATCACACAGCATAAATAAATGTTAATAAAATTAAACTTAAAAATTATGTGTTCCCTAATTAAATTGTTCTCGTCTTGAATTATCAATTAGCTAGCAACTGTCAATATTCAAGGTAACCATATAGATTTTCTGAAATTAGGAATCGAGACATGTCATTCACTACACTATACCATTCTCTTAGTTGCATGAGCATGCATTTTTGGCATAAATGTTGTTTTTAAAAAATAAACTGATAGGGAAATGTCCTTTCACCAGCATTCACCAAACTATCGGTATTAAAACTTTCATAAAAATGTTCAAAAACCATGTGGGATTTTCCATAGTTAGTGGCTTAGTTAGATGCTTTTAATGGTATTTCTGTGAATTAGGGGTACATGTAACTTTAACCCTATTATTGGTTGATGCATTGAGAGTTTCAGATGGCTTGTACCAAGCAGTGTAGTAGGCAGGAGAGTTCACTCCGCCATTTTGCCATTCCCCGCAATGGTTACCGGTCCAAACACTAACGCCCCAAGCGGTGAATAATCAACACTTAGTTAGGAGTGCAGTCCGAACAATGTAAACACTCATAAATTCATACTTTAATGGCATTCTACGTGCAATAAAATTACTGTGTGATTGAAAATGGTTAGAATACATAAACTAACATCCACTTACAATCGAATGAGAAAGAAAATATGTATTTTAATCAATGTATCAGTGTATTTGTTTTTATTCTCCTGAAGCTCCCTTCAAAATCCACCATGGTTTTGTTTCATGTTTGAGTTCTTAACACGGCAATTATCGTTCCTTATAACAGTTCATACCTCCATGGACTACTGTAACATAATTTGAATGATTACTCCTGGGGATTCAGACAGGAATAACCCCCAGGTGCCAGCTAAGGGGGTACCAGGCAAAAACCAGGTGGGCGCCAAATGGGTGTTGACCCCCTCCCAGGGGGGTTACATGGGAGGAGTGCTAAATAGGTAAAAACTAATGGGCATGTATGCCACATGGGTGTTGAGCCTCTCCCATCGTCACACATTTTGGTTGCTCCCCTGACCATTGACAAACATGTTGCTCCCAGCTCACTGCTGGTTTCATCTCCACCCAACAATTTCACATGTGTTCCCTATTCAATGCACCAGGCCACTAGCAATGCAGACAATTGTTTTGTGCAGTGGGTGTTACACAAGTGAGAAGAAGAATGCAAGGCAATTCATCACTACCACAATATCATAATACAATTGTAGAACATTCCATTATTTCTTAGACATGCCAGTATAGGGTAAACTCAATCCCACTCTCCCACTCACCAACAGTTACAAGTCAGTTGCTAATCTTTAGAAGTAACATATTGAGTATATCATCACTCATAACTAGTCCAACTT
This sequence comes from Phoronis australis, assembly GCA_002633005.1. Taxonomy (NCBI): domain Eukaryota; kingdom Metazoa; phylum Phoronida; family Phoronidae; genus Phoronis; species Phoronis australis. Next base: position 602,472 of record NMRA01000018.1, on the reverse strand, counting down.
CAAATGTCATGACAAAGGAGGTACTGAACAGCAATCAAAATATTCACTACCCACATAGCTTCATACAAAATTGAATTAAAAAGACTTGGATGATAAAACCAAAATTTTATTTTATATACCCACTGTTCCTATTATCAATAACAGTAAGTTAAAGCCAAACCACAAGATCATATCTGATACATCTAGCTACAACTGGGGCTTAAATTAATCACAATCTCCAAAAACGTACATAATAGGCAACACATACATCAACCAATACAACAATAAAATCTGACCAGCCTTGTCACTCTCTATTAATTCACTAGTAAACAACAGCACTTTTCGCCAAAGAAATACATTATGAATAAAGCTGAAAACTAATTTACTCACAGAGGTGTTTGTCATCGAGAAGCAAAATGATATGGATAGCTTGGGTTTAACAAAATTTCAGCCCACCATTCAGACTTTGAATGATCCATCTGTTTCACTTTGGCTCTGTTGTAGATGTGCTTCCGGTGAATTATATGAGCCTCTGTTAGCTACTCGCTAACGGGCAATTGCCTATTAGCTGAATGGTTAGCACGCTTGCCGGTTTTATGGGGGTCGCGGGTTCGATCCCCGAGTCGGGTAATCTCGGCTATTACTACAGCTCTCTCCAAATCACAGGTTAACCATTTAACCATTCATAAAATGTTTCAATCTGATCAACCTTAGTAAAATACGAAAATCAGATTTTGATTAATTGTCCTTTCCAGGGCTCGACGCTATTAAAATCGCCAGGTCGCATTTTGCGACCTAGCCCAAATCCCAGGTCGCATTTTCAAAATCCAGCTCGCATTCGTAAATGCCAGGTCGCAAAATTCTCCCGCCATTTTTACGCACCAAAATAGATGTTTTAGATCATCGAGAAAATGTTTAGATTATGCTTTTACATGCAGCGTTAAATACTCACAAATTTCGGATCTCAAAATTGACTTCCGAAGTCATGCAGGTACGGCCTTACTGTTCTTCACGACCGCCATTGAAAGACTCTAGAGCGCAAGGCAAGTTGCTGACGTGAAAGTTGAATCAGTGCTCTCTAACTGACTTGTGCATTCGAGTAGCTAAATTTGCGATGTGAAAAGGAGAAAATGCTCGTTGAAAAAGTATCCGGGATTTTGTTAGATCTGGCCTGCTACTGGCTGTCATCAAAGTCGTTAACGATTCAAACTAACTCGGGTAATGGCGAGTTTGCTCCTCAATACCTTCCAAGTACGGGAAAAATAGGTCAGTCACATAACGACATGCATGTCACTAGTGTTAATTTTCTTTCCGAGGTATAAAACAAAGCCGGGATTTGGTTTTTACATATTGTGAAAAGACGTTTTTGAAAACTGAAGTTGTGTAAAATGAAAGTGACACACCATATAAGCTGCGTGACAATTTTAAATCACACGCGGTCGTTTGTAGTGCGCTATGATGGGCGCTAGCTTGAACTGTGGGTGCTTAATTGGAAATTCTCAAAATTTAAGGGGGGACTTTTAATAGATCAGAGAGCGGTTATTACGAAACACTTTAAAGGTAGGGAGTAGGCTTGTGCGTGAGCATAGTCGTTAACCTCAGTGTTTGCGGTAATAAGATATTAAAACGCTGCAATGGTAAGAAACGTTATAATAATAGGATTTCGCGAGGCAAACTCCATCTAGTAGGGGTGTCTTTCTGGATATCGTTACCACCTACATTGTACCTTTTTAGCCACCCGGAATGATTTTGTTTTTAACTGTCCCCTTCAGCCGGAACAAGGTTGTTTCTATAGGAGTCTGGACATTTTACGGCGACGGTGGTTCGGGGAGCGAAAAATTGCCGGGGGGGAGGGGTGTATGAAAAGTTCGCTAACTTGAACCACAATTTCGCATCTAGCACCAGTTTAGTTGCAATAGCGGCTACGGGCATAGAATACAGGGTTTACAGAACATNTTAGTTGCAATAGCGGCTACGGGCATACAATACAGGGTTTACAGAACATCGGAACAGGAAACCGTCAGTTCTGGGTTATATCGGCCCCGGGACCGTCGGATCTTTTATAACCGCTGGGAATCTGAGTTCATTTTCAAATAAACCAGAGCCAAGCCAAGCCGGTATACTCTTTCATTTAGGACTGTCGCTGTTCTTTGAAGTGGTGCGCACACGTGAGTTCACGCACTTGAATCGCTGGAGTAGGCCTACCCTCAGTTACGTTGGCAATAACGTGTGAAAGACAAATCATATTTCGCGCACGTAGCCCCAAAAACAAGTAAAGGGCTTGAGAATTTCTTGGCAACTGAAAGTAAAGACGTGACCGTCGTTTGGCGATTAATAAGGTTGTCATTTTCACTTTGGCTATCTTACTACGATAAAAAGGAGAAGCAACATCTCAGTCTAAGTCACGATTGTCTGCCGGGGCCGCTTGCGCGCTAACAGTGCCGCAGTGCGATATCAGGGATATTGTCATAGATATTTGGTACATGTAATAAGGACATCTTATGTGAAAAATAAACATTTTTGTCCACCACAAAGTTTGGTAAGTTGATTGCTTAAGAATTAGTAGAAACACCGGTGTTTTGTGAAGTTTTACATGTAAGTGTTAAGCAGTGGCCCGAAACTTTTTTCGGCGAATCCGGGAATTTACAAAAGTGGCCGAAAGTGTTAGCCAATGAAACGCGTCAAAGATCGATTCTGCATATTCCATGTTCACGCGACTTGCTTACAAGTAGGACTGTTCTCGGTTAGTGTTCTTTTGAACTTGGATTTGGCAACAACCAAATAACGGTCGGATTAACAAGAGCTGCTTTGTATTTGCCAGGTATCTGTTGAGAAGTGTAAAAACTCAGCTCGCATTCGTTGTGTTGTGTCTTACCCCGACCACGTTAGTCTGATATACACTAGAACTATAAGACAGCTTACCTAACTGGTTATATACAGGTCTCTGAAGTCTACGCTGGAGTCGTGTTATATTGCGTTGGAGTCGTATTAGATTGCGTCTTGTCTCTTTCGACTCTCAAGTGCGAAGAACGAGTGAACCACGAGGTCGTGACGTCATCTTTACATCATGTTACATCATCCATCCCAGCAGGCTCCATCCATTATCCAATCCCAGCCAAGATAACAGAGAAGCCCGCGAACCTGACTATCCAATTAAACCTCACGTAACATATGCACTGGCTCACTACATTTCCTCCCCATTCTGTTTTTTGGAGCTTTCCCTGGTAATGTTAATCGGAACTGCTGTACCAACCCAGTTGTTTAAAACTTATTAAAAGTTAACCTCAGCCGGACTATCCCTATGACATTTCTCCTAGATAATCTAGCCAATCATCCCATAAAAGATTCTCTTACTCAGCCATGATATAAGAGTCAGACTATCTAATATACCCAATATCAACATAGTCCAAATTGCAGTTCCGATATTTAATTTTACCCAATTGTACTCCGAGCCATCCCTATTCAAATCCCCTAGAAGTTCTCCCAGCCACCCCTTCCCAGTTACCCTCTACTGGGTCCTCTTAGCTGGTTCTGAAACAGTAAGAGTATGTAAGGCATGCATTCTCTTGTGGAGTGCCATCCCATACCTGTAACACATATATGGACAAACAACAAGAATCACGACTAAATACCCATACTTTTCCCAATTATACCCTTATGGATAAGGTCGCCGGAAAAGAGCCCTTTGACTCCCAGACTCTGATGAAAAAGCCAAGGAGACAACACCTGAATAAAGACATTAACATCCAAATTTCATACTACTAGCAGTGATTCTCCCCATGCCATACATAATCCCTTACTCTTACTTTTCCTCCCTTTCTTAATGAATAAAGGACGCTAGATTATCCCGCGAAAGTCTGCAAATTTCTCCCTTGCTAACTCCCCGGACTTCCGCTATTTGCTTGCACCATTCCCCTATTAATACGGAATGGGACTGACGCATTCCCGTGCCACTTGGATGATTATAAGGTGCATCCGTTTCCACCAACAATCGCTTTGACGGAATAGCTCGTATCCCGCGAGCTCGGTCCCCCCTAATGTGACCTAATCCAACTCCTGAAACTGAGAAGTATGTGTTAGGAAATGTCTTTAACCATTTTTCCACCACTTGAGGACCCCCACGGAAAGAATGCAATTGAATGGGTGTAGCTTTATCCAAACAATCCCTAGCTATTTCCCATAGAATTTCCCCAGAATTTCCAGGTCGCATTTTGCGACTTGATACGAGCTGACAGAAATCTCAGCTCACATTTCCAGCTCGTTATGTCGAGTCCTGCTTTCTACACGTGATGTTCCAGTACTTGCTTTGTGAGACGATAATCAGAAATGCAAAACAGCCTATTCCAGAGCTGTAATATAATTTCCGGAGAACTTTTTTAGCCTGACATCTTCATTTTTGGTGGATTCGGGACATCAAATATTGTTCGGGCACTGCAGTAAATACCAGCTTGTTCTTCATTCACGAACATGGACTCCTCGAAGTGATGAAAGCATAACTTGCAGTTCTTGGACAAATAGGCTGCATCTCTATTCATAAGGTCAGCTCCCAGCGCTTGCACTTGAACTGAACTGAAATCAATGACTGAGAGACTCGGGAACAAACCTCATACTCACTAGGTTCACAGAAGACTGGTAGCCTACACTCAAGTACACTACACTACAGAATTCATGTGGTACTGTGATTGTGATAGAGACAAAAGCATTTTGGTGTCAACTGAAAAAAAACTCGGACTCAAATGTCGATCCACGGATATTTTAACAGGGCTGCGCCCCCACATATCATTGACACATAGAATTAATTGGTCCAACTGGCACATTAAAATGTTGATTTTTTCACCTTTTCACCGAGACCCACAGATTCTCTAACTTGACTCATGTCATGACAGACTTGTGGCCCTGTGGCTGTGATTGTGCCATGGCCGTGTCACCAGTCCCATGGCCATGGGCATGTTTTCCTAAAATTATCCCTGCGACCGTGCGAGTGACATTTTGATTTGGAATTCATGGACTGCAAGTATCCAAAAAGCTGACGATCACATCGTACGTTCATCATAGTCCTTCCGCCGGCAGCCCGGCTGTACGTAGCCTACACTCAACACTGCAGACAAAAGAGGCAACGGGATTGCGATCGACTTGTCTAACAACCGTGAACAGAACACACAAAATGAAAGACAATGTATCATATTATTGAATAACAGATAATCCTTACCTTTCTGGATCCTTAGGAAACCTACAAAATGACACGTCTGGGGTTTTCGTGGATGACTTCATGCAATTTATCGCACTGCAAAATGCGTCCTTCCCCATTGTTTTGGCGCGTCTTGGTTGACAGTTGCTAAGTCACCACTTGGCGGCG
>NMRA01000018.1:563301-596248 GCA_002633005.1 Phoronis australis | reverse complement strand
TCATGACAGACTTGTGGCCCTGTGGCTGTGATTGTGCCATGGCCGTGTCACCAGTCCCATGGCCATGGGCATGTTTTCCTAAAATTATCCCTGCGACCGTGCGAGTGACATTTTGATTTGGAATTCATGGACTGCAAGTATCCAAAAAGCTGACGATCACATCGTACGTTCATCATAGTCCTTCCGCCGGCAGCCCGGCTGTACGTAGCCTACACTCAACACTGCAGACAAAAGAGGCAACGGGATTGCGATCGACTTGTCTAACAACCGTGAACAGAACACACAAAATGAAAGACAATGTATCATATTATTGAATAACAGATAATCCTTACCTTTCTGGATCCTTAGGAAACCTACAAAATGACACGTCTGGGGTTTTCGTGGATGACTTCATGCAATTTATCGCACTGCAAAATGCGTCCTTCCCCATTGTTTTGGCGCGTCTTGGTTGACAGTTGCTAAGTCACCACTTGGCGGCGCTAGTAGTAGCGGTAACAGCGAACTCACAAGTGAACTCTTCTACTCTACTACACTCTGGTTGTACTGTGTAATTCTCATTTTTTCTGTTGTTTGATGCAGTAGAAGCTGCATGAATGAATGACTTCAACATCATTTTGACACCCCTATGGAATAGTGTAAAGTAGACTCTTCTGGATGAATCCATTCAAGACAATGACCTTGACCTTTATACTAACGACCATTCTTTCTTTGCCATGTGGCTGAGTGGTTTTTACGAAGAGAAAACAGATTGCCATTACCAACTGAGCTGTAAGTGATAATGTGTAATTGATATTGCGGATTTAACTGTTTACCAGTGGATATTGCTGTCTCAAAAGTCCATTAATTGAGCTTACATTTGCGTGTGAAAATGGATTGTTTTTTGCAAGTCATTTCTCTGGGGTCCGAGAGTCTCCATTTCCTGCTCAGAGTCTGAGCACATGCACGTTTAATCGATTCCTCGACACGACACAGTAGGCCTATAACATGGAGGAGCTGTTGAGCGTGTCTGTGTTATGAGCTTTATTTGACGAATTTGTTTGTGTGATCCACCTCTTTTAATTAAATAACCTGTAGCAAAAACTAGCTTTAACAGACCTGATTTATAAGTCCATCCAAGATTTTTTTTGTGAAATGGATATCAGTCAGAAGAAGATAGGAATATACGTTGAGTGTGTTATTACTTTACCAAATGGAATTCCCTTAGGATATTTAAGGAAGCATAAACACGCTTAACTGGTTATATTCCGCTTCCTTTTACCTTTCTCTAAAAACGACAAATCAAATCGTCTGCTAGACATTACCACCGTCTCTCAGTAGAGATGGTGATGCTCCCGTAGGGCCTTCATACATCGGAAGCTTTTCGTCGAATTATTGCCTCACGCTGATTAAACCACCAAAGTCACGTTGCTATAAGTACCTTTTGCACATTTAGGTACACCTTAGGAGGCCATCAATGCAGAGACTCATCTAGGATTTTTAAAGTGGGGTCCAAATTCATGAGACTGGCGAGTCGNAAAAAATGTCAGTGTCCTTTTAGCACACTGTTTGGATTTTTTTCTTGTTCAAAGGATGGCAAAGAAGTAAACTAAACAAACATTAACTGGTTTGTTCCATTCAGAATGTGTGTATTGAGCTACAAAAACCAAGATCAGCTAATCTTTTTTGTAAGATGATCTTTGTGGAGTTGCATGTTAGACAGATAATTCTCAGCATGACTTCAGAACTTGTATCCTGAAGCTATCAAAAGAGAAGTGTTAGAAGTGTTTTAATTTAATGCAGTTGAGGAAGACAATTTTAACTTATGAGCAAGCAATCGAGCTGCAACGGAACAGTGTGAACAAATTAAGGACGTTTGCACTAGCTTTTATCTGGTTTGCAAGTTCAAAGACATTGAAGGCATTTGTATGGCAGGTCAGTCCTAGAATTTTGGCAGATATCATTTTTTTTAACGTGTATATTCTCCTATCTCGATGGCTGCACTGTCGATTACACTTCGAGAGTGCCTCTTCAACTTCGGCGTCGGCTAATGGCATTAGGGGAACAGCAAATCCTTTGAACTTCAGGACTGTATACTTCAGTTTCAAAGATTAATTGTCTATGTATGGGTAGTTAGCACTGGATGCAATATTTCTCAACACTTGCCGTGCGGGTAATTCTATATGAAGTCACTCTGATGTCACAGAAAAGGAAGGTATTCCCAAAAGCATTTCTGACTTGGCTGTGCCATCCAAATCCAAAGTCATTTTTTTAAAACGACCATCCCAATAATGGCCAGGACAGCCACTAGATGAGTCCTTGCAGGGCTCGACATAACGAGCTGCAGGTCGCATTTGCGACCTGAAATTTGGAAATGCGAGCTGAGATTTTTGTCAGCTCGTATCAAGTCGCAAAATGCGACCTGGAATTTCCAACGAATGTGAGCTGAGTTTTTACACTTCTAAACAGATACCTGGCAAATACAAAGCAGCTCTTGTTAATCCGACCGTTATTTGGTCGTTGCCAAATCCAAGTTCAAAACATAGCCAACCGAGAACAGCCCTCCCGATGACTTGTAAGCAAGTCGCGTGAACATGGGATATGCAGAATCGATCTTTGACGCGTTTCATTGGCTAACACTTTCGGCCACTTTTGTAAATTCCCGGATTCGCCGAAGAAAGTTACGGGCCACTGCTTAACACGTGATAAAACTTCAGAAAACAACGGTGTTTCTACTAAGTCTTAAGCGATCAACTTACCAAACTTTGTGGTGGACAAAAATGTTTATTTTTTCACATAAGATGTCCTTATTACATGTACCAAATATCCACGACAATGTCCCTGATATCGTACTGCGGCACCGTTAGCGCGCAAGCGGTCCCGGCACACAATTGTGACTTAGACTGAGATGTGCTTCTCCTTTTTATCGTATTAAGACAGCCAAAGTGAAAATGACAACCTTATTAATCGCCAAACGACGCTCACGTCTTCACTTTCAGTTGCCAAGAAATTCTCAAACCCCTTGTTTTCTGGGGCTACGTGCGCGAAATATGATTTATCTTTCACACGTTGTTGCCAACGTAAAGTGTAGGCCTACTCCAGCGATTCATTGCAAGTGCGTGAACACGCGCGCGCACCACTTCAAGGAGAAGCGACAGTCATAAATGAAAGAGTATACCGGCTTGGCTCTGGTTTATTTGAAAATAAACTCAGATTCCCAGCGGTTATAAAAGACCCGATGTACCGGGACCGATATAACCCAGAACTGACGTTTTCCTATTCCGATGTTTCCCGAGGTCGATGTTCTGTAAACCCTGTACATGTATTCTATGCCCGTAGATATTGTTATTGCAACTACACTGGCACTAGATGCGAAATTGTGGTTCAAGTTAGCGAACTTTTCATTCCCGATGTACCGGGACCGATATAACCCAGAACTGACGTTTTCCTATTCCGATGTTTCCCGAGGTCGATGNATAATTCACATTGCTAAACCGCGGTCTCTGAGGCCGTCGTTGCACTCAATGTTATCATCGATCTTAATCTAAAAGGTCGGGGATTCGCGTTTCCTATTAGCACAGGGCGGTAATCACCAATCGTCAAAAGTAGGGGATGGGCGCTTAACCGAGAGGTGGGCGCTTAATTGGAAATCTTCAAAAATAGCAGGGGGGCGGTTAACCGAGCAGTGGGCGGTTAAATCGAAAATCCACCTAAAGTAGGGGTGGGCGGTTAACTGAGCATGGGCGTTAACCCGAACGATTACGGTATAACAATGTGACATTGATGGTTTAATCAGTGAGGCATAATTTGCGAAAAAGCTTCCGGCATATGAAAGGTCAATGGGATGTTTACTGTCTCTACTATGGCCAGGTCAATGGTGGATAGTCCCGTTTTTAAATTCACGAAGAACCACTTACTGCAACTGAATAATGCACTGAATAATGTGGAATGTGGTGGTGACCATGAGGGAATCGGGCACCGTTCCCTTCAGGTGCGTTGGGTGCCATTGGAGTACGTGAAATGAGTAATTACTTTCTTAATAGTATTGGGTAGTATTCTAATAATCTTCACAGGATGGCCACTGGGTATCGCCATCACCGACGAGCCTCATTTTCAGGTGCTTCGTTAGTTGGTCCACCAGTGCCTGTTCTTTGGGGCAGGGTTGGTGGTCGTCATTGAGTAATCACAAAGGATTCCAAAACTGGGAGTACAAATTTTCGAAAAACTATTCAATCTGAATACGCCACACACCCACAAACACTGGCAGTCTGCCAATACCACTTGGGCCGCGTCACCACTTTGTGTATCCACCCATCTAATGACGTAGCACTGTTAAGTAGAAGTAAAAGTGTCATTGACTGAGATAGTCCTTTTATTTTAGGTTATAAGGCAAGTAAATATGAATTTTGTCTTGTTCATCATCCTCACGTGTCCTTAGAAAATGTGTCTCGGTGTTGCTTTTTAATATATTTAAGACTTCTGTCTGTTCATCACGAGCCTCAGAAAAAACTTTCTTGGTAAGTGCCATTTCCAAAAATGCTGCTGTGCTGAGAACCCGCTTACGATATGTAATTACCAAGTAAAATAACACAGTGAACAGACCAGCAATGTATTTCATTGAACTCTACAGAAAAACAGAGTGCCCCATCATCTTGGCGACTGGCTAATGAACTTGTGCTTGTCTAATGGCCATTTTCATGATACTTATAAACACCCGAGAAGCCTTCCGTTTGCGGTGCAACGATGGCTGCATTTTAATGCTCATTATTGCTCTGTCTTAATTTTGAAAGTGGTTTTAATGCGCCCACAAATTTATATGTGGTCGCATATTGCAGTCATCTCTGTCTGTCCGGGCGTTCGGCGTCCAGAGCTGTATCTCCTAAACCCCTCACAGGATCTTGATGAGATTTGGCAGTTGTGTTCCTATGAAGCTCACAACCGATGAATACGAATTTCGGACAGCTCCGACTGCTGGTGTGCCTCCTAGTGGCAATTTAATTTTTTACGCTTACTTCTGTATCTTTGGAAGTCCTCAAGGTATTTTTATAAAATTTGGAATATAGGCATCTTTTGGTGAGGTAAATCTCTCCTCTCATTTTCGGATGGATTCGATGTAGTTTGCGCCACCTAGTGGCCATTTTTACTGTTTTTGAGTATGTTCTTTGGCATCCACAACTCTATAAACCAAACCGCTCTAAGGATAATTGGGAAAATTGGCATGTATGTTCTTACCATCTAGAGGACTACTTCGGCACCTCCAAGTGGCAGTTTTGTTTGTTTTTTGCGCCCATGGCCGTATCTTCTAAACAGTTTGCGGGATCTTTACTAAACTTAGCAAGTGTATCTATATGATGGTGGTAAAGGACAGTGATGACTTTCGCATAGTATCGAATAACTGGAGCACCCCCTAGAGGCAGTTTAAATTTTTTACGTTTATCTTTGTGTCTTAAAAGGTCCTCAGCGTATTTTCATAAAACGTGGGATATACTAGGCACCTATTGGTGAGATGACACTATCCTCCCGTTTTCGGATGCATTCTAGGTATTTTGTGCCACCTAGTGGCCATTTTACTGTTTTCAAGTCTGTTTTTTGGCGTCCACCCCTCTATCAACCAAACCATTCTAAGAATGATTTTGAAAATTGGTGTGTACTCAGTGCAAGGCTTGGAATTTTCCGCGGAAACGTGGATTTCTGCTTTTTTCAAACGTTCTGTCCGCGCATTTTATTATATTTCCGCGTAAAAGAAATCGGATTTGATATAAAATTTCCGCTGCAAATTCCTTTCTTACCGCGGTGTTGCCGACGACGTTCACCTCGAAAAGCGGAGGATCGTAAATTGTCAACATTGCCGGGGCATCTAGGATAGCGTGGAGGGATTTTCAATGGCGTCCCGTGTGATTGTAAACCGTGGTGACAAATACTACGCCTCTGCAGTCAAAAATGTGTGGGGGTGGGAGTGGACGGACGAGCTAAAAAGACGCAGACGCATGCTACTGATGTTTTTTTAATCCCGATTTTTGTCGGCGAAAGGTTGGCATCGAATATTTCAAGGCTGGGTAGCGCGCATGTTTTGGGCCGTAAAAGTTTCCGCGTTTTTGTCATTGGTCATTCCAAGCCCTGTCAGTGTGAAGGGGCTGGTTATGCTGACAACTTCGGTTACTTTGCACCTCCTAGCGGTGATTTTGTTTTGGGGCCGTAGCTGTATTTCCTCAACCCGATGCAGGATCTTTATTAAATTTAGTAAGTGTATTTATATGAAGTAAGAAGCTTGCAATAGACGACGGCTTTGAGGCGGATGCTGCGCCTCCTAGTGGCAATTTCATTTTTTCCGCTTTCCTTTGATTCTCTGAAGTTCCTTGACAGATTTTTAGGAAATTTGGTTGATAGCTTTCTATTAATGAACCGTTTTCAGATGGAATGGACGTGTTGCGCCATCTAGTGGCAATGTGCATGATAGAAATGAAAACTCTAGAAGCACATCGTTTGCGGTGCTTTCGTGGGCGCANGCAAGGCTTGGAATTTTCTGCGGAAACGTGGATTTCCGCTTTTTTCAAATGTTCTGTCCGCGCATTTTATTATATTTCCGCGTAAAAGAAATCTGATTTGATATAAAATTTCCGCTGCAAATTCCTTTCTTACCGCAGTGTTGCCGACGACGTTCACCTCGAAAAGCGGAAGTTGCTCTTTATGTTTCGGAGGATCGTAAATTGTCAACATTGCCGGGGCATCTGGGATAGCGTGGTGGGATTTTCAATGGCGTTCCGTGTGATTGTAAACCGCGGTGACAAATACTACGACTCTGCAGCCAAAAATGTGTGGGGGTGGGAGTGGACGACGAGCTAAAAAGACGCAGACGCATGCTACTGATGTTTTTTTTTAATCCCGATTTTTGTCGGCGAAAGGTTGGCATCGACTATTTCAAGGCTGGGTAGCGCGCATGTTTTGGGCCGTAAAAGTTTCCGCGTTTTTTGTCATTGGTCATTCCAAGCCCTGTCAGTGTGAAGGGGCTGGTTATGCTGACAACTTTGGTTACCGTTGCACCTCCTAGTGGTGATTTTGTTTTGGGGCCGTAGCTGTATCTCCTCAACCCGATGTAGGATCTTTATTAAATTTAGTAAGTGTATTTATATGAAGTAAGAAGCTTGCAATAGACGACGGCTTTGAGGCGGATGCTGCGCCTCCTAGTGGCAATTTCATTTTTTCCGCTTTCCTTTGATTCTCTGAAGTTCCTTGACAGATTTTTAGGAAATTTGGTTGATAGCTTTCTATTAATGAACCGTTTTCAGATGGAATGGACGTGTTGCGCCATCTAGTGGCAATGTGCATGATAGAAATGAAAACTCTAGAAGCACATCGTTTGCGGTGCTTTCGTGGGCGCATTTCAACACTCTGCGTTGCTCTTGTTGTTCTTTTAACATGAAATACGACTCCATTTTAATACTTGCCTATATCGAAAATTTATGATCATTTTCCAGGAGGTTTACGAAATCACATGTTCTTGTTCTAACTGCTGATAATAAAATGTGTTATCTAATAACCAAGTGACTTATCTATTAAGCCCTTTCTCATGCAGTTAGCTACAATCAAAACTGGTTAATCCCGAAATTAAGGGTGAGTGTTCACATCAACTTCGGAGTTAAAGTTCTGCAAAGTTGTCACAAGGGGGCACTAATATGACCTTCACCTTTTGCAAATATGGACAGTGCTCTGTCATAATGTTAAATGTTTTTTTTCTTTTAAGTAAAGACTCCAGCAAACACTTGGACAAAGTGAAACAGAATGCTTACACTCCCAAAGTAATAAATATTGGAACAAAATATTAACCAGTTAGTGCCGGCTGTTGGCAAACGCAGTAACACCTGCTGATAGCACCGATAGCATTGAAGTTAAGTGTTCTCATAATACCGAAGTGTTAAATTCACCTCTTTAACTGCGGAGTTAACTAGCACTGTTAACTTCAATAAAAGATCCTTGTTAATTGTTCCCACTAAGGCAGTGGGAAAGACCTTTTTGTCATATGTGCAGCTAATGAAACTGAGAGGAGGAGTCTATCTGCCTTTGTTAGATTCTTTGTCATATCAAAGCAACTGTTGAGTGGAAGGAGACACCTGGTTTTTGATTGCACTGGTTGAAGGTTATCTGGTACTGCCACAACTGCTATATTTCAGTTGAGTCTTTGAACTTTTTGACATGGCGTTTGACACTAATTTGATAATAATGTCAGCCCCCCTGAATATCAGGTATCTTACTTTCTCCATGTCTGATCAGTTGGATAGTTAACATTGTTTTTGTGAATAGTCTGTTGAGAATTTTGTTTATACACATGAACTACTTTAATTATGGCTATTGTCATTTCATGGTGTGGCATCGTAAAGATTTTTAATTAAGAGTCTGAAATAATTGCGTAAAATAGCTATTTTTCAAAAGCTTAGAATTCTTAAATGTGCTCATTTTTTCAAGCATTTTCTTTACAGATTTGTTTTAATAACGAAGGAAGATTTTTGTTGAGATTCTTAAAACGTTAACTACCAATGTATAAAGCTCTAGTGGCTTCAATAAAAAAGTACAAGTTAAAACTGCCCAAAATGCTCTGACTCTGAGTATGCCAACTTCAATTTGTAACTACAGTTTGTGTTGAGATACGCAGATAACTTGGACAGACATCCATGATGCTTAGTGTATTCTCATTAGCATTCATTTAGAACACAGGTTTTACCTTTCATGCCAAGTCTGATCTTGTCAGTTGATGATTGAGATGACTCATATTCTGTTGCCATGGAGATGTGCATGTAGTTGTTACTGTTTAAGTTGTACCAAATAACTGTCTGTAGTCCTATAATGTGAAACTGTCAGCTCAGTAAGCGGCTTACGAAACAGACAGTGGAAGGTAGTGTGCTGTTTCTCTGTAGAGTTCAGGTTTAGCTAGCTGCCAAGGCTAGCTTTCATTTTAACTCACCTGGGATTCAGAGTGTGAGATAAATGTTTAATTTTAAAACAGTACTAGATGTGTCTGATTACTGCTGGCCCTTGAAGCAATTTGTGATCAATCTTGTTGCAGACTTGTGCCATGGCTTTTTTAGTGTCTAGCGCATTTACCTCAACATGTATCTTATTGAGGTTTAGATGGCTCTCAATGAAGTTCGTAGCTCTCTAATTTTTCGTTAAGACGGCCCATTTTCAATGTTAGCGGCTGTCACTTTAACTAAGATAGATAATTAATAAACGTGGAAGTACATTTGAGGTTGAGATGATTTTAATTAGTTTGTGGAGTGCTTGACATTAGAAATGCTGTGTAAATAGTGGGAATTGCATGACATTTCAGAAGAGCAAGCGTTGAGTGCAGCGGACACGGAAGACTCTCAAGAGGAGGAGGAAGACAGTCAGACATCGACCATAGAAGAAGTGGAACAGGCAGTAAGTGCTTTTCGGATTGTGTTGACAGATTTTTGGCTCTTATGTTTTGGAACTTTGAGTAAAACCAAGAAGTTGTTTTTGCCCGTCCGGCTTAAGGGTTTTTTTGTGAAGCTTTAGTCATTCTTGGCCTGTGATATTAAATACGTTACATCTTAGTTCACTTAAGAAAATTTAATAACTCAAAGATTAGGCGAATAATATTTATCTTTTGGAAACCTAGGAGTCAAGCCCTGAAAAACTACGTAAACCGTCTGAAGATCAGGTGCCATCTAGTGACGTGAAGGAGCCACAAGGTGGTCCATCGGGTGACACGGCAAAGACAGCTGAGAAAACTGAGGAAAAACAGGAGGAAACCATGGCGACTGCAGAGCCTCCAGCGCCATCTGGTGGTAAGTTGAGGTGTTCTTGGAAGGTGCCCCTATGTCATTGGTCATTCCAAGCCCTGATGTCAGTACTGTAGCTGTGATATAGACATACGGTAACCTTTTGTGGGGTCCATTTTGGTGACTATTTCAATTCATTTATGGAAAACACTGAAGCAGTAAATGATTGATGATTTGATAGATCTCTCATTTGGAGGGGTTGGCTGTACTTTTCTGTTTGCATCGTTAGTAGCTTTCTAGACTATATGTTATGACTTGGGTAGTCACGGAATTTCAATGGTTTTCTTGGTGTCACCTCTGCAATTAAAAACGGTATGAGATTACTGCACCGTGCTGTAGCCCATTGCTGGCGATAAGTGGTTATCCATCTCTCTATAGGTAGGAGAAAATTGCGTCGCAATGTAAGTTCAGAGTCGTCTGATACACCGGCGCCACCTGTTAGAAGGTCTCGCCGGGGAACCTCAACAAACTCCACAAGCACTGAGGAAGAGGCAGCGAAGTCGGGTAAGATTGTGGTTCACGTAATTTATGTGTTGGGTGAACAGAATCCTGCTATTACTGGGAGTTGGAAAACAAATCACTGAGCAGTGTTCTCCACAGCCTGTTTTAACTAGACGCGCTAACGTGTTTGAATTTTAGCAGCCTCAAGTTTAGTTGCCCTTCGTCAGGTTTGAATTCTATTGCACTTAAATTGAAATTTTGTGAGTTCAGCACTCCGCAACAAAGCAAAGCCAGATTTCTCTGACTACAAATGCCAACTTACCCAACTTTAACCAGTTTCTTTGAAAGTTCATCAGTTAACGCTATGTTAAATACTCTTTGTGACAAATAACTGGTGTTCACTATTGCTAAGAAAAAAATCTGACAAAATTTTCTTAATAACAAAAGTTCATGGAGTCAACTTTTCTAGTTTTAGTGAATAACTACTCATTTTTGTTATTGTAACCTTAAAATTTTGCATGTGAACATCTAAAGGAACGCTTTGACTATGCGTTATTAAAGATTACTTTGATTTTGAGTGACGTCTAGTGGTTAAAATGGAAATTGTTCAACTGGACAACAGGTGTCACTGAAAGTATGTCAACCCCAGTTAATTGTACAACATAAATCAATATCTCCAATGAAGTGTGTTTGGTAGGGACAGTGTTCACCATTCAAATTATAACTCAGATGAAAGTTTGCAACGAGTTTGGAATATCTATTGTAGAGAACACTGCTGAGTGTTAGGCTGTTCTATAAAGTATAACTCTCGTGGATAATATATGATGGGTGTTGTATATTTTTTCGTAGGAGATAAAGTCTGTAAAAAGCATCGAAGGGCTGTAAATAAATTCAAGTAATGTTTTAAAATGATTGAATTGTACAAAGTTCATCAAAGTACCTCTCAAGGTCAGCTGTACATTTCCTAAAAAAAAAAATGGCTGACTACTTCTTGGGCTCTTCTGTGGGCAATTTGTTGTTGTAATTTGAGTAATTTGCAATTAGTTATTGTATTTGGCACACTAATGTCCATAGCTTTGTGTTGGCCAACGTATATGTGTGGTTGTTCATATTCAATCAATGTGTAGCAGTTTTTTTTTGTTTACTAACCTCCAGATGCCAAGGTTGCAGGAGACTCTGGTAACAAGATGACCGGTGTAGATGAAGGAGTGCCTGCGGCACCACTTAGTGACGGAGAGACTGGCAAATGCATTAATAAGCAGACTGACGAACAAACAACGAATGACCAGACTGGTAAACAGACCACAGACGAAGGGACGGACAAACAGACGACTGAGTGTTCAGAGGCAGATCGGCAAGTAGATGGTAGACAAATGACGAAAGGAGATGAAGAGGATAAGGTAGAAATGAAGAATGATAACGCAACTAACAGGAAATCGGAGAGTCAAAATGAAGAAGAGAAAGTGCTTAGTGAGACGAACGAGTCAAAGCCAAAGGGGAAGGAGAGGTGCAATGATAGAAAAGAAGTAGAGCCAGCAGCTATTACTGTGGCCCACAAGGAGGAGCAGAGCGGAACCGTGGGGGTAGGAGGAGTCGCGGAGGCAGGGCAGAAGGAAGAGAGTGGAGCCATGGAGGTCAGTGAGGTCATGGAAGTGGCAGAGAAGGAAGAAGGTGGAGCCATCGAGGTCGGTGGGGTCATGGAGGCACAGGAGAAGAAAGTAGGTGAAGCCATGGAAGTGGAGGACAAAGGAAAGGGTGGAACTTTGGAGGAGGAGCAAAGCAAGAGAACGGGAAAAGGGACAAGAAGTAACGAAGGCGAGGACAATGTGAGTTGCCTGTTTATGTGTGCTTGTAAGTTCACCACTCATGTTGTGGATATTGGCTGATTATGTATGCTAGTTTGTAGAGGAAAATAAATTTGATAAATTACAGGAAGGGTGTGCCATTCTTTTTCTGTGGTGGAGATGTGACTGTATAAAATCAACTTTTAAGCCATAACATCGATATAAAAGGAATGGTAGTAGTTATGGATCTGTACTTATTGTTTAATTTACTAACAAATTCATTTTTTCAAAAATACTTCATTTTATATGGAATTTTGTAAGGCAAGTGCATGCAGAGACGGTTTCACTAATTTTCTTGCTTTGTATATGTTTGGAAAATCTATGTCGTTCACCAGTTCAGCTTGTGTGGTTTTTGAACCGGTGAAGTAGACTTGACGTCTCCGAAGGAGTTTTTAGTTTGAGTATAAACTGCAGCATTCTTCTTCTTGTCAGATGGAAGTTGAGGAGAAGCATGAGGACACGGAAGGGTCTGGTGGTACAGAAAAGAGTGTTGAGCCAGACAAAAGCTCGTCAGGTGTGTGTGTGTGTGTGTGTGCAGTCATTTGGGAAATATCTGACTTTGGTGTAGTGAGGTCTTCACTCACTCGCCAAAGGAAAATGGGCTTGTTCCTTCTGAAGGGGGATTTTTTGAAATCGCTCCCCCCGTTCCACCCCCTCTGGTCACCAATTGTACTATCCTAAGTAGTAGCGTTGTCAATTAGTAAACCATAAAATCCTGTTTGATTTTTTTTCTTGAATATTATGTGATCACTCTTGCAACTGTAATTTTAAACTAATCCAGATCATGTTTTCCACAGCAAAGCGTGAGTGTTAAATGTGGACATCTCTGTTAAAGGGGTTGGACACAGTTTGCCTCCATGTAGCAGGGTCCAGAATTTAACCACCCCAGCTAGGACGACCTGTTCAGGTTTTGGAGGCTGTGTTCAGCTTTTAGACGGCCAAGTAAACTCGCTAACTGCAGGTCTGGTAGCTCCACGAGCTGTCCAGATTAGGAAGTTAGTTAAAACATGATTTGAAATACTATAAAATCGATTACAGACCCATACTGCACTATAACAGCAATTTGACGTTGGTCATAAAACTGCAGTCATACACCATTGGTTATAGATGCCATTTTTGACATCCTGCATGAACCTCGTTCTTGTGTGTTATCTCAATGTTTGTATTGCTCAGGTTACTCGACTTTATACTCCTAGTTGTCAGGATGTTCACAGAATTTAACTAGATGCCTATTAACAAATTATTAATTAAGATGTTTGTGTTTGGATATCAAGTGTTACCAAGATGATGCATCTGAATACCTGACCACAAATATCACACCTGCAGTTCGCTCCACACTTGCCGCTAATACTTGCAGCTCATTCTTCTGTTACAGAGACACAGGTCTGCTTCTCATGCTAAGCAGTTTTTGTTCTTGCCACGTGAAGAGTAGAATGCTCTGCTTTATAACATTAAACCGATTGTTAATTGTGTAATCGGTTTATACAACAATGTGTTGCCATGTTCACCAAAATTTTCATATCTTTGTCATTGTATACCCATGCTCAACCATTATCACACTGATTGTATCTTTTTATGTAGCAACATGTCCTTTTATCATTTATATCATTTTCCGTCTCCTATTTTCTTATTGCAGTTGTGTGGTCCACTCTATAGATAAGCATTATTGCTTGAGATGTATCCTGTACTTTCATCATCAATATATATTGTTCACGGTCTGTCTGAACCTTAATAATGCATGACTGGTGCTAATGAACTTGAGATAATGAAAATTGTCTGCCTTGGGAAATTTAATCCCTGATTGTGATATTCAGTGAGCTATTAGCAAAGGGGCAGAGTAATTGCATGTCGTACTTTTGCTGAATGATGCTGGCAGGCATTTCAACTCTTGGCCTTATTTGCAGGGAGCAAAGCTGGTAAACAGACATCAGGTAATAAGAAGGCCAGGTCAAGGTCGTCTTCCTCAAGGTATATATGTTTCAAATGGTGTTACGTAGTGTTTTTGAAAATCTAAGCAACATTCACGACCTCTCTGCATTTGTCTGTGTAAATATTAAAAATGGTCCGATGGGCTCACGTGATTTTCAGAATTAGTTCTGCTGTACTTTTTATGCTCCCAGTCCGTCCGGCTTCTGCTGCTCTATCTCCAAAACTCTTTGTTGTATGTGCATGAAATTTTGCATGTGTGTTCGTTTAATGGATGTGACGACATGAGTGAACTTTAGAACGGATCCAACCAGCAGTGTGCCCTCTTGTGGCAGTTTTAGTTTTTTATGTTTACCTTTATATCTTCTAAGGTCCTCAATGGATTTTCATAAAATTTGGAATATAGGCATTTATTGTTGAGAGGGTGCAATCCTCCCGTTTTCAGATGGTTTCGAGGTATTTTGCGCCACCTTTTGGCCATTTTTGCTGTTTTTTCGAGTCTGGTTTGGTTGATAGAGGGGTAGACGTCAAAAAAAAAACATTCTAAGGATTATTTTGAAAATTGGCGTTTATGTTCGTAGTGTTAAGAGGGCAGTTGACGATGACGACTTCGATTACTCTGGAGTCCCTAGTGGCAGTTTGCCCATAGTTGCATCTCCTAAACCCACTGCAGGATCTAATAAAGTGAGTGTAGTTATATGAACTTAACAGACGACGACGACTTTCAGACGGATCCGGCGAACGCTGTGCCCCGAGTGGAAATTTCATCTTTTCCCGTTTTCCTTTGTTTCTCTGAAGTTCCTGACAGTTTTTATGAAATTTGGTAAATTGCTTTCTGTTAAAGAAACGATGGTATGTTCCCATTTTTGGATGTATTCTGTGTGTTTTGCGCCATCTAGTGACACCTGTTAAACGTAATCATCGCCACCTTGAGGCCATTTTTTCGCATTTATTTGGCTTCAACATCTCTATTCACAAGACTGCTCTGACAACAGATCAAGGTAATTGGTAATTTTTTCCTAGTGACAACAGAACAATAAATGTTCATTTTTCGACAGGTCAGACTACTGTGGCTCCCCTAGTGGCAATTTGTTTGCATCGGCAGTTATATCTTCTAAACCTTGTGAAGGATCTTTGTGAATTATGTCAAGTGAACATGGCAATAGATGACAACTATGTTTGGACGGATTCACCTAGGACAGTGCCTTGTAATGGCAATTCTATAGTTTACGTTTGAATTGACAAATAGGATTCTATTTAACCTATAACACTCCTAGAAGCATATCATTTTTGGTGCAGTCGTAGGGGCATTTCAATGCTCTGCGTTGCTTTTTGGTGGGTGAGGGAGTAGGGTATATTACAAGTTTTTGAAAGCTTCTTCGAACACACCTTCAAAGTCCGTCAAAAACTTTTAGTTTAGACCGATTACCAGTGATGAAGTTAGCCTCAAGATGAAATTAGCCTCAAATTTCCCTTATTTAGATAAAAATTTATTTCTGGACTTTGGAAGAACAGGTAATGTGTTATTGCTCTAATAAAGTCTAGCTAATCTCACTTGACCCTGCCAAGGTATTTCAAGCACTGGTCATGGTCTCCAGCATATGTAGCCCTCAGAGAACACTTGTATGTCCTGGTATACGGAGGATTCATCTCATCCTAAATATGGAAAGTCTTGCCACATTGGACGATACAACATTGTTTGTACAGGGTGCTATTTCGTAGCTAAACACTCCTACCTCTAGTCTGAGTAAATCACTGATAATGGTGTCTGAAATCAAAATTTTGTTTTATCTTGGGGTAAGTGTTTACCAACTTTGATACAGTTGAATGTTGACTAAAAGTAATTTTGAAGTGTTCTGTGTAAAAGCCCGATGATGCAGCTGTGTTTCATTGGAACACTTAAAACAATCTATGTGACGTTGTGCTTACTGTTACGTTTGTTTTTCTGTAGCTCGTCCAGTTCTGGTTCCTCAAGGTCAAGGTCGCGTTCAAGCTCAGCATCCCGATCCAAGTCTAGGTCTCGCTCTAGGTCCCGGTCGTCATCGAGCTCTGACAGTGAGGACGAAGGACCAAACAAAGTGAGGGGTACTGTTCAGGTTATGCAAAAGGTAAATCTGCAGTGGTTGTTACCTTTCTTATCTGTACGCCCACGTATGCGTAATAATGGGCATGCATATTGCTGTCATCTGGTTACTAAGAATTGTAAATAGTGTATTCTGCCACTAAAACGTTTGTGATTTTGTGGTGATCACCGTAAAAAAATCTTCATAAAGTTTGTAAAATAAGTACTGCTTTCAAAGAATAGAATTCATTGGCCCTGAAGATTATTTTGTGTTGCCAATCAGCGAAAACGGTTAATGCTTGTTCCTTATTAATTCTCCACCAGAGAGGCTAAAGAGAGGTTTTTCAAGTGATGTTTTGATTTTCTGTTCAGTCATTATGCAAGTTTTAGATCATGGAGTAGTCTAGAAACTCCATTTGTTTTGTTCAGTGCACATTGATGTGTGAAGTAAGCGGGTGTTGCTTTTTTTTATTTCGTATGTCAGCTTACGCCTATCTGTTGACTGTTTGTTTAGAAGGAAGAACCTGGCAAGGAGTCCCGTGACCAGAAAGAAAAGACCGAAGATGTCGCCATGGCAACTGCACCGGCTGCTGAGAGGTAACTAATGCTAGATACTGTGGATTGGCATTTGATAGCCTTCAGTACAATAATGACGCAGGTCCAGAAGGTGTGCATTTGTACCCCCTGCCTAGCCACTTTAGTTTTGCAAACTGTAGTAGATGACTGAAAAAACACTCATTTTGTTTCCTGTTGCCAGGTCACGACCTTAGAATTGCTCCTGTTGAAACTTAAGAATTACCAGCATCAGAAAACATTACTAGGAAGGAACAGCTGTTAACACATACTGTGACATGTTTTTGAATGTGATTTAAAAATGAGCTGTTCACGTTGTCAGCAGCCTAACATTATGGTATGAACATGAAGTCTTATCCTACAAAATGCCACCAATTCAGTCCCTTAAGATCGGAAACTAGTGGGCTACGGGACGTTGAATATGATCCTTATAAAAGACAGGTCTTCCTAGGCGAATCCTTGGGTCTAAGCTTTGTGAACTGTGACCTTATAAATTAAAGTTCCTCGATTGTTCATTTCTTCATCATGCCTATCTGGGACTAATTTACTACATTGGGTGAAGTGTTTCTGAGAAGTGACATTTTATCTATGAATAGCATCTTTTGAGTGGGTTGCCAGGGCTGCCAACTGTTACGGACTTGTCCTACTCAACATACTTATAGGATGAAAAAATCACTTTGTGTATAATACTTGTGCTACAGGATACATTAATTTTGTGTTTGATCGAAATGAACGGAACACACATCAAATGTTTCATGAAAAGCTAAAGGCACATAGTTTTAATGTAAATTTGGATGCAAGATGGTGCCATGAGGGCCGTTTTTCACATGATTCCTTCCAGAGCTCTAGCTCCGCAATTTTTAGACGAAACCTTCTGAAATTTAATATGTAGACAGTTCTCCCTGAGGGCTATGTGTAATGTGTTATTGGTTTCTGGCTACGACTTGCCGATTTTGAGTTTTTGGAAATTTATTACTAAAGATGATTTTTCTTTTACTTACTAATTCCTCTCTTGTAATAGTTTATCAGTTACTGTGTGTTGGTTTGATAGGCATCAGGATCACAGTCGTTGTGTACTTGGTTTCATCGACCACCTCATCTCTAACTTTTTCATTTGATTCTGCCAGGTGTCACTCCGAGCCCTTTCGTTGGTTGTTAGGTAAACAAAATATTCATTAATGTTATCCGAGTTGTGTGGATTTTGAAGTTGATTTCTTATAAACTTGGTATGTGATTTATGTATGGGTGAAGTCACCTTGTATTTTGTACATTGTCATTTGAATGCTTGTTTTGTTTTAGCCCAAAGAAATCTAGTGAGCCTGGGCCAACTAAGGAAGGAATGTGTACAGAAACTGAGGAACCAATGGTATAAACATTTGTTACTGTTTATTTTTTGTTGAGGGAAGGAGAATCCTATATTGTGTATAAGCTACTCCCTAAAAACGTCACCAAAATTGATTAATTTGGATTCTGCCCTTATTTGAAAACCTGCAACCCAAAGTGCCATTTTTATGTTCTTTTTTGTACTAGGTGGCAATCTCGAAACCTAAATCCGTCTTTCAAAAGCGCTAATATGTCCAACAGTGCTTGCGGATGGTGTTGACCATTCCTGGTGTTGATAATTGTTAGTACTGTCTCCTTCCCTCCAGTGTAACATCACCATGTCTACCCTAATTATGTTCAAGAACCTCTTGTGGGCCAGACGGAGCGCCAGGGCTGGGTTTGGCTGATGACCGCCGATAAATGTCCCTTCATTGTCCCCCGAGAATGGCTGCTTGACCAGAGTATAAACAAACGAGACCTCATAAGGTCTGCACATGCACTCGTACCTACGCCTCATGGGTCAGTGTTCTTGTGCTGGTGTTGACACCACTTGGAGAGTCCTCGTACTGAGGCACTGTATTCAGATGGACTGTTATCGACCTACGTTGCCTGCCCAAATAACAAATCTTTCTATGGTAATGACACAAACACTGTGTCAGTTGACATTGCTGCTTGAAAAACCCCAAGTGTTGGCAATTGGACTGGAAATAAAATGTTGAAGATGGAACTTCTGGAAATTGCTGTAGCAAGGATTCACTGTAGTGTTATGAACGCTGTGCCAGTTGTCACAAATGCTCGAGAACCGAACTGTTGAAGTCTACCTGTTGGAAATCAATTGGTAAATGGAACTGTGGAAAGTCAGAATAGTAGGATATTGGACTGTTGAAAATAGAAGCTGTGATCACATATGTGACATGATTTATGAATGCCTGCGAGTCAGTTCATGGAGAAGTTGTTGGTGACTTGAGATTGTGAGGATTGGATAGTTGAACTGTCAGTGCAGTTGAACTGTCTGTACTGTTGCTTGTTCAAGTGTGCTACAATGACTTGTTTGTGAATTTTTGGAGACAATGTTATAGATCGCATTTTAGTGCTCATGCTAACATGTATGAATGTGCTGCGCAAAGATGCGAAAGGGAGTTTCTGTGGAATTTTCAAGGATCGAACTTTGTTGGAATATGGAACTGAAATGGTTCATGAGGAAGTTAAGGCGTGTTAGTGGGAAACTTGGAAACGACTTGAACTTGGACTTCAGTGAATCTATACTTGCTTAGTGCTGAGTGAGATTGACTGAACAGTATATGGTGTCGAACTGGTGGGTGAACTGAAAGGGAAATTTACGAGTGTGAAGCGTGTTCAGTTAAGTC
Organism: Phoronis australis; assembly: GCA_002633005.1. Classification (NCBI taxonomy): domain Eukaryota; kingdom Metazoa; phylum Phoronida; family Phoronidae; genus Phoronis; species Phoronis australis. Next base: position 576,939 of record NMRA01000018.1, on the reverse strand, counting down.
TCTGCGTATACTACTGAACTTATCAGTTTGGAGTTATTGCTTTGAACACTGTGACTGATGAATTGGGATTACGTTATCGTGAACTTCGGGCATTTAGCGATCGTGACGGAAAGCGTGTGTCATATTTAAAAAGTGGACAACAAAAACATTAGCTCATCTGTAAGACATTGGAGAGATGAAGTACTTTACCATGAAATGGAATTGGAGGTTATAATGGACCAAGCAATTCTGTAGTTGCCTCGACAGACTGAATGATTGCAAAATGCAACCTGTCATGGATAGATCTGAACCAGGCTTTTGAAAGTTTCTGTTTCAATATTGATTGACATTGTGGACTGAAGACTCGTCGAACGTATTGAAACAAAATGCGATAGATGGAAACAATATTGTCTCGATCGTGTCGACACAGCACCAATTATATCAAGCATGACCAACTGTAATAGAACAGCAAGCCCATCCCCCAGGGGTCGTCTCTAGGGTAGATGATCATATGTTACAACTAACCTTCTTCTTTCACCAGCTGTCTACCAGATGTCACTACCTGCTGACCTGTTGACCGATGTCCTTGGCCTGTGAAGTTGGTGCCGTCATCTTAATACCGTGTTTGCATCAGAAATGATTAGAACTTACTTTTTGTTCAGATCAGAATATTTGGTTAGCATTGTTGAATTCTAAATATAATACTAGATATTAAGGCAATTATGTGCTTCATTAAATCGAGATGTAATTTAAATTGCTACAGTGCTTTGGGTTAGAATTTTTCATATGCTTCGTGTTATCTTAATTAAACAATTGCCATTCTTGTGAAGGTTAACACCTCTGTCATTGATTTCAGGAGCAGTCGGCCTCCGAGACATCTGATGTGTCCTCGTCAAAGAAAATTTCATTGTCATGTAGGTGCAACAAGTAATTTACCGTAATTCCGGTGTATAGACAAAATGTCTATTGATTTTCTGATGATCAATTCATCACTGTGAACCCACTTTTCCCCAGGATTAGTTGCTTTCAGTGTCAATCACTAGTTATATTGCTCCCTTGGCAACTGCCATATTAGTAGGTAATTGGATCAAGCAGTTATTTACAAGTACATGGAACGTGCGACAATTATGACTCCTCAAGTCAATTGCCAATCAACGCTTTCAAATTTTAATTTCAGTTTTAATTGGGTAGTGCAGAAATTGTGGAAACAATTGTAAGGGCTTGGCAAGCTATGAAACTAATTGCAAATGATAAGAATGAAAGTGCAAAGCAGCTGTCAAAAACTTCAAGATTTGCATGACTCTCACCGAGTTTAGCAATGATTACTTCAAAAGTTCGCAATGTGCTAAGGGCTGTCCAGCAAAATCCATATGAGAATGGGGGGGGGGAACGGCAGAAATAAAAATTCATGGGTGGTGTCTTCAGAAAAAAGCTCAAATTATGGGTGTTCGTTCTCCTAAGAAGTGAAGCATTATGCTGGGTGGTATTTTTTGACCTGTCAATGTTGACTGGTTGGTATTTTCGGCCAAACACATGTCAAAAGAAATCAACACTCATCAATAAATCACTTGGAAAATACCCTAACATATCCCAAAACAAAAAGCAGGCCCATGTTGCAAGTGTACTGAGTGCAATATGTACACTAAGCCATCAATCAAGTCACGGGCAAGTTGATTACAAGCACATGTTCAACTGCAGTCATATTACAATGAAAATTTCTGCAACACTAATTTGGTGTTGACACATATAAGAAAATTGATAATTTTTAAATAAAAAGTATGAAGAGTAAGATAGACATGTTCCAATATTCACTTGACATAGAAGTATAAAAGAGTTCATGGAGACAGTTTGACATTCATACATCCAGGTAATTGAAAAAATCTTTATTGAAATTACAGAGACACCTGGTGGCTGCCAAAAGTATTGCTCACAGGTGTCTTTGAAAGGCAAGTTTCTGGTAACTGATATGAGTTGTGATCTCACATGGAATTTTTATGCACTCACAAAAACTTTGAGGTCGTTCCGTCTGCCATTATCCTTTCTCGTCCATCAATTATCTCAAGAACCGCTTGGTGGATCAGTGAAATATGGTATAGAGGTACTTGGCAATGATGCACCTGCACCTATCGGGTTTGGCAACCTTGGTACCCCCATGTTGGCCACTTTAGTTTTCGACAAGCCATTCCTTGTATGTTGATTATTTCAAAAACTGAAAGTCGAAATAGTAGTACATCATAAGAATGTGCCAGCACCGGTCAAGTTTTGGACGCTGGATTGAACTACTGTGGCGCCCCTTTAGTTTTTGACAAGACAGGTTGATTATCTCAACAAATGCTAGACACAACTGGAAATTTGGTGCAAAAATATATAAGCAGGGATGGCTGCGTTGACAGAAGTCATTTTCATCTTCATTCGACCACCCTATTGGCTACTTTAGATTTTGACAATATTGGACAAGACAACTAGTTCTTCTCTGTCAACCATCTAAGTTCTTAACAGGTCATCCTGGAGGCAATTTGTTTGCAAGTGTTGGGTTTTATTTTAACCTATTAAAAAATTATGGGTCATGGGTTGGAGAAATATATGAAAAATATGGGCGGTGGGTACGAAATAAAAGTGCCTTCCCCCTCCCATACAGATTTTGCTGGATCGGCCCTAAAGAATTTTGAATGATTTGATGAGGAAATTCTTTAACTTGGTATATTTTGTATTCCCAACTCACCGTAAGCCATCACATCCCAGTGAGATATTAGTTACAGAGAGACATTCTGAGACGGCAGCACAAGTCTTGTATTGTGTGGTCAGGTGTCATGCTTTGTAAGTCTGTCAAAGTGAAATGTTGTTGCTAGTGTGTTGTGATTATTTTTCCATGTCTGACTGTAGCATCTATGAACAAAGAGAACCAGGAGAAGCCGGCTCGTAAGAGGAAGTGGGGCTCTACACGCACCAACAAGAAACCATCAGTCAACATTTCCACAGATTCGCTGAAGGTCTTGTATCTTTCTGTCACATCTTTTGTATATGCATTACTTGAAAAACTAAAGCAATCTGACAAAATACAGCTCCCCATCATGACAGCTAATTCTGCTAATAGCAAATGTGACTGGTTGCCGTGACGACTAATTTCTAAGTACAGAAGGGCTTATCATACTAACTTTCCTGATAATTCCTCGTCGTTCTCTGTCATGAGGGAAAACTACAGTTAAAATGAATTCGACTTCCGCCAAGACGCCATTACGAGGAATTGCTGGTCATTTTGTCCGAGTTCTTCTGACGTGCACCGATGTCAAAAGAAATTTGGTTATTTCATACTAATTAAAATGAAATGGTCACATGGTGCAGTTAGTGTCAGATTAGTTTAAAGTCAAAAATCATGCTCTGCAGAAAATATCTACTTTTACTGAATTAAATTCTATTGTTTAGGGTAGTAGTACAGACTTAGCGATAAACCTTAAGTGATTGCCAAGCATTGAAAACCTAGAATGCCCTGTGCCCAAACATATAAAAGTTGTGCACTGAAAAACAACTCTAGGTCACACCATGCCACATGATTCAGGCATTGTTAACAATGTTTCTGGTATTTTGCCACGATCAGATTTATCGATAATGGTCGGATATAACGTGCCCGAATTTTGGGTACCAATTTTCTCCACTGAATAACGGGCATCAAACTGGTTCTCAAGATACAGGCACGTTATATCCAACTATTGCCGACTTATCTAGTGAGGGCTGTTCCAGCAAAATCCGTATGGGAGGGGGAGACTGTAGGTGAAATAACAATTTATGTCTGGTTGTCTTTTGAAGAAAATTTAAATTATGAGTGGTCCTTGAAAGAAGTATATCTTTAAAAGTGGTTTATGTTTTTTGTCCTGTAATAATTCAACTGGAAGATATAACCCAAATATATCCATGAACAAGACAAGCCCATGTTGCTAGTGCACCATTTGTAATATGTAAACCCAACCATTACTCAAGTCATAGGCAACTCGATTGTAAGCACATGTTGTACAATCATATAGAATGAATACTTAACAGATCATGATGTGTATCCTGGGGGCATTTCATTAGTATTACCCCCTCTTGTGGGAATTTTGAAATAAGGGGCAACCCTAGCATCCGCCTTTTGCAATGACACGAAGGGTGCATACAAAGATTCTTGTTCAATTAATCACTATTCACTGAAAAGCATGAATGAAATTTTTTATTCCTTGCCTGGCAGGGAACTGATGTTGTGTCTGCTGGATTGTTGTCGGCTCAAGAAACACTGAAGACTGAAAATATCGAAAGATAATAAAACCTAACATGTACATTACCTGACAGTGTATAATTGAAGTAGAATTTGAAAATATGGGTCGTTGTAGTTTTATGCGCCCACGTATTTATATGTGGGTGCATTTTGCCATCATCTCTGTATGGCGTCTGCGGCGGTATCTCCTAAACCACTTGCAGGATCTTATTAAAATTTGACATGTGTGTTCCTATGGGGTTGACGACAGAGGGTGAAGAGTTTCAGACCAACCGGAATACCGCTGTGCCCCCTAGTAGCAATTTAAGCTTTTTACGTTTGCCTCTGTATCTTCAAAGATCCTCCACCAATTTTCATGAATTTTCGGATGGATTCGAGGCATTTTGCGCCATCTAGTTGTCATTTTTACTGTTTTCGAGTCCGTTTTTGGCCTCTGTCCCTCTGTCAACCAAAACCACTCTAAGGATGATTGCGAAAATTGGCATGTATGTTCTTACTGTAAAGAGGACGGTTGACGATGATTTTCTGATGACTTAGACTACTGTGGCGCCTCCTAGTGGTAGTTTTGTTTGTTTTGCGAGCATGGCTGTATCTCCTAAACGCTCTACAGGATCTTTATTAAATGAAGCAAATGTGTTTATATGAAGTTGACAACGGAAGATGATGACTTTCAGACGGGTCTCACTAACACTGCCCCCTAATGGCAATTTCATTTTTTCTGTTTTCCTCCGTTTCTCTGAAGTTCCTCGACGAATTTTCATGAAATTTGTGAAATAGCTTTCTTTTAAAGAAATTGTGACATTTTCCGATTTGCAGATGGATTTGTCATATTTTGCGCCATCTAGTGGCCATTTTTACTGTTTTCTAGTCTGTTTTTGCCGTTCGCCCTCTGTCAACCAAATCACTCTTAGGATGATTGTGAAAACTGGCTTATATATTGTTGGTGTGAAGAGGACAGTTGACGATTTTCCGGCTTCAGTTACTGTGGCGCCTTCTAGTGGCAGTTTTTGTGCGCTTTTAGCTGTGTCTCCTAAGCCCTCTGCAGAATGTTTATTAAATTTAGCAAGTGTATTTATATGACGTTGACAATGGAAGGCGACAACTTTCAGACGGATCTGATGAACCCTTGTCCCCTAGTGGCAATTTCATTTTTTCCGTTTTGCTAAAGTTTCTTGAAGGATTTTCGTGAAATGTGGTAAATAGCTTTCTGTTAAAAAACGGTGACATTTTCCAGTTTTTTGATGGATTTAAAATATTTTGCGCTATCTAGTGGCCATTTTTATGATACAAATAAACACCCTAGAAGCACATCGTTTTCAGTGCATTCATGGGCGCATTTCAACGCTCCGTATTGCTCTTGTATAGTTCAGGGTAATTATAATATTTTGGGTGGTGGGTTGGAGAACTAAAAGAAAATTATGGGTGGTGGGTACAAAATGAAAGAGTCTTCCCCCCTCCCATAATATATTACTGGAACAGCCCTGAACAGGTTTATCATCCAACCAAGCATTGATGTGTTTACGTTGATTGATTATTCTGCTGAACTGTTACTATGTTCTGAATTATTATAAAAAGATGAGTATAAAGTTTGCTGTTTGTAGCTTCATGTGTTCTCTTGATTTTACAGGGACTGATTCCCGACATCAAACCGGTCACCTCGGAGGCTACCCCTGATCTTGATCTTAGTGGTGAACAGGCAACCTCTGAGACTGAAGATGCAGATGTACGCAATGTCAAGATTAAGCGAACCATTTCACAGGTCTGTGGCTATTCGCCAAATAAACGATTTCTGAGGGGAATGGCAAGTTTTCATTCAGGTTGCAGGAAAGGATCATGGAAGTAACTGGGATTTGGTGGTAGAAAAAAGATAAAACGTTGTAGATGCTGGTTATTGGTTGCGTTGAGGGTAAAGGAGGAAAATTCGTCTTCGATGTTCTAGATAACTTAAAACACTATTCTGACGACTTCCGAGTTATACAGATTTTAAGTGAAAGGTCACCTGGTGCTTGCTGAAATGGGTCATATCATTCTTTCCCAGTGTCACCTGTTACTAGCTGAAATGGCTTGGGGATTTTCTTTCCCTAGCGTCACTTTTTGTCAGCGGAAATGTGTCTTATCCTTTTTTCCCGCCCTGCCTATTACCAGCTGAAATAGGTTGGAAACTGCAAACAGTGAGGTATGGGTTTCGCAATGAGTCTGTTGAGGCCAGATCCAGCTACACTACTTTTGGCATAATATTGCAACTTGCAGTTGTGTCTGCGTTTTCAAAACGCTTTGCGTGACGTGTCGTGACTTTTGCAGGATGTGAAGCCAGAAAATGATGAGGTGGAAGACAAACGGGACGAGGACGGTGAGAAAGTGCAGGGAGAGGAGGATACAAGAGTGGTTGAACAAGGTGTGTTTGTGTGTGTGTGCCCTCTAGTGGTACATTGTTACATTGTTTTACACAGGTTTATATTTCGAACGCTTTTAAGTCGCCGACTCTTGCTCTGAATTAGTATATCCTTGTAGTGGCTTTCATAGGGTATCCTAGCATGATGATGATGAAGAGGAGGGTGTTTACTCGAGGAGTCTGTTGTCTTTTGAAGTAACATGCCTTAGTGATATGTCTTGATCTCTCTTATTTCTGGCATAAATATTCACGAAATGTAGCACTTGTGATCTGCTGAGTTCTATCGCCTAAAAAGCCACTTAGAAACGTTATTTGTTTGAACAGTTGTAAGGGGCCAGCTGTTGGGTATCTGCTTACAAATCCATGTGCGGGAACATCATCTTGAAATAACTTTATGGTCACGCATAGATACAAAATTAAATGACAAAAACAACTGTTTGTGGTCATTCAGCACAGAGAAGGGAATTAAATGTCTTTTTATCGGGTTAAAGCAAGTCGTCTATAATGCCAAGCAGGTGATCGCTGCGTGTAACCTCTTTTTAAACAAACCCTTGATCTTTTCAGCTGAACCAGTAGTGGCTCGTCGTATCAGTAACAGGACACCATCCATTCCCATTGATGAACCCAAGGTGGCGCGTCGGTCACCCACTCCGTCTCGGCACGCCGTCAACAAGGTCATCCATGTGTCAAACCTGGTGCGACCTTTCACCTTGGGTCAACTCAAAGAGATGCTGAAGAAGTATGGAGAGATAACGGATGACTTCTGGATCGACAAGATCAAGTCTCACTGTTACGCCACAGTCAGTGTTGCTTTTAATTTCTAATACAGCCACACAGGTTATTTTTACAACTGGATTTTGAAGAGTTTCATTACGAAATGCAATCCACAAATTTTTTTTTTTGAAATGTGACTGGCATATTTGAATAAAAAATATTTTAGATCATACGACTCTGTTGAAAATAATGGGTTTTGTTGAAAAGGGGTTGAAGTACCAAATGGCCTGCAGATGGACGGTAAGTGCTAATAAAATTTCAAAATCACTGGATTTGCAATGAAACTCTTTTGTTGTCTTTGGGATCTATGCCATGTAGACTCCTTGCTGTTGGGTCATTTTCTTAGAACTGTGGCACTCAGAGTTATAGATCATTCTGATAAAGAGATTTGGTGAAAACATGGTATATACCACAGACATAATTGCCAAAAATGTATTTTCCCAATATTTAGAGATTATCTATGGTCATAACCTGTATTTAAATTTGCACACATTTTTTTAACATGGCTGGTGAAGGCCGTTGTTAAGTTTGAACGTGAAAAATTATCAACTTGAGGTCAATTGCATCATTTCATCTTCTCCTAACTATCGCATTGTCATGTTTGTAACAACCTGCATGCAGCCAAACTTCCGACTCTTGATAAAACAGGCTCTGTGATTCACCAAAGCAATGACCTCCACTTTGGAGTACTGGTTTCCTTGGAAAGCCATATGTTATACCCATTGTATACAGATGGCTCTTTGGTTGAATGCCTGTGCCAAGTTGGAGTTGATATTTTAAGGTGCTTTGAACCTGTCTTATTCAGATCAGAAGTGGTTCATGTTACCAGGAAGAGATATCATTATTGCTCAAGACCAGACTCTGCATGTTGGTTTGACTCATTGGGTCGTTTCATTCGCTGATCATGGCCTTGACCAATAATGAACTACCATTCTTCCCCAAGCTAAGAAATTGCTTCTAATTTTGAGTTAGGTACTAGCTAAGACCAGTTCTATACTGGTAAGTCTAAATCAAAGGTTAGATTTCTTTTGCAGAGGTCTAGTCAACAGTAATTGTTAATAAGTAATGTTAGTGATATTTTCAGCTGGGTGCAACTGTTTGTCTGATACTGTGTCATGTCTTACAGTATACCTCTGAAGAATCGGCTCAGGAGGCACGCAAGTGCCTGCATAACTCCCGGTGGCCCTCGTCAAATCCCAAAATGCTGAGAGTCGATTACGCAACAAAGGATGAGGTAGGTTCATTATGCACAAAGTTGATCGAGGGAAATGCTTTGTCACACCAGCTGTCTGTTTCTTGGAACCTTTGAAGTTGTGCTTTCTTTTTGTGGTTCTAGACTTTTTTTGCTTGTGTATCAGGTGATTAGAGGCCATTTCCTTACAATCTCACACTGGGAGCCACTACAATCCATGTTCTGCTGTTCTAAACCTTTTCTTCTCAGGCATTTTTCCTCTTTTAAAGCCACGTCATCACGTTTGAAATTGACTGCAGTTAATCGCCTGAATTCCCCCAACAGCCAATATTGCCTTGGTGACAAACTAGCATACCATGGTATGCGTTTTAATGGACCTGAAATGGAGCGATAACAACCTGTCAGTTCTTAGAAAGCCTGAATGGCATTTCTGATCTGAGACCGGTGTTTTTTTATTATTTTTGCCCCAGAAATCGCTTTTGCATTATATCCAAGTTCTCATTCACTCCCTTGCATACATTAACGAGTAAGATCGAGCTGAGAGGAGTAGGAGACACCTTTGTGCAATGCTCGATTGTCTGCCAGTAAGGCCAGGATTCGAACCCGGGTCTCCCAAACAGGAGTCCGGAACTCAAACCACTGAGCCACGCAGTCTCCTGACACCGTTGTTAAGTGACCTTCATCAATAGCCAGTTTTTTGACGGAAGGTACGATTGCTCCTTAAAGCTTAAACTTGGAAATTTGTTGATGAATTGCAATCTTGTGAGTTCCATTCTAAGGTTGCCTAAAACACAATGGCTACCTCGCTAGATTATTTTTGTGTTAGGAAGGGTTAGTGTGTCATGTTCCCTTTATTCAAATTACTAATTAATTGGTTCAAGTCCATATTCTCATCCTTATAGCTTACTTGTAGTACACTGTTGGTGAAGATACGATTGTCACCTCTATTTCATTATTTCTTCAAATCCATATTCTCGTGCTTATGCCTTGTGACACACTTTTGGTGAAGATACATTTGTCACTGCTGTTTCATTATTTGCTTTGAGTCTATACTCTTGTGCTTAATATATGTTCCTTGTAACGCACTATTGGTGAAAATACGATTGTTACCTCTGTTTCATGTTTTTGCTTTTCTGCAGCTCGAGTTTCATCGGAACCGAGATAACGTGGACACTGTGAAAAAGGAGGAGCCGGCAAAGGTTGACAGGCGTCAAGCTGAGAGAGAGGAGCGACGCAAGGAGCGAGAGGCTCGTGAGGCCCGCAAGAGGTAGGATGGCTTGCTTTACTAGATTGAGTGAGTTAAAGTATTGTTCTTGTATTTGTTTTGTAATATACACACGAGCAGTGTTCTCCATGACCTGTTTTGACTGGATGCGGCGACGATTTTGTTTTGCCGCGTCGAGTTCGGGGAAAGCGCGTCGAGTTTAAAAATTGCCACACCAGGTTTGAAACTTTGGCTGGCTTGGTACTTCAACCCTCAGCATCTAATCAGAGCCTGGTTTTACCAACAATAAACATAGTTCACTTTACTAAATGGCAGTTAACAGTACGGTATTCGCTGTAATAAGGTGCCCGGGGCGCTTTACAATTCGTTTAGGGGGGGAGGCGCTTACTGAATGTTGTAACCTAAAAGGCCTTTGAAGCCCAGTCTCCAAAACGGGTGAAATCGGAAGCTAGGATTCATCAAATTTACAATACGTGATGTATCTATAGCCTATGACAGACTTTCTACAAAACAGTGGCGCATTGCTATCAAATTTCTTTGTTAAATTACAATCATTTTATAGAAAATTGTACTGAAATCCCAGGGCGAAAAGTCGCCGATGCCTCGCGATCGTCGACAGGGCAGCTTGAATAAAAATATCATTTCGACTCAACAAATTATCTGAAATCCTTGCTTAAGTTTTGCAAATAGCGTCCCTAAGATTTTAAGTTCCTGTCGAGTCGGTATTAGGTTCAAATCTGCACATGATTGTACCCAGCAACATATAAAAATCTCGGGACGAACACACATGTCGTAGCCACGTGACCTTTGTTTTGAAGATCGTCTGCGTGCGTGAGTGAGCCAGAGCGTGCGTGTCGTCAGCGTTCATTGGCCAGAGTAAATGCAATGTAGGCCTAACGATTTAGGTGTGCATTGTAAGTAAAGAAATAACACAAGCAGTATCACGAGAATGCGTTTTATTGTGCACTTGCTGATGACATCTACTGTTAAAACTTGCGAGAATTGTCTCAGTAGGGCCTATCACCTTAAGGTAAAAAATATCTTTAAATTATTAGTTTTTTGAATTGCCAGATTTACGAAGATGGAGGTAGAAAACCCAGTAAATGATGTATTGTAATAGTCGATGTTTGAAGATGGCGGTAGAAAACCCAGTAGATGATGTATTGTAATTATAGTCAATGGTTGAAGATGGATGTAGAAAACCCAGTAAATGATGGATTGTAATCATAGTCAANTGTAGCCATGCTGGCAGCCATTCTCTATGTATTGTCCCTGTAGCCATGCTGGCAGCCATTCTCTGTGTATTGTCCCTGTAGCCATGCTGGCAGCCATTCTCTATGTATTGTCCTTGTAGCCATGCTGGCAGCCATTCTCAGAATGAAGCTTGACAGTGGTGGATGTTTTACTTCCGGAACATGTCGCTACATTTTTATGCGCCCACGTATTTATATGTGGACGCATTATGCTGTCATCTCCGTGCGGTGTCTGCTGCTCTATCTCCAAAACTGCTTGACGTATGTTCATGAAATTTTGAACGTGTTCCTTTCATGGATTGGACGGCATGAGCGAACTTTCGGACAGATCCGACTACTTGTGTTCCCCCTAGTGGCAACTTTTTTTACGTTTACCTCTGTATCTTCAAAGGTCCTCAATGTGTCGTTCATAAAATTTGGTAAAAAGTGAGATGAGGCTTTCCTGCCGTTTTCGGATGGATTCGACATAGGTTGCGCCACGTAGTAGCCATTTTTATGGTTTTCGAGTGTTTTTAGGCTTCCATTCCCCTATCAACCAAAGTGCTCAAAGGATGATTGTGAAAATTGTCATGTATGTTCTTACTATGAAGAAAACAGCTGATGATGATTTTCCGACCACTTGGACTACTGTGGCGCCTCCTAGAGGCAGTTGTTTTTTTTTGTTGCACCTATGGCTGTATCTTCTATACCGTTTGCAGGATCTTAACTGAATTCATTAAGTGTATTTATAAGATGTTGACAAAGGACGACAACGACTTTCAGATGGATGACTATTGGTGTGCCCCCTAGTGGCAATTTTAGTTTTTTACGTTTACCTCTGTATCTTCAACGGCCTTCAATGGATTTTCATAAAATTTTGAATATAGGTGAGATGATGCTATCCTCCTGTTTCCAGATGGAATCGAGGTATTTTGTGCCACCTTGTGGCTATTTTTGCTGTTTTCGAGCCTGTTCTTTATCATCCACCCCTCCATCAACCAAACCATTCTAAGGATGGTTTTGAAAGTTGGCGTATATGTTCTCAGTGTTAAGAGGACAGTTGACGATGATGACTTTGACTACTGTGTCGTCTCCTAGTGGTAGTTTTGTTTTGTTTTGCGTCCTTAGCCTTATCTCCTGAAGCCAGTGCAGGATCTTTAGTAAATTTAGTAAGTGTATTTATATGAAGCTAACAACAGACAATGACGACTTTCAGGTGGATCCAACGAACGCTGTGCCCCATAGTGGCAATTTCATTTTACTCCGGTTTCCATTGTTTCTTGGAAGTTCCTTGACAGATTTTTATGAAATTTAGTGAATAGCTTTCTATTAAAGCAGCAATGTTATGTTCCCGTTTTTGAATGGATTGAACATTTGTGCTTCATCTAGTGGCCATTTTTATGATACAAATAAAGACCGTAAAAGCACACCATTTGCGTTGCATTCGTGGGCGCATTTCAACGCTCTGCGTTGCTCTTCTAGAGAAGGTGTCTTTATTCAAACTGTCTTGTACTTGAAACTTTTCTTTATCAGTATCAACGCTTAGCCAAATGCCAAGTTGCATTTGGTGAACTGGAAAAATCCCAGGTCGCCAAACAAAATCTTAGGTCGCCAAAACTGGAAATATCAAGTGCCAGTATGAATTCTGAAGTTTCCAATTTGATCGGGCATTGACCAAAAAAAGGTCTAAAGGGGGTAACGCCGCCCATTCTCTTGCGCTATGCATAACTGTAGGTGCACGTTCGTTAACTTAATTCCTCCAGCTGATGAACGAATGTAGAATGCAAACTACTGCATGGTGGCGCGAATTTCACCGTTCTTGCCCGATTTGTGCGGAACAATTCCAACTTCTGCCTGTTTACTTCCTGTGTAATTTTACCATGTGTTTGGTGTTTGCCTGCTGTGGTGGCAAATCCACTAATTCTGCAAAATAAGCAGAACAGATTTTGATGAAAGGTAATAAATCTAGGAAAGGTGTTAGTAATTTAAAGTTTGGAAGTCAATACAAACTTTGAAACGAATGTAGAGGCAATTATTGCCTGACTTTGATACTCCCTCTGGCGACTTGGATCTTTTCCCAGGTCGCCAAATACAATCCAAGGTCGCATTGATGACTTTCAGGTTGCCAAATCAAGTGCTGATTATTGTTGTATAATTGGTTGGTGTAATTCACTATGACCCTCCCTAGAGGTAGCCTGCTGAGGTACAATTACCACAGCTTAGGGTTGTTTTCCTGTTTTGGTTTGGGGCTGGTCGAAAAGTTCAGCTTCTCTGCTTGTCTCTTCTGTTAACTAGAGAATATGAAAGATGTATCTGTGAGTGTTTATACCACTAATTCCTAATGCCTCGTCGTTAGAGAAAGAAAAGAAGCCAGTAGAAGAGGAAGAGGCTCCAGCCAAACTGCTGGATGATCTGTTTAGGAAGACGAAGGCGACCCCATGTATCTACTGGCTGCCTCTAACTGAGGATCAGGTAAGTAGGCGGCTTGTTCTTGGTCATCCAGTTCCAATAAATATAAGTTGGGCTCATGGAAAACAGGTTTAACATTTCAACAACACTAAGCTTGGAGCTGGCAAGGTGCAAGCTGTAATTACAATG
>NMRA01000018.1:470584-562807 GCA_002633005.1 Phoronis australis | reverse complement strand
AGCCATGCTGGCAGCCATTCTCTGTGTGTTGTCCCTGTAGCCATGCTGGCAGCCATTCTCTGTGTGTTGTCCCTGTAGCCATGCTGGCAGCCATTCTCTGTGTGTTGTCCCTGTAGCCATGCTGGCAGCCATTCTCTGTGTGTTGTCCCTGTAGCCATGCTGGCAGCCATTCTCTGTGTGTTGTCCCTGTAGCCATGCTGGCAGCCATTCTCTGTGTGTTGTCCCTGTAGCCATGCTGGCAGCCATTCTCAGAATGAAGCTTGACCTTGGATGTTTTACTTCCGAAACATGTCGCTACATTTTTTTGTGCCCACATGTTTATATGTGGACGCATTATGCCGTCATCTCCGTCCGCTGCTCTATCTTCAAAACCGCTTGATGTATGTTCATGAAATTTGCACATGTTCCTTTCATGGATGGGACGGCATGAGCGAATTTTCGGACGGATCCGACTACTGTTGTGGAACCATGTGGCCATTTTTATGGTTTTCAAGTGTTTTTAGGCTTCCATCCCCCTATCAACCAAAGTGCTCAAAGGATGATTGTGAAAATTGTCATGTATGTTCTTAGTATGAAGAAGACTGCTGACCATGATTTTCCAACCACTTGGACTACTGTGGCGCCTCCTAGTTTCGTTTGCAGGATCTTTACTGAATTAATCAAGTATATTTATGTAATGTTGACAAAGGACGACAACGACTTTCGGATGGATGACTATCAGTGTGTGGCAATTTTAGTTTTTTACGTTTACCTCTGTATCTTCAAAGGCCTTCAATGGATTTTCATAAAATTTTGAATATAGGTGTCTTGCTATCCTCCTGTTTTCGGATGGAATCGAGGTATTTTGCGCCACCTCGTGGTTATTTTTTGCTGTTTTCGAGCTTGTTTTCTTACCATCCACCCCTCCATCAACCAAACCATTCTAAGGATGGTTTTGAAAATTGGCGTATATGTTCTCAGTGTTAAGAGGACGGTTGACGATGACGACTTTGACTACTGTGTCGTCTCCTAGTGGTAGTTTTGTTTTGTTTTGCACCCTTAGCCTTATCTCCTGAAGCCACTGCAGGATCTTTTGTAAATTTAGTAAGTGTATTTATATGAAGCTAACAACAGACAATGACGACTTTCAGGTGGATCCAACGAACGCTGTGCCCCCTAGTGGCAATTTCATTTTACTCCGGTTTCCTTTGTTTCTTTGAAGTTCCTTGACAGATTTTTATGAAATTTAGTGAATAGCTTTCTATTAAAGAAGGAATGTTATGTTCCCGTTTTTGAATGGATTGAACATTTGTGCTTCATCTAGTGGCCATTTTTATGATACAAATAAAGACGGTGAAAGCACACCATTTGTGTTGCATTCGTCGGCGCATTTCAACGCTCTGCGTTGCTCTTCTAGAAATTTTGTCTTTATTCAAACTGTCTTGTACTTGTAATTCTTCATTATCAGTAGTCAACACTTAGCCAAATGCCAAGTCGCATTTGGCGACCTGGCAAAAATCCCAGGTCGCCAAACAAAATCTTAGGTCGCCAAAACTGGAAATATCAAGTGCCAGTATGAATTCTGAGGTTTCCAATTTGATCGGGCTTTGACCAAAAAAAAGTCTAAAGGGGGTAATGCCGCCCATTCTCTTGCACTATGCATAACTGTAGGTGCACGTTTAACTCAATTCCTCCAGCCGATGAACGAATGAAGAATGCAAACTACTGCATGGTGGCGCGAATTTCACCGTTCTTGCCCCATTTTTGCGGAACAATTCCAACTTCTGTCTGTTTACTTCCTGTGTAATTTTACCACGTGTTTGATGTTTGCCTGCTGTGGTGGTAAATCCACTGATTTCACAAAATAAACAGAACAGTTTTTGATCAACGGTAATGAATGTAGAGGCAATTATTGCCTGACTTTGATTCTCCCACTGGCGACTTGGATCTTTTCCAAATACAATCCAAAGTCGCATTGACGACTTTCAGGTTGCCAAATCAAGTGCTGATTATTGTTGTATAATTGGTTGGTGTAATTCACTATGACCCTCCCTAGAGGTAGCCTGCTGAGGTACAATTACCACAATTTAGGGTTGTTTTCCAGTTATGGTTTGGTCCTGGTAGAAAAGTTCAGCTTCTGTGCTTGTCTCTTCTGTTCACTAGAGAATATGAAAGATGTATGTGTGAGTGTTAATACCACTTATTCCTAATGCCTCGTCGTTAGAGAAAGAAAAGAAGCCAGTAGAAGAGGAAGAGGCTCCAGCCAAACTGCTGGATGATCTGTTTAGGAAGACGAAGGCAACCCCGTGTATCTACTGGCTGCCTCTAACTGAGGATCAGGTAAGTAGGCGGCTTGTTCTTGGTCATCCAGTTCCAATAAATATAAGTTGGGCTCATGGAAAACAGGTTTCACATTTCAACAACACTAAGCTTGAAGCTGGCAAGGTGCAAGCTGTAATTACAATGCTGAAGCCATTAGTGGCTTCGCAAATCAAACTTTGGTTGATGTTAGTAGTGTTAGCTTGGCTGAAATACACATAATCGGCAAAACAATTATTATTTTGTTATGGATGCTTGGTTCAAGCCAAGTGAAGTATGGGAACCATTGACAGGTTAATGAGGACTACTTTATGTCCTTGTTTTGAGTCATCAAATAATTAATTGGTTTTTCACACGAAGCGCAAATTTGTATTTGTGTTGTTATTTTCGAAATTCATGTTTAAATGCAGCTTGTCATGAAGTAAAAATTTGTCGCCCAAATGTTGACCCTACTTTTCGCAATGGGTAAACATGGCGGATATTACATTACATGGTTATCGTCTCCCAAGTCACAACTTCTGAACTTGACTTGAAAATTAATGAATCACATCACATGAAAGATTGGCAAGCGCTTGGTCGTTTTCAAATAGTTTGGTGGCAAAGCTGTCATTTTCTTGACATTGTTTTGCACTGTTAGACTTGTCCGACGTGTTTGCAGGTGGTTGTGAAACAGAAAGAGAGGGAGACACGACAAAAGGAGCGAGAGAAGAGACGGCAGGCTCGGCAGGAGGAAGAGGAGGCGGAACGCAAGAAGAGGGCCAAGGAGAGGGAAGAGAGGATTAAGAAGCGCGATGAGGAGGTAGGGTGACACACATGTGTGCACCAGGTAGGGGGAAGTTTGGGTAAATTAGGACGAAACCACCTAGCTCAACTTGCTTACCTGGTACTGAAGGTTTATGTGTGTGCTAATAACATTAGACGAGTAATGGGATATCCGCAAATCTTTTGAGAAACCAACCAATGAGATTCTTCGTTACTAGTTCAGTTTCAATGCCTTCGAATTTTAAGAATAATAACAACGGTCAAAATCGGGGAAATTCGGACGCAGGTGGGGAAAGTAGGACAGAGTGTCAGGGAAATTCGGACCAGCAGATTCTGAGTAGGTAAAACTCTGACAAAATATATAACAGTACTTTATGATTTCAATTCAAAAAATGAATTTAAGTATTATTTAGCAGTCTCATCATCAAACGAATAATAAAATTTAAGAAGTCATCTTGTCCTGGCCACATAAACAACATAAGAGTATGTCAACCCTTACGAATTTGTGTGCAGCCCACGTGGTAAACAGCGCCATTGTTGTTGACAAATTAAGTTTTTGATTGACTTCTTAACACAGGAGATAATCACGTGATTATGAAAATCTCTCAAGAAAACTACACGAAAAGCCTGTTGCATAAAAGAATTAAGAAATTGTAATGCTTTTGTGCTCATTTAACACTCAAGAGCTACATGTAGTGTTTCATATTCCAGACTCTTTATTGCTATTTTCTTTCAATGTATGAAAAGTTTCACAGCTGTCATGTTTCCAGCCGGTGTCTTGATCAATTCGTATTGTGCGTGTTATCTCATCTGATAGCATGGTGGTTGTGTTTTAGGAGAGACGGGAGAGGGAAAACCGCAGGCGGTCACGGAGCAGGAGTCGTGACAGGAGGCGATAGGACTTGCTCCATTCCTCGGCTGCATTGCGTTGACACAAGTCACCAGATTTGCTTTGTGTGACTATAGCTCATGAAGACTTGGCCAATGAGTCATCTTGTGTTTTCGCAAGGTTCATGTGTGCAGAAATTAGCCTGGACAGCACTTCTGTTGAGCACATGCAAAAAATTCGCTGCATGAAAACTGGGAACTGCACATCCCTGGTTACCTTGTAGAGACATTGCTCTGTGTTAGTGTACCCTTGGCATGTATGTACAATGGACATGTATGTAGACACATCCATTCCTGTCCTGCTTCCTACTGCACAGAGGCAAGTTCGCATCTGTGCAGGTCATTTGTGTTTGTGCTCCGTCCTCTAGCGAAAAGTCGACTAACAAACAATAACTTTTACCCAACAACGTGTTCGTTGTTGGGTAAAATTGCAGCTTAGAAACGAATGTGTGTCAAGAATGCTGCGTTCTTATTGGTCAGTCAAGTAGTCACTCAAAATCCTGGCGCTAGGTCAATTGAAAAACCAAGATGCGCACCCTTAGTTGGGCTGTTGACGTCACTTTGTACTGTTCCATACTTACCAAGGCATCAGTAATTAAAAGCAGAACAATGTCTCTACAGGGTGACCAAGGTTATGCATTTTTATTGAAGGTAACATCAAAAATTGTCCCTGCCACCTTTATCCAGGCAACTGTATGCCCAGGTGAGCGAGATTCTCATTGATGTACATATATGTATATATCAAGTCGTGTTCTTATTTTTGTTACGATATTGTCCCGGCATTTTTACGCTGGATGACTCAGTACCTACAGTTTTAGTACATACCAATTGCCCAGCTAAGCAAATTCAATTGGGCATCTGTGGACATATGATGTTGGTAGTAGTTAATAAAATAGAACGGTTGTTAAATAAATACTTTTATTAATTCTTCTACATTCACAAAACAACATAAGTCGCATCACAGAGACAATGGAATACTGCACCGCATAAAATATTTATCTGGGAGCAAAATGGCTTTAGGGGTGTGATGCAGCATTTCCAAAAGCGCATTAGGGTTTTCCTTTTCTAATGTTATGCCACTATTCATATGACACATACAAACGTTCAAATTTAGTTAACTTTGAAACATATCTCAGAAATGGCTGGTTGGATTCTTGCAAAACTTTCACAAACTAAGTATGCACTATTCTAGGAAATTGCATGAAAGGCTATGAAACTGCATAAAAGGAAAATTAAATTGTAATTTAGAAAACTAATATCATTTTTTGTGATTTCTCCTTAGATATTTATGTTGCGCGAAATTTTGTTCATGTTTATGCCCAGTTAATGTAAAAATGATATGGTCACCCTACACTAACAATGGCAGGTCAAAAAAATATAATTTTCAGTTGAGTTCTAAATTTTGGGCTGTGTAAACTTGTTGATAAAAATCCTACATAGCCAAAACAAACGTACAGTAATTGTGCAAAGTACAGTTCATGAACATTGTACCCTGACGAATCGATGTAATGTTAATGGTATAGGGAAGTAAGAGTGAAAACTGCCCTAACCTTACATTCAGAAAAATGTACAGTTTCACAAAATAAAATTTGTAAATTTTGGGCTCTGTGTAAATTTGTTGATAAAGGTCCTACAATACACAGTGCATGAACGTTGTACCCTGGTGAACCTAGTATGTTATGTTACATGTATAGTATCAGGGGAAGTAGCGAAAACTACTCTAACCTTGTTCTCAGACCACAGTGTTACAGGAGCTTAAAACTCGTACACAAATCAATGGTCTACAAGGTGCTTGTAGTCAAGTGGGCAACAGAATATTTACTAGATTATGCTAATGACCCCTTATTTTTAACAATTGAATGACTGAAATCAGAAAATATTTCATGAGCTTGGGTGTACTTTTATACAGGTAGGACTGGTCGACCACAATGAATTTTACCTCATAACAACAGACATTGGTGGCAAGTGTGGAACTGATCAAATTTTGTCTCTATATCAAACAAACTTCTTTAAACTGGGGTATCCATACTATCAAACACCAAGAAACGTGCACTCACCATTCAGACATATTACTCGTATGTTTCGGGAGTCAATTAAGAAATTCAGGTAACTGTCCCATGAAAGGGTTGACGTAGCAATAAAACTCACTGACCCAGAGGTCGACAACCTGCCACCAGGGCATACAGCGATGGTCAAATCCATCCAAATTTTTTTTCATGACATCCCATTCATGATAGAAATGCGTGCAAAATTTCGGGGATTAGCAGCGTACGAGTGCCTGATTGGGATGACGGCTTGTGCGTGCACACATACACACACACACACACACACACACACGGGCACATAAAAATTCATAATAGAGTCTGATGTGTGGCTATTTTTGTGACATTTATGCCAATCAAAAAACAAAATACGACGAATTAGTTATAGGAGTATTTTAGATCAACCATCACTTTGTTAATGAAGACTGCAATATGACTAATACCAGTAAGTCTGGACTTAATATCGAACAACAGAAAAGAAGCATAATCTCAAACTAAGCACAAAAAATCTTGTGTAACTAAAATGGAATATAAAACTGAAACAATCTATTGCAAAAATTGGACATGTTTTAAGAGTCAACACTTATTAACAGAGGAAAATTGAAGAAAGAAAATGTTGCACAAAACTTGTTACAGTAACAATACAAAGCTGCATAAAGCAGACTACGGAGAACACAATTAAAGTCGCTCCAAGCACACTGTCTAACCGGCATTGTCTGAACAGCCATTGTATATGAATTACGCAAACATGCCTCTCTGGAATAGTTAATTATGACACAACAGAGACCAAAATTTAATTATGACACAACAGAGACCAAAATTGATGCAATACCCTGGAATAGCAAATTGTACAAATCGACAACTTGTAGCAAGTTGCCCTCTTGGCCACTCATGAGTTCTACATCAGGTGGCATTCCTTTGAGAAGAAATTTGACCAAGTTAAGCATAATCACAATCAGAACAGTGGAAGCATTAAACAACGTTGGTAAATGGAATGTTCACCCAAAACAGTGCGCCCACAGTGCAACACAAACGGTATGTTTCTAGGGGTTATCAGTTTCATGAAAGGTACAAGGAGATAAAAATTGGACCACAAGAGATACCTGAAATAGTCAATTGACATAAGAGTGTTGGTACCTCACCACTTAGACTACCATATTAAAAATGTTATTATTAAATAAAAATGAGGTTCTCACAAACACATAAAATGCCATACAGAAAGACGGCACTAGGCATTAAAAAATTGGCAAGAGTTGTCTACATTTTTCACAAAGAACAATATTGTGACATTTGGTGGATACAAAGATAGACACAAAATGATTTACAGAGACACAGCATTCATTGGGATATGCTCAAAACAGTTGATTTGATATCGCGAGGACACCCGGACAGGATGACCATAATATGCGACCTCATATATATATATACATATGGGTGCATAAAATTGTCTATACAAAAATTAAGTA
The DNA here is from genome assembly GCA_002633005.1 of Phoronis australis. Lineage (NCBI taxonomy): Eukaryota > Metazoa > Phoronida > Phoronidae > Phoronis > Phoronis australis. The sequence continues at coordinate 555,351 of NMRA01000018.1, read as the reverse complement.
CAAGGTAAAAAATGGTTCGGAGAACTGATAAGGAATGAGACACTATCGCTCATCATCAGACGATAGTAAGAGCACCCTCTGGTGGTCACCAACATCACCGCCAACCACACAGTCACCATAGTCCTGCTGATGTCTTTTGGTCGAGTTGAACAGTGCTTGCTTCATCCGCTCGTTATCAACACTGGCAGCCTGCCACATGATGTCTAAGTTATCTTCAATGTTTCTAAGGAAACAGCAAAACCATGAGTACAGACAACAGAGACGTATGCAATAAGCTTGGTAAATTTAAAAAAGGAGTTCATTACAGTGGCAGATCTACGATTTCAGTAAGGGGGGGGTTTAGGATTCGAAAGAATCCGAGGCGCGTAGTGCCGAGGAGAAGGAAGGTCGCGAGAGGGTTTCCCTCCTCCCGTGTAAGATTTTTTTTGATTTTTGGTAGCTAATTTCGTTTTTCTGGCGATTTTTTTTCCAGTTTTTATTTTTTATCCTGTCCCGAGGGGGGGGTTTAAACCCCCTCAACCCCCCCTGTAGATCCGCCTCTGCCTTACTATGACACAATGTGCATCCACCCATCACTAAACAGTCTTAAAATACCAACTACAAAGTAACTGACTTGGGACTATAATTACAAAAAGAGTTGGATAGAATTCACGCGAGAGATAAGACAGCATAGCCCATGGGGTTAGCAATCTGGCAATAGTCAGATATACCGCGCCCGTATTTTGAGAACCAGTTTCATGCCCATTAGTCAGAGGAGAAAACAGGTTCTCAAAACGCAGGCACGCAATATTCGACCATTACCAAGCAATCTTGTAAAATGCACAACATAATATTGGCATGGTAACAACGAGACTTTGAATGGGTGATGCAGTCAAGTCTGAAGGTTTAAAAGTCCTATGGCTTAATGATTCACTTCAAGGGTCCATTGGACATCAGTACTACAACATGAGGAGTAAAGCTTAAAACCTTTACTCCTCAGGCTGAAGTAAAATTAATGTGTAGTAAAATTTATGTAAAATCTAACAAAAACGTTCCAATTTGTCTAACTTTGGAACATCCTATCTCAGAAATGACTCATATGAGACTTTCAGATACCATGCTTTCTAACATGACCTGTAATGTGCTATGACGGGGTTAGTTAATAAAGCCAAGTACGTAATTTTTTTGATATTACATGGGCAAATCACAAAGTAGTGCAAGTAGAAATCCATGCGCCTTACATTTTATCGCAAAACACTAAAACAACCAAACACGCGCCAACCAAACAATGCCGGAATTCTGAGGTGACAAGGGTGATGATTGACAGATCGGGTGTTGCAACTGTACGAACTCCCAGTCGGAAGGACATGAAAACAACTTCTTAAACGGACCCATCTTCGGCGGCGAATTCCATATCCACGTTCATTCAAACGGAGACGAGCCCAACTCAAGAAATGCAGCACGACTGTAAAGCTGTGCTGTCTCAAGGTAAATTTAGTGCTCATGCGGGGAAGCCTTGCTGACTGTTATTTATAAACACTTTTTAAGTTTTAATATTACAACATCAAAGACTATTTATTATATTCTAACTTGACTATTTGCTATGAAAGCTGAATGCAATTTACGGTTGTTAAGCTTAAAACAAAACTACTAACAAAAAGTAACTGACAGAATTACTTTACATAATTGCGCAAGTGTGTTTTTACAAAAGTTGCGTGATGCGGTTGAAAGTTTTAGACACATCTGATTTTTCACCAAAAAAAATCGTTTTTATAATTCATGTGAGAAAACAAATCCTACACTGGTCTCAGATTTATGACATAGGCAAAACCTCATGAAATTTCATCAAAATCCCGACAGCAAGCCTCAGGGCTTTGACAAAATTTCCAAAAGTTTTTGCCCATGTCATAAACCTGAGACTCGTGTAGGATTTTCTATTTATGCACTGTTTTCCAAAATACTATTATAAAACTATTGTGACTTTTTTAAGAAAAAATCACATGAAACAAAAACGAAATATGTAAACAGAGTTTTTGGGATTTCACATTGAAAATTTATATTAATAAAATTTGGTCACATTATGATACTGTTGTTTTGCTATGAATGCACCTGGTCACTTGACCCAATCAATGGTAGTCTGGCTTTCTATTTTCAGAAAAGATATACTTTTTCAGAATAAAATTTCATAGTTTGCGTAATCGACTGAATGCACAGTCAGGCTTGCCGATAAGGTCTTACATAACCTCTCATAATTACTTCATTCTATAGTACTACAGTCACTGTGATTAAGTTGACAGGTCCACTACAAACACTCTGGACTCATTGAAACTCAGACCACAAAACCTTTACACTGGCACTACTTTACCACAGGTAAAACCAACTTACTGCTTTTCGCCGGCCAACACACTGAGTCGACTATCCTTCTCCTGCACTAGTAGCCTTAAATGTTTGATTTCGCGCTCGTAAACCTGACACTTCCTGTTGAACTCGTCATCTTGTTCCTTTAACCTGTTTAGACAAGGGACACGAGTCGCACCGAATATTGTTTCCAAAAAATTCATACCACATAATTAAAACCGCCCAGTTTGCATAAGCCTATTAGTCAACAGTGACTACAATACTACATAATCATGTGCTTATAATTACCATCGACTTCTACTATCAAAACAATTTTGGACAAAAAGGCCTTTAGATTTATCCATGAACAGACAAAGATGATGGTCAAATTGTCTTTGTTGAAAACGGAGCATTCGTCCTCCATCTCACTCCTTACCTCGTGGCCGCAGATGCCAGTTTGTCATTCGCTTTCTGTTTATACGACCGTAGTTTTTCCTCTAACCGTCCCACAACCACACTTCCCTCCACCACTTTGTTATACACTTTCTTCTTCTCATGTTCCTCTTTCATTACCTGGGGACACATGTCATTTTCAGAGTCCGTATCCAATGGCAACCATACAAAATAATTGAGCGAACAGTTTGAATGTTTGCAAGAGATTGTGATGTTTTGTGACAGGTCAGTAAAAGGGTATGGATGGTCTGACCATGATGACGCTGCGGTGCAACTTTTGAACAATGTCTAAAATACTCATTCACAGAAAACGAGACTAGTGGTCTGTCAGGTTCGGGACTATGTCAAAGAAAAATACAATTCTGCAGCCACAATAACATTTTGCAAAGCCCTGAAGTATCAAAGTGGGAATACACCTTCATTGTCAAATTTGCTGTTGAATCAATTTCTTCATGACTTCAGCAAAGAATTGGAAAAAATAGATGTTTAAGTTTTTTTCAATACTAAGATAAAATCAACTTACAGCCTCTGCAAATGTATCCCTTTCCAGAGCTGTCTTTTCAGCCTAGATAGACAAGAAGAAACAAAATTAATAAGAATACACAAGAAACTGATAGTACTGAGCCTCACGCAAGTAAGCAACTTTTGAAAATTTTGCTTTAAATTTTCAGGATTTAACATCATCAATCAAAATCGAAATTAAAACCCAAGCGTAAAGATCAACAACTTATTAAAAGCCCATCAGCTACACAACTCCTAATAACATATCAAAATACAGGAATAACATGTGGCAAGTCCAAGAGGTCCAGATGTTTTTGCGACAACAAATGATACCAGACCATGTCACATTCAAAACTGTTTATTGAAAAGAATGCTGTGTACTTCTGACTCTAGTCTGGTATAAACTGGACTTGTTCAGCCACCTGGTGTGCCCTCTATTAGTTAAAAACAAAATGTAGATGACTTGAAGTCCTGTTATCATCTCAATTCCACACACAGAAGTTCAAAAACACTCGAAGGTAGGCGCCAAATTTCACTGACCATTTTAACAACTGAGGAAAGGTAGTGGCTGGCTGATAGACCTTGACTTTCGGATTTTTCCAGAGCATTCTGTAATAGTGCCACCTTCTTCTGAAGACGCCTAGTGAGAAACGAGTTCATGGGATGAACAGATGGGAGTCATAACTTACATGACGTATACAACATCCAAATCTAAGAACTCCTGGTCTCAGCTTCAATATCACCTAGCAATAGGTAGATAACAAATTGTGTGCAGCTGATATTCTTCAATTACTAGACTCGTTTAACAATGTGCAGACACGTTACGATTCAAGAAACATAAGCTCACAGACACAGCCATGGATAAAACTACAAATATGACCAGTTGACTACAGATACATTCATATAATATACATGAATCTTAAACCACCGTAGAAACACTTATCGCAAACATTTCGAAGTCTGGTCAGCACGCCACCTGTTGGCTACATCACTTGACCTAATGAATAGAAGTCTCAAAAGATTTCTGCCCCAACCGGACCATCTGCTGAACATGCAGAAGCTCTAGTTCACTCAGCCATCAGGACTAGCGATCAAACACAGATATCCAATCAGACCCAGTAGTGGGCATCTTGCCCATAACTCCTGAGATTTATATACATTTATATACACTGCGTCTGCACGTCTAGAAGGTCCTGGGTTCGAGTCCTGGTCGGGGCATAAATATTTTCAGATTTGTGTTCATTAGGTCGCGTGATATGGCCATAGGTGGCGTGCTGACCAGACTTAGCAATGCTTGAGATACATTAATACTACACAATCTCAGTTTTCCAGTTTCCAACACTTAAAATCCCCTTCTTTGTTTTCATCAGAGAACATTTTTCATTGAAGACACGGCTTTGATCTGTTTTTACAAGTTTAATTTCAGTTCTTTCGAACTCTCTAAACAGAGATCTTGTGTTTACATCACAACAGGGCAATAAAAATCCAAACAACATCAATAGGTTGGATTTTTATTGCACTGTTGTGATGCAAACACAAGATCTCTATTTAGAGAGTTTGAAAGAACTGACATTAAACTAGTACAAACAGATCAAAGTCGTGTCCTCATTGAAATAGGTATACAAGAAAGATTACTACCAAATTATAGTGATCAGAGAACATTGTATACTTTTGAACATAGCCTCATCCCCAAATCCAAACTAAAACACTACATGGGAGCAGTAACACACAATCCAACTCAGAATCTGTTCCATACTTGTTCTGTTTCTCCCAACTCTTCATCTCCTCCTCCACATGTTTATTGTCACTGATGAGATCTGCCACACGATTGGCCAGATTCTTCTGTTCCAAATGACTGGCCTACAATAAGTTAAGAATAAAAGTAACACCATTGGTTGAACCAGTCATGTGATTGTTTACCGGATTCCTAGAAGATTCCAAGAGAAGGTAACATCAAATTTCTTAACTATATAACTTATTTAACCTGATGCCAATGCAGTTAAAACCCTTTCAGTTTAAAAAAGCTCAATTTATTTCTCGAGTGCATAGATATTTCCCACCACTACATCAGTATGTTTCAGGGAGCCAGACAAAAAACACCGCACGTACCTTGTAACGCGCTTTCAACTCTTCCACTTCCTTGGAATGTTCCAACTGACTCTCATTCAAAGTTCTGAAATAAGAACAGGATAATTTTCCAGTTATTACAAACAACTTGGCGTACATGAAGTAAGATCACACGAGACATTATTCCGCGTATCGACAGAGACCGAAGGTCGAGGTCAATAGGCAGAATAAAGTCGAGTTGTATTTATCCCATACACTTTGAATTCCTAATTTTATTTTATTTTTTCCGCAGAGTTTTTAAATACTTCACTCAGACTGTTTACGTGGTGGATCGCATCCTATATGCATGTACTTGCACGTTAGGTTTCAAGTTTTCTCTAGAAAAAGACACAGTTTTAAATGTAATGATTTATTACTTGAAAACAGATAACCAAGATGAAAGCAACTGTAACTGTGCATTGAACTTGTAACATCTCCTGAAAATAGTTAAATAACAACAATATTTCATATTTTAGTTACCGAGGAATCGGCACCTGAGTTGCGGATGACATCTTATTTAGCAATTGAAAACTGAGACAGAACTGTCATATAATTAACAGCCCTGTTCCAGATGTTACGATTGAGACTTGATTGCATTTTGAGTGGTATTTACACTGCTACAATTGCGATCTCACTGGCTAACGACGTTGAGTCAACATTGACCTACCTTTTGAACTTTTCATGTCAGAGGTCACTGTTGAAGTAGTGCGGGAGGTGAATACGGAAAACATTATTACATGGCCATATTTCCCTCGGCTGATTCAACGCGTATGGGATAAAAAATAATATTGTCATGACAATCTCTCGTGCCAGACACGTTCCCTAATTCTTTTTATCTTTACAAAGAAAAAAGTATGTCTGACCCATACACGACTAAATAAACGCATAATCTTACTGTGAGTTATGCTCACAATGGCTCGCTCACCTCTGTAGATCTTCTACGGCCGACTGATGGTCGTAGGCTGGTATCCTACTTTGGGAATCTGCCAGGGCCGTGTCGTACTGACGCTTGGTAGTTGCCAGTCTCTGTCGCACCTCTTGGAGTTCTGCTTCAACGTCAGTCTTCTCCCCTTCCACAAGCATTATTCTCTTGGACAGGTGAGCAACTATGAGGGAAAGAAAAACTCATTTAACACGGCGTAGAGGTCTCAAGAAACAACGTATGAATATCAACAAGGCCAGTCAATCACGGCAGAATAATTTGAATTATCGAGAATCACTGTCTCTTTACACCCTATCATAGCTCAACCAATTCCTACACCATTGTCACTACCTAACCTCCTTGCTTGTAAAGCCCTACTTTCACGCCTACTTGTTACTATCAAGTTCCATGACAACCATGCACACATCCCACGTCTCCTCTTGATGCACCAGTCCTCAAGCTGCATTCTTAACAGCTGTATGTCACCCTTATACCAACAATGAGCAATATAGCTCATACCGGACCCCTGCTTCCCCCGAAGCCATGTTTCCCTGCACTGCCAAGAACTGATCTCCCCTCTTGCTACGATCACGAGCTTTATTTCGGCAAAAAGGTCAAACTTTATCTAGGTTTATCAAACCTGCGACAAAAATTATTATGGAAATCAGAAAAATAAAATTGTGCTCCGAATTGTTGTCATTCTCACCTGTACGAGAAGTTATGCTTCATGTTTTGCAAATTCCTTTCTTACTAACCTCAACAGCCCCTACCTTCTTGCATGTGAGCCCTGTGTGTGTCCCTAGCTTTGTTCTCATGTACTTCAATCTGCTCCATCAACAGTTGGTTCTCTTCAAGAACTAGTTTGGCTTGCTCTTGTATCTGCTGCCTGATACCAAAATGCACAAAACACAACCTTAGAAGCAAAACATGTTAACNTTACATTTTACAACCCTGGTCTGATCACGGTCACACCGTAACGTTACACTTTACAAACCTGGTCTGATCACGGTCACACCGTAACATTACATTTTACAACCCTGGTCTGATCACAGTCACACCGTAACGTTACATTTTACAACCCTGGTCTGATCACAATCACACCGTAACACTACATTTTACAACCCTGGTCTGAAAAAGTAACATCAATCAGTTCTCTCTAAGCCCAGAAATCTCACCTATTTCGAGTAAACAACAATAATTTTGAGACCAGCTTCACAACGGGCAAGTAGCCTTAATCAAAATTATTTTGTCACATAAAGCACATTACACTAAGAGCTTTCCGTCCTCTTCAGGGCAATTTGTATATCTGCCAGTCATAACCAGTCTCCATGTCTTTTCATTGCAGGCACAGACAAAGAAGCTCCACTTACCACTCGGGGATGGAAGCTGGTCCAGCCATACTCGCCTGCTCCAGGCGAATGTGCAAGCGTTCGTTCTCTTTCACAATCTCTTCCATTCTCTCGCGAAACTCTTCGAGGTCACTCTGTATAATAAGAAACAGGTTGATGTCAACAACATAATACTATAAACTAAAAGCAATATTAGCAAAGGTGGCCAAGCCTTGGACACTGGATTCAGGTGTATATTCGATGGACTGCAGATCAAAGACTACAGATATTAACTAGACAAAGACAATAGAAGGCGAATATCGCCAAGGGTACCAGACAAAGTATCAACATGACTCACTGAATCACCCCTGTAAACCATCGCATCACAGCTCACGAACCACAACATAATGGACACGATATAAAAACATGCACATTTATGAACAGCAAACTCACTTGCAGCAGTAATGATTTACTGCACAAACTATGTGTCACAGGCATTCACTATATTCTCCAGCAAATGACTTACACAATTTTAATGAATTCACAATTCGTATTCAAGACATTTACCGCGTGCATGATGTTAGGGTTAAAAAAATACATTAAGTGCTTTGGGTGATTTGAGGTGATCACCAAGCTTAAATAATCCTCAACTAACAACCTTTTTCAATCTGGTTGGAGAAAATATCAAATAAGGGGTATGTCCTAAAGAGCTCAAATAAGATTGCTTTAAGTTTAATAGTTAAGAACAGTTGTGATGCGCATGACACGCTTGCTTGTTTAATGGATTTTGTAAGTTTTCAAAATTTCTCTAAATTTTTAGGGTTGACGAGGGATAATTCCATAAACTTGGATAATCCGTTCTTACCTTTTTCAACTTGGAAAGTATTGTCTTCATGTTCAAGATGGCCAAATTGAATTTTTCAAGGTTAGCAAATATTAAGCTTTTTGTACTACCATATTTAATCATGATTACTGATAAAGCATTTTCAAGCAAACTACATATTCTCGTGAAATCTTATTGATCACGATGCTGAATTTTCTTGCTCCTTACGTAAAATATAATCAAGTTAAATATGAGAATCAAAAAAATGTCTTTCCTAAACCTGTCCATGCAAAACTGTCAGTCTGTGTTCTAATCTTATGACAGAAATTAACATTAAATGCGCCAACCTTGACATCGTGAACTCCTCGGTCATAATATGGATTCATGTGATAACCTCTTCTTAATTTTACACTTAATACTTTATATCAATTCAGTACTGCTACGTTGCACAGATTTCAAGGTTGTTCCAGACTGTTCAGCATGGTTATTCAAGACGACTGGTGTGTGGCAAGTTTGAATTATACTGCTGACCAGCAAGCTTATTCCAGCTTGGAAAACAATGGTTACTAAGAGGACAAGGTTTTACAAGCTTGGATTTCAACGTTGAAAAGTGACTAGCCCAACGAGGTTATTCAAGATCTTCAGACATGCTTTATTTACATGTACATTTTGACTATTATTATTGAGCGACATTGTTCAACCTCACTGATAAATGTCAGCAAGGGAGTAAGGAAATTCAAGGCTGTAGAAAAATATTAAATAAGGGGTATGTATGTCTAAACAACCTTAATAAATAAGGTTCCTCAAAGTTAGCTAAGTAGGCAAGGTTTGAAATGGCATGATTGTTTAAGCGAAAAGTAAAAGAACCACAAATCATGCACCGTATTTGCTCATCTCTGGCAGATTTTTCATAAAAAGTGAGTAACTAATGACACTGCGCCATCGATTCAATTTTCCAAAAACAGAAATGCTTTTCTGACCCAACCAGGTAACATCAAATACTAAAAACAGATGACAGTTAATTAGTGAATGTACACAACAAGGAATTTTCTTTTCCGATATATGTTGCTTCAAATAATTCTGAACACCTATCCATTGAATTATTCTGCACCCCTAACAAAAACATCTCTCCAGCCAGACCCATGCATTACAGCTGCAGTAACGCATCCTGCAGTGCACGGCTCACCTCACATTGGTGCACAAGTTCTGTCCGTTCCCGAAGTTGTTCGTCATACGCCAGGAACAGCGGTGACAGATACTTGGTGTTGATCTGCAAAGCAAGTAGACGAGACAGTGGACTCTGGCACTACACACAGACAAAGAATAGCTGCAAGCTTTCACCGGCTCTCCAGACTCAATGGACACACCGCAGTGTTGTCTGCTGAACAGTTAGTACATAAAAAATCCACTCAAATTCTTGGTCTCCATGGTGTGCAGTCACGTACATGCACTGCTTTAATTTTGTATTCTTTTGTTGCAATGTCTACACATTTGGCAACTTATAACTGGTTGTACACCAGCGGACAGAAGAGTATACCATGAATTTGAGCGAGTTGATGAAAGTCTAAGCAACTAACAACACCACTGCGTGTACTATGAGCCTTGTTAACAAGAACAGCTGTAGCCACACAACCCCGACTAGTTCTGGAAACAATGGATTTTGCTTTGAAACTGGAGACACCAAAGACAACTGGTAATCGGGGTAGCAATCTAACATAATTTGTAGTTCACACTCTACAACGTGGCTCACAGTGAAAAGACTAACAAGACAAGGTAGAATATTAATGACTCAACAAAAAGCCTTCACACGTACAATTAATCAGCAATGAGCAATCGAAGTGGGTATGTGATCAGATGGCTAGTAACCACCTGACTACACAAAGATGGCATGACAAGTAGATGCCAAGCACATGAAGGGTAGCACTGCATCAAGACATAACAGTTACAGCACATGTAAACCCACACTCCATCATAAAAGGCACTCTTTTATCAAGACCACACGCCATAATGAAATTGGTCTCAAACTGTTCCTTGATCAAAATAGATGACTTTTGGGCTTGAAAAGAAATAACATATTTTCCTTAATGCTGGAGACCAGGCTTTACAAGTTGTAAGAGCGTGCTATTTTATTCGTAGAGCATGGCCTTGAACCATAACAAACTGTCTGTTCTTTGCAAGACAAATAATGCGCCTACATATTATAAATATGTGGGCGCATAAAAAGCACCTCTCGGAACAAGTTGCGATCCATTTCATAGCAGTAAGTGGTGTATATCAAACTTTAATTTCTTCGACAGAATGTGGGTTTTTTGCCGCTTCAAACATTTATTTCAAAACATGAGCAACGCAACAAAGACTGTTCAGGTAAGTCTCTAAAAGATAACCTACCATCCATGATGGTATGGGTCCCTTTGTGGGTAAACCAACAAAATTGCTTGTCTGAAAACATAAAGTTTAGTCAGTAAGAACAAAAACAACAAATGCAATGTGTGATCTTGCTATCTTTTGATGTGCATTCGTTTTCAGGTTCTTGTGATGCTGTCATGACTACCAACTAACTAATGAGGTAAGCACTGTGTTGCAACGATTCCAGGACGTTAAAGGAAAACATCCAATCGAAAATCGATTCCAACACAGTAAAATCAATACAGTGATCTCGCTACAAAACTTGAAAATGCCCGTGAAAGAGGCAACATCTCCTCAGCTGCAGGCAAATCTAAAAAATGTTGTAAGTCACCATGGCCGCGTGCAAATATTCATCTGGAAGTGACACGCAGCATCATCTGCTGTTCGCTAGAGAAACAGAATCTCTGTATTTTAATACCGTCTCATTGCCCATTATGAAAAATGAAACATTTCATTCCATCTTACAATTCCCTTTAAATCTGGTACAACTCATTTTATTATAACTCCCCACTTCCAGCTCACCTCTACATAATATTTCTAGTCTGTTGAGCAGTGAGCACTGAGCCTCATATTGGTTCAGCAATACATACCCATACTTCCCTCACAGACTCGAGAGTACTGGATATGGTATCAACTCGGCTCTAAATACATCTCTATTTAGCTTCATATCAAGTCAGCACAACACATCGCTCTCATGGGCAATGAGTACAGAGCATATCACATCAACACCATATACCTTCCTCATAGGTGCTCAGTGCTGAGCCAGGTATTGGTTCAGTTATACGCACCTTGCTCGAAGGTGTTGAATACTTCCCTCATGGGTGGTGAATACTGAGCTTGGTATCAACTCAGCTCTACATACTTCCCTCATGGGCAGTGAATACTGAGCCTGGTATCAACTCAGCTCTACATACCTCCCTCATGGGCGGTGAATACTGAGCCTGGTATCGGCTCAGTTCAACATTCAATCGATGCACCGTCTGCTTCAGAACACCACTTTCCTCTTTCATGTCCTCAATCTGTCGACGGAGAACGCTGACTTGACGCGGACTGCCGTCCGGAGCTGCACAGAGTACAAGACAGCTTCACTTTGCAAGAGGATTTTAGGTCATAATTTTCATTTTCTTTGAGTCATTATTCTCACTTATACCAACTTATGCTACTACCAAAGTGTACCTACATGCACAAAATACTAACTCACAATATAGTTTGCAAAATGGTGTGTGGGCACCACGAAACACAAAAAAGAAGTCTATGTTTTGTGAGACTCACTAAATCATGTCAAAAGGTACTGAGTGAAATTCAACACCCATCCATCAATTGCTGCACTCACATTCTGTGAAATGCCTCATCTTGAGGACATGCAGCTCCTCTGTCATTTCCTGGTTTGTCCTGTGCAGTTCTTCATTCTCCTGTTCTGCTGTGAGGATCCTCTCCTGCAGTGTTCGAATCAGCTCCTCATGCTGCCTCAGGATCTGATCTGTGGCATCTGCAATGAATGATACTGGTTCAGGAGGTATAGTACGAGCCAAGAGCAGCTGGGCAAAATCTCATCTCATCATTTCAGCAAAATGCTACTAATTCAGGGAATAGCATTTTCACCTCTTCAGCTGTTTGTCATAAATTATCCATCATTCCCTCCCTGTCATTGTGTGGCAGTGAAGTCCACTCGCTCCAAACATGATGGTACCGCTCTTTTTCCTAAATTTTACTAAAACTAATTTTTTGTGTGACCCAAATACTAGAAGACTGGTGCTAAATGGTACTAAGTTAACGACAAAAATCTAATTCTACTCATTATGTGCATTCAGAAAATATGCAGACTTTATTTAAATTCTATAATTTTGAAGACATTTGGCAAAATGCAGACTCGCCGATAAGGCCCTACAATGGAGACTTCTGCGGTCAACTGTATGCCTCTAAAAATCTAAGATAAGACAGTCTTAGAAAGGGAGCATGTCCCTTCATAAAACTGATGCAGTTGCACCCACAAAAAGGCAAGTTGGCAAACAATGCTCCAAATTCAATACTGACAGTAACTTCTCAATCACTTGGTAAGAGAACGACAGGTGAAACACCCTGAGCCAACAATCGAACCAACTGGGACATTTACAGACTGAGGGAGAAAATCAGGTCACTGATGAGCCACGACATTCAACACTTGGCATAACATCAACTCACAAATGAAATGAAACGGCAACATTTCCAAGTCACAGTACAGGTGCTGAGGTCGTCAAAACAAGGAAACCTCAGAAACCAATAGCTCCTACTAACGATGTATACTTGGCAAGTGCCGAAAATGAAATAAACAAAATATATTTTAATCGAGCAGAAAATTAGGAGTAACTCAGGTGCTCAGTAACGACCAATTTCCACCCTTAGAGGCCACCAATATCCCATGCACACTCATCTAAAGGCAAAAGCAGACAATCGGCACAGCTTCTGTCTGTATTTTGAGAGCTTGCTCAGATGTCTGCATGGCAACCTAGGATTTTTACCAGGATGCCAAACAAAATTTGAGGTCGCGTTGGCGTAATCGAGCCCTGCACTTCCTTTCCCTGACTGCTTACATGTGATATCAAGAAATATGTCAACTAAGCGAATCAAACCGTTGTTACAAACACTCTTCGACACAAGAGCATTGGTTTCGCCAATCAGCTGGAATTGAGAGATTATTTACAAGCCAGTCGTGTTAGATCCTACACCATTTTTCAGAGATTAATTCTGCAAAGTGGCCTGCATGCTCAAACCCCCTACCGTCTTTCTTCTGCCGCAGTTTCTTGTGTTCCACCCCCTTTTTTGGTTGTTCCAGCAAACGAGCAAGGACAGCCTCATGCTCCCTCTTCAGGCTGTCCAGTTGTTGAGCCAGACCCTGCTCCCGCCCCATTAACTCCTCGTTCTGCTTCTGTAGCTCCAGAAGCCGGGGAGTGATTGTCGACTGAAGAGTGCTATCTGTAACAAGAAGGATCATACTATAAAAATTCATGTATAAAAATCAATGGCAGCCTCACCTTTTTTCAATTCCTGAATACCAAGAAAATTTGCAAGTGCACCTGGATGAAAAATTCACTTTTGTAATAAGTAAAGGGACAATTCCCTGAATTCAAGAATTGACATATCAACCTAGGAACCAAAGAACTGAGCAGACCTGAAAAACAGTCCAACCTAACCGAAACACTAGAATGTTTAGTTTCTTCTGAAGATACCCAATGCATTACAGGTCAACACCGAGCAGAAATAACAGTATACTCACCCGGTTTGAGAGACTCAGTTGGCGCATCATCAAAAAGGCGGAGAGGCACAGTCTGGTTAGGGTCGTGGTGGACAGCAACAACATGCTACAATCAAAGAGATGCACAGTGTAACTGCAGGAAATCTACTGGCTTGTTTGTTGACTAACTCACTGCATTGGTCCACAGTCGGATTGAGCGTTGCGGCTCTTAACAGAAATTTGCATGCCAGTAGCTTTTTAACGACTGTGTCTACCCTGAACCCGTAATTGCCTAACTGCTTTGAGCTTGAGGTGGGATTTTGAATGTAATTTGTGCCACGTCATTTGAGACATCAGCATGTTTTTATGTTTATGCTTTGACTGTGCCTCGTGTTACTGTTCTTCACGTTGCGAGCGCTAAGTGTGCATTGTAACGTGATGCCAAAAATTGTACAGTAACAGACCAGTCAAACTCAAGGTGTCTGTTTATGTGCAAAACAAGTCTCTTGCAAGGTATGACAACCACTTGAAGAATGGGACATCGTGAAACTCTGATATCTAGCATGCCAGTGCAACTTGGTAGCCCCAATTTTCAGAGACTGCAACTATTTTCACCACTAACAACTAATTATTATTTGTCCTATCGAAGTCACAAAAAAGTTTTGTAGGGGTTCTTTCCTTGCAGTGGATTTCCATTACTTCATATAATACAGTAGGTCAGAAGGTCAGTTACTTTTATTATCTATGTTCAGTTGAGAGTAGAGTTTTATTCCGAAGGTATGAACATAATGGAATAAAGACTATGAACAATGAAAAGTGTCATGCGATTAACCAATTCTGTAATACCGTAAGATAATATATAAAATAAAACCAAACTGTCACTAGGAGGTGCCACAGTAGTCCGAAAGCTCTTTGCAGTATGAACACATGACAATTTTTATAATGATCCTAAGAGTGGTTTAACCCTTAGAGAAACACAAAAAGCACTGAAAAATGGTAAAAACAGCCACTAGGTGGCCCAGATTATGTCATATCCATCCAAAAAGTCAAACATAGTATCATCTCCTGAATAGAAGCCTATTTGTTGAATTTTGTGAAAATCCATTCAAGACACAGAGGCAAATGCAAAAAAAATATAATAAATTGTCATTAAGAGACACAGCAGTAGTTAGATCAAACATGTCCGCAAAATTTCATGAACACCCAACAAGGCGCTTTGAAGATACAGCTTGCCAAACACAATCTGAAGTCGCATTGGTGAGCTGAATCCAGCACTGCTCTCTATATCTACTAAATTTTATGAAAATCTACTGAGGATTCAAGACTATGTAATGGTGTGCACAAAGAACTAAAATTTCCATTAGGTGGTACAGTGGTTATCGGATCAGCTAAACACAGGTATACTGTCTAGTAACACAAAGTTCAGATTCGGAATATGATGTATCGTCAAGTTTAATACAGCTATAAACCCGCCATCCATCACAAAAAAAAACACCTTTGGCTTTAGACCACTAACCATAATGAATTCAGAGAAATAATCACTTACATGTGTTCCGCATTTTGAGAACCAGATTTGTCTACTGAATAACGAACATCAAACTGGTTCTGGAAATCCGGGAGCCTTGAAAGTGGCTATTGCTCAAAGTGGCCTCAAATTGTTCCAATAGATAATCAAATGGGAGATGATTTCAGAGCTTACAATTTGTTATAATTTTAGAACAGGCTCTACAAGAGAACCAGTCATGGCATGTCAACTTATGCGAAGAGCACGGTTTCAATGAATAAAAAACAAGTTCTTTCAAGACCAGAAATCACTTTTGAGACTAATGTTACAGTGGTATGTGGTCAAAATCAAGAGTTCTCTTCTTGGGTGGAATGCAGGTTTATCGCTGCTTTAACTGATTGTGACAGCGAGTGGTCGAATTCATATATGTGCTATTCTATGTTGAAAATCAAAGACCAACTGAACAAACGCGAGATTTAAAAGAGAAATGAGATATGTCGAACTGAAAAAGATTTGAAGAGTAAATAACACAATATTCTCCTAATCAATTTATGACAAATTATTACCTTAAACTCACGAGTTAACGCCCTGGACGCTTAATTGGGAAACCCTGAGACAGGGGGTTTGCGATTAACCAAGGCAGTGGGCGCTTAAACCGAAAATTGTCAAAATTCGGGGGTGAGCGATCACTTAAGCAGTGGCCTCTTACGTCCAAATTTTAGCTGAACTGTGCAAGCGCATGGGTGTTCATTTGAGCATGTAACTTGTACGTTCGGTAAATCAGTGGAACATGACAACCATAAAGTTTCTGACGGCTGAAACTAAAACAATATTTTTGACTTTGAAAGGGTGATTTCACGAGACCGTTGTCAAGAACTCAAATGTTTTCAAATCTATTGTGATTAATTGCTCATTTCAAATCTCGGTCGACCCGGGAGATAAATGTAGCCTAATCACGAACTCTGTGTGTGCAACTGTTACGTGCGAATAACTTTCCAGTCTGATTGAGATCATTAGTAAATGATGAACCTACTGGTTGGCCTAATTTAACAAAAGCCCAGTTAATAAGTTCAAGCAGCGCTTAAGTTATTCCACAAATGCCGTCTAAAAAATGCAATTTTCGAGACTATCGTATGTAAGCATGCCATATTTCCAGCAAACACGGAAGTTTCAGCCTGAGGCAAAGCCGCGAACAAAAGCACAAGTTCAAGCTCAAGTTCTGTTAACAGTGAGTTGGGGATGGGCGATTACCTATGAAGCTGAAATATGTGCAAAGTTGGGGATGGGTGATTACCCGAATAGTGGGCGCTTACATCGAAATTTTGGCAAAAGTCGGAGATGAGCGAGTCAACAGGCATGGGCGTTAACCCTTGAGTTTACGATAGTCCTGGGAACTGTGGAGTAGCTAATAGAATCCTGTCAAGGTCGTGCATAAGCTCACCTCTTCAACTGGAGTTCTGACACTCTGCGATCCACGGTCCTGCCTCTTCTTGGATCGGCGAGATGACATCTCGGGGGAACTTTGAGGAGAAAGGTCAGTGCTGACATTGGTCAGTTCACTGTCACTGACCAGAGGCTGCAATAATATTGCTTGGAGGCATGAGTCATGAAAGCAATACCCAACAGAAATACGCTCTCATTTTTAATCACAACAACTGAAAAAGATTTAACCAAGTAATTAGGAGCACATAACAGCCTAGAAATAATTTATAGAAATTATCTCATTAGCTAGCACATGCAAATATTCTCAGAGACTCAGTACTTTTGCCGTATCCTACAATTCCTGTTGATACTTTACCTGTATTTGCTGTTTAGATTTCACAGGTATGGAATACACAACTTCGCCACCTGTAATAATTAAAAATGTTTACTACAACTTTACCATAGGTGTCAAATATACAAATTCAGACAAAACTATCACTTTCACAAGACTTAACAAATAATAACTAGGACCTGGTCCCTGTTACTAACAAACTTCATTCATGACTCTGCTCGATAACTGCCTACTCACATCGCAGGAAATATTAAAATGGTACCGGCCCATTAACAGATATTGCCAACTCTCACATCTAGCTCTATAAAACAGAACATTGCTCCGTAACCCTCATCAACCCTCACAAGTTCGGAGCAAAGTTTGAGAACTTCTTGCAAAGTCTGCTAAATGGGTAAGTGTGACCTGCCCTTTGAGTGGTTGACATGACAACCGTAGGAAAGACCATCCACCAACTTCAAGAACCATGACACACATTCTGTGACCCACTGAGTATGTGTTTTAAGTTGAACTCCTGCTTTTATTGCTCAAGTGAGACGCCAGCGGTACATCAGCAGGGTGGTTGAAATCGTCAAAACAGGTATCAGTATACCTTTAAAGTTGACTAGAAGCATGGCATGAGACTGACCAATTCGCATGTCGAGTGTGCATCTTCAAGTTTAGTCGGCTTGGGACACCATACTTTCTAGTAGCAGTATCCACTTTTCTGGGGCTGGACATAAAGGATACCAATATAGAATCGTTACACATTCCCATTCGACAGCATACTCACACAGCCCTGCATTTAGACAGGTGTAAATGTTTACAGGAGTAAAAGAAATGAAGACCTAGCCATTGAAACATAACTCATTTGCTCACCTGAAGGTGGGGTGTGAAGACGTGGTCGCCGAGACATACTCTGTCTGCCGTCAAGTGTACTGGTTCCATAGCCAACTGTTGAGTAGCTGCAAATCCACATTACTTACAGAATGTAAAGGTTTGTCATGCAGGCTTTGAACAACATTGCCATGATTTTGCCAATTTCTCTAGCAGAGTTTAAAACAAGAATTAAACAATGCTTGCAACTAGTTTTTTTTTTAATTTCTTAGAACTGATGGTTTTGTTTCAAAAGTAGCAAAAATATGCAAAAATTTAACTTCAAGCCATGTCAAATTTAAGAAATTTTTGTTCAAATAGTATTTTTTATTTTTATGTCAACTTTGTGGTTTTGGCGTGCAATAGATTATAGAGTGGGGAATCAGAGACAGAAAAATGTTAAAGATTCTTTGTGTGTCCTAGGAAATTGATGAATGTGAGCAACCAGGCATTTTACAGCAACTTTAAGACCAACAGCCTCAGTTCAACGCCTGTTAACACTTGCAAGCCTTTCTCATTCTCAGGCCATCAGTAGCTTACTCTGCTTCATCCTGGTCGTAATCATACAGACTTGTGTCCGGGTCACTGAGCCTTTCATCACCATCCACGTCACCAGGGTGACCCAGGGTCTCGTCCGAGGCAGGCACCGGAGTGGCAAACATCCGTCCCAGTAGACTCGAGTTTAGTAAGGTGGTTGCCAGGCCAGTCTTGCCAAGGTCTGGCGAAGTTGCGGGTGGCGGAGTGGTGGGCACAGCTGTAAACATGGCAGTTGGCAGCAGGCCTGCCGCGATATTGGGCTGCAATAAAAAAAAGAGATCATGTATATACTTTTCGAGCAACAATTTTTAAAATTATTGTGAAGTACGTGGATTTATAAACCAGCATGAAAGAAATAGTTTTTGAAAGTTATGAAAAGGTCAAAACTGGCAAGGACTACCGTATTTAAAGATACCAGTGGAGATAAAGTGTCCGAAGTCTCCTAAGGTGTCCCTCTATTCTCAAAAGGTACTTTGACGCCTTTGACGATATAGGTATAACATGACAAAAGCATACACCCACCATGACTCATCGCGAGGACAGTGATTTAGAAATAGAAATACCTATTACCCCGGTGTAACGACGGGATCTGATTTCGACTTCAAATCTCTCATAAACTATTATTGCACACATTGTGCATGAGAGGTTTGGTAACAAGGTGGCGTTAAGCTCCCGTGGGTGTCCCGCCTCACGGGTACGGATCGTCATGATTCATCCTGCGGCATTTGATTTTGAGGCAACTAGACGAAGCCGCTCGGTTGGCCGTAAACCATACGTGGAATTGGTGAAAATACAAAAAAATAACCTCGCATCAGTTCCAAAAGGCAAACAGACAAACCACACACCATTGAAAGAGAACCATGCTTCTTCTTCTTATCTTTCTTCGCAGAATTCTTTCCTTGTTTTGGTCCTGCCATTCTTCGCGATGTTCACATTTCAAATTCATGCTATTTAGGACATGCGCAATGGGTGTGCTAGTTTCACGTTAGCGTTATCCATGGTTCCAGTCACCAGGTGGCGATGCTGTGCTTAAAACGTCTTGAACCGAGCCAGGCAAGTTCACTAATCCCGTTCACGTTAAAAAATTCACCGCATTAAAGTAAATCACGTGAAAATAAAATAATGTAAATTACGAGTAATCTTCATTGTTTTTGCAACTACTGGCGATATTATTCACAAAACAATAACTGTTCGTGACACTCCTGATTATGATTCCGATGGCGATGGCCCTGCGTAGCCACACGGCAAGTGTCACAGCTT
Source organism: Phoronis australis (assembly GCA_002633005.1). Classification (NCBI taxonomy): domain Eukaryota; kingdom Metazoa; phylum Phoronida; family Phoronidae; genus Phoronis; species Phoronis australis. Next base: position 535,358 of record NMRA01000018.1, on the reverse strand, counting down.
GCAGCAGTGAGGCCTCAGGAAATCCTGATGAAAGACTCATATGGAGCACTAGTATAATTATTGTCAGAGTTAATAAGCAGAAATATTGCAGATAAAAGAAAGGAACGGATTTGTGAGCATCCTGTGAGTGATGAGAGGGCTCGTTGCCGAAGTGACTATAAGCCACTTACTATAACCCCGGGGAAAGCAATGTCACAACTAATGTTTTTTCATTGCATTAACCTGAAAAGTGTTTTCCAAGAAAATCAAGCAAGTCGACAGGTAAGGGGTGCGAGTATGACAAAACAATCCGGTGAGTCCGAATCAGGCACGAATCTGACAGTGCAACAACTAAACATTATTAACTACTCAGTATCGACATGTTCAACACATATACATGGGCCGCGTACCATAGGGGGCTGGGGGTCTACAGCCCCCTTGTTCAATGCTCCGGAATCATTTTATTGTTCTTAGACCTCAGACAAATTAGAGGCCATGCTTTGTGGCTGAAGTATTTGCATTTAACTGATTTGATAGCCCTAATACTACATTAGCTACCTTTTTAAGCATCCCGGCCTTTACAGCATTTTTTTCACTCAGGGTGCACACTTTTGTTTCAGAAATGGCATTTTATGAAGTTTTAATTTCAGCTTTGTGACTTCTTTTATTGGATTCAACATGACACAGGGAATATCAGGTTAAATTTTTGTGAAGTCTCCTGATTTAGTTTTTAAGATTTGGCCTGTTGAAATAACCAAAATATGAAATGTGGGCTACGGAGAATACATCGTTGCATCCCAGTCCAGGCTTAAATCTGGCTTAGAAACAAGAAAGTTTATTACTCTGGTAACTCATGTACTTGGTCACTGAACATCCATATAAAAACTAGGTTTACACCTGTGTATGCTTCACAAGGTGTGAGTATACAAATAAAACATAACAATTGTACTTAATCCTTAGACATACTTAGCACTTAACTATCATCATCAGAGTCACATCACTGTCAAAAAGAATGCCTAATTCCATAAACTACCATCAAAGAAGTACAAGAAAACACTTTTCATTATCAGTGAACATTGTTTGCACAAATAAATCTCACATAACACAGAGGTCATTGGGGGACTACGGAGAATACAAAATGCGAAGCTAAGGTAACTATTTGTGGGAAGAAAATACTGGAGCAATGCAAAAGAATTCATTTACTTGTCAATACTACTACTTCTGAATTACGAAAAAACAGTTGTGTTTAGAAAAAGGGAGCTAATACCTTCACTTGAGCAATGCAATATAATTAATTTACTTGTTAATACCAACCCTTCTGAATGACCAAAGAACATTCATGTTTTATTAATAACGAGTTTAAACTGAAAAAGTAATTTTAGCCAAACTTGCCTCAAATACCGCCCATAAATATCTCTTTAATTTTTCTTGTCTTGGAGAGTTTATTTGTTTCTATTTCTTCAGTACATGCACCTAGATACAAGATTTTTTCAAACCATGTACTAACATTTTCAAAGTTGGGGGCTACGGAGAATACAGGGGCTACGGCCTACGAAAGACATTTTTGCTCGTGACCAATTCAAATCCAGGTCTTGGTCTAAGATTTTTTGTGGACCAAAAATAGCTTCAAGATTCTCAATGTGCTGTATCAAATATCTTTTATTTATGGAAGAATTTAATGGAATTCAGACAGGGCTACGGAATTCTGTCAATATGATTGCATAACATAAAAAAATCTAAATTTGCACCCTGAAAGAAAAAATGCCGATAGGACTGTCTCTGGAATCCCAAAGTTTCTAAAATGCTTACTTTCTGACATCAGCCATTCGGTGCTCAGAGTGACACTTTTGAAGTCAGCTCAGGCGTATGTTCAGTAGAGGCGAAAATGTTCAGAAATCGGTGCCTCATGATGCGGTCCATTAGTAGCCCGGGCCGGCATCCACCAGGAGGACACGTGACCGAACACACACGGGCCGTCTATGTCATTCAGAACGCCGGACGACAAAGTACTCTTAGAGTAGCATGTTTCTCGGGTTCAAAATAATGGTTTAGACGGCTAACATTTCTATGCATGTTTTTATCCTACCCGTATATATACCTGGTGCCACTGTTGCTGGAAAGCGTTTCAGCTATACTTAGACATTTCCTTTTGAATAACTAAATCACATACTTTATAATAATAATAATAATCATAAATTTCAATCCGCTGTGTTGGGTTCTAGTCTTTAAGTAACTTCTATTATTAACCGCTCATGTCCTTCGTCATTATTAATGAAACCTGCGAATATAACGTCTTCCCAGTCATTTCGTTTTCTTCGAATGAAATCAATAGGGGATAGAGCATCTGGTCAGGATTATATGTAACATAGCCAGTCGACCTTGAGAAGTAGGAGCTTAAAAAGGATTTCGAGAGTACTTTCACATAGCAATTATATTTTAACGTTTTCCACCTCATTCACGGGTGTACTTGTCAAATATAAGTAGTCCCATTTTTACAATTGCGACAATGTTCATGTAATTTTCCAATGAATTTTGGTGGCAAATGACAAAATGTTGAAATTTATAGTTCCTGCACATTGTGTCATGTTTGATAAAAAATAATGTCTCAGGCATTTAAACACTGGCGGTCACATTGAACGAGCATAGATCAAAACAGGAGTAAAAATAATGGATTTTTAAAAAATCACCTAGAGGTAGACTATGAAACTATTACTCATGACAAATACATGAACCTGGACTATTTCGATGGTGATACTCAACAAGCGACGAATTCAGGTTTTCAATTTGTTTCAACAAAGCGTCGCATGAGAGGGGTGGAGATATTTTGGTTACAAAAGTGTGGTTAAGTCGGAATTATGAGGCAAGTGGTAGAAAATTTAGAGCAAAACTTTAATAGAGATACTCACCCCGTATCACAATTAGGTTCAAACAAAGGTACCTATTGAACAGACATATTCAGCTTCACCAGACTCAGGCCCTCTCGTCCCCCAGCAATTTTCTCACCTTGCCTCGCGTGGCTCTTCTCGACATTGAAGTAAAAAACCCATTTATATTTAGCAGTAACGTTTTTTAAACAATTTGGCGGAATTCCATGAAAGTAAAAGTATTAAAGCACAAAGTTGTGTTATTCCATTTCAAATTAAGACATGCAAAAAGCCAAAATTAAAAATTGATCAACATATACCATATCATTGGAGTTTTAATTTACACTCCTAAATTGGTCATTTTTAGTCAAGTCGTTCAGTATTTCAATAGTACAGAGATTTCATGAAAAGTCCTTGTGATTTTTTTAAGTCAACGAAGCATTGTCAGCTTTTATTTATTCAAGATGTTGCTCATTGCAAAATGTGTTTTCAGTTATTTCTAAATTTTCTTGAAGTGGCATAGAACGTGAAAAACAAAATAAATTGCATTATTTGAAGTGGTTCCCTGCCACTGAACAAAAGTCAAACTGTCCATAGGTATTTGTACGGTTTGTTCGTAAAGATTTCGAATTTCTGCTGATGTCAAACCATTTTTCCTTTAGTTTCAAATTTAAAAATAATGCGATCTATCAGCTGCTCATCACTTCGTCGATTTTCCCCGACATAGCAAACTCGTCTGCTTATTTGGTATGGCACGACAAGTGAGCTTTGACCTTTGAGGTAACCAAAAAATGACGATTTCAAGCAGCATCCCGTTTGACTTCTTTGTGTGCGCACACACACACACACACAAACACACACACACACGCCCGCGCAGACACACACGCACATGCACACGCACGTACGCACGCACACACATGCACACACACACACACACACAAACACACACACACACACAACTAAATGTTTGTATACGTATATGTTATACAGAATTGGTTAAACGCACGACACTTTTCATGGTTCAGTCTTTATTCCGTTACGTTCATACCTGCGGAACAAAACTCTACTCTCAACTGAACATGGATAAACTAACTGACCTAGCGACGTAATTAAAAGACACACGATATTTCGAAACATACAATATCGTGTGTCTTTTAATTAGTTTAACATGTTTTCACGAGTTTTGGTGTTCCGTGCATCTTCAAAAATTGTCATTGTAAAGAAATGTGTTACTAAGCATCGTGTGGGTAAAACGTACACCAACAGAACTCTGTGGTTTGATAAAAGCTGATGCAGTTCCATGAAATAGAGTTAATACCTATCGTATCTGTTGTAGAAGTCATTTCAAAACGCCAAGATTTATTACGGTGACACGGGCTGATATAAATGTGATTCATATATGTGCTGAAATGATTGGAATTGTTGCGGAAAACGAAAGAAATATCAAATGTGGAGTCCATTTCCTCCCCGTTATATCCGTTTGCCCTGTATACTTCGTGCATTGCAATCTTAATCTTAAATGTTGTCTTTGACTGCTCAAACCAAAAACAAATATGCGCTGCTCACATACAAAATAAATATACTCTTTTGACTTCATTTTCGTTAAAATGAACATTAAGTTTTAATAAGAATGTATTCCCAAATGTTAACCTTTAATGTGACATCATTTGCTTCTAAATAAACAGAACACAGTATACAAATTATTGCAATTCTAGGCTATACATGATTGATGAAATTTTCAGCTGTCTATTGGCTATGAAATGCTGTTTAAATACATACATGTACGTTCAAAGGTCAGGTCTGAAGAATCTGTATACACGCTTGTGTTTTTGTTTGAAAAGTTTTTAAATTTCAACATCAATTGTTCGTTTTCTAGATGTAGTTTTACATTTTCTTGTGTAACCTGTCAATTTTATTTAATGCATTTCATTCATTGGGGACAAATAAAACAACAAGAATAATATACATATTTTAAGTTGTACAGGGAATTTCATGGTCACAGCTCTACAAATAAATATATGCGTTCCTTAATTGCAAGAGATAACACCCGCATTTACGATACCCAATGTAAATGAGCATCGGATACTACGTGGCACAGGTTCGCATAGTACCAAATGGGTGCATAACAAATAGGTATTGGCCGATTGCCTACCAAATAGCTCAAGCAAAACGGCAAATTAAATAACAAGTACCAAATGGGTACAAACTGCCAAATGGGCAAATATCATATAATGTACCAAATGGGTACACCAAACAGCCAAATGGGCTACAACAGCCTGGAAAGCAGCATTTCAATTATTACCGGCTCGCCGTTTGGTTCAGTTTAGGCGTGGTTTGGTTCAGTTTGAGCCAAATTGTCCATGAAATCCACAGGACGTTCGAAGTGTTTGTCAAGCCGAGCACTGGAATTTTGGGTAAAATATTCAGTTACCTTATCATTCGGCACCTTGTCAGTTCTGGTTTCATTACGCACATAAACATGCGTTTCGTTTCCTGAAACGTATTTGTAAGGTTTTGCATACCCTTCCGCCACGGTAATTCGGATAACATAGCGACGGTCTTTTAGCCCGAGTACGGGAACAAAGTGTATGTGGAATAATGATTTGTTCACACGTGGAGTAATACCATTCTGAGCTGCCACTATGTGCCTTGCACATTCGTCCACGTTTAGCCTTATGCCCTGAACAAAACCCTTATCAGTCACTCCAAAATAAAGTATCCCCCCTTCGGTATTTAAGAAAGCAGTCGCGTATTGCTGGACGACAGTTGTCAGCTTCTTTTCCTTTCGTTCCTTGAATTCGCGCCACTGGGTCTCTTCTCCGATGTATTGTTTTTCTTCGTAGTCTTTAAAGATGTCCACCTCAAATTTCGTCCTATATAAATTGAAAAAACAAAAATAAGTAAAGAAAAAGCTGAAACAAACTTTCCGGCAATGACTCGTCTACATCAAAAAATCACTTCTTTTCATGAATACAGCCACTTTAAAATGTTTGAAGAGGCAGCTAATGAACTGAAGAATGTTAAACACTTAGGAAGATGGTTGGCAATTGCGAAATGTCTAAGAACAATTTTCTGCAAATCCAGATATTTAATGAAGCGTTAAATAAAACTGTAAAATAATTCTTTTAAGTTCGATAAATTTCTAAATCTGACGAAATGTCTGAGAACAATTTTGTGCAAATCTAGACATTTAACATTAGGTAACGTTAAGAAAGATTGTAACATAGTTGTTCTTTTTAGAAATATCTAAATCTGGCGAAATGTTATCTCGGTGACGGTAGGAAAATATAATTGACAGGGGCACTGCACTGTTCATGCTCAAAGTAAATGCTAAGATAAAAACTAACCTTGTTACGCTTTCAGCTAGGTTTCTGAACTCCTCCTTGCCTTTTGTTGTCAAGCTCAGGTCTTTAATTCCACCCTGGTACAAGTAAACAGGCCTAATAGATTTGATGCCAGTCGGCATGAAAGAAACTTCTTCCAAATATACAGGGACCACAACAAAATTTTCTGTTTTGTTCTGAAGCTGTTCATATAGAGCTTCATTTTTGAAGTGGTTTGCAAATTCGCAAGCTTCAAAATCTTTTGTTATCATGACAAACACAAAGTTCGACTTTTTTATGTATTCGACAAACCCATCAAATATAGGAGTTCCAGGCGTGATGCTGCCCACTGATTCTGTGGTCATATTTCTTCCAGAGGACAAGACGATGGTATTTAATTCACTCTGAATCTTTTCCATCCATTCCTTGTTTTCCTCGGCATGCACCAGGAAGACATCATAGAAGTCCGGAATATTGCTCTAGAATAAAAATAATACGGAGTGAAAACAAATTCCGACATGGTGTAAAGTAGTGTGCTGGGGTATAAGATGCTGTGCGTGAATTTGAAATCCTGCTTAATCTCAAGATGGCGTATGCGTGAACTTGGAATTGAACATTCATTTGACCAATCAGGTGAAAATTTTTGTTCAGTGTTAAGTACATGTATGTTAATATTGACCTTATGGTCACCCATTTTCTCCTTTTGCGTAACTTGTGTCAAAGAATCGGAGGAATATGTGAATGGTTAAATCAATTATTGTTTGGTGAATAAGATCGCTAATAGTTGAAAGAATATTGGTCAAAATTAATATCATTTTATTATCGTATAATCTCATTTAGTGCAGTGCAATTATTTAGCAACGTGCACGTGATTGTTCGAGATAACTTGTCAAGTTTCTTTGTGTATTCCAAGTTCACTCATACGCGATCTTGAGATTAAGCATGACTTCAAATTGACGCACAGCGTAACTCAGGTCAAGACACGTCCCTCAAAACTGACAAAAGCAAAAGCGCTGAACAGTATATTTTGATATGAAAACTCGCAAACAGCGAATAGGTGGACGCATTACGTGAACATTAGCCTCATCTTTATTTCTCCAACATATCATAGCCGCAAATTCAATAGCCATCAAGCTTTATACTTGTCAGAATAAATATTGATTAAGTTATTAGTAAGAATAGACCTATTCAAAGTTGCCTAAAATTTGTGCATATGTAATTTTAAATCATTGGGTCAAACTAATTTTGATCGTGTTTACAACTTTGTTTCTGGGGTCGAAGCACTCTAGAGATTGTAGAAATTTCTGAGAACAAATCGTAACAGCCAATGACGTGATTGGATATGATCATCTGGTTTTGATTAGACAATCGCTAAATAAGTAGAATTTTATAATATAGGCTAAAATCAAGAAGATATCCAGATGAGCTATTGTAGTTGCAGCATGACGACTTGCTACAGTGTACCCTGGAAGTTGTACAACAGAGCCATCTCGTGGAAGATTCTAGGGAAGATCTTGGCAAGGGCAAGGGTTAATGAACAGAAAGTTAACTAAGAGCTTGTCACTTGCATCTTGGATAGTAAGATACTGCCTGAAGTGTTGCGTCACCAGAGACTGTGACCAGCAACAAGAATAGTGGGTAGAAGAAACTGCATGCAAATGTTGCGTCCGCAGAGACTGTGACCATTAGTACACTGTCGCAATATAGTGTGTGTAGTTCGAAGATTCACGGAAGGATAGTCATCCAACAAGTGGAGAGTTCTACAGCTTGAATAGCAGATAAGACATATTTGATTGTTATGGTTAATTGGTTGAAGTAATCTTTCAAGAGGGCGCTAGCCTAGCTACTCTTCTTTGTAATTAATTACTTCATAAACAACAGGTATCACTTGTCTAGTTAGTGGTTATCATATAATAAATCAATTACTGGATTTGATAATTGTCTCTCCATCTACGCACCATCTCAAACATAGCTACCTATTTAACAAACCCACAATCAATCTCTGACATTTGGGGGCTAGTCAGGGAGAGTTTAAATAAAGGTTTATGTGATTGTGTTGAATTGTTTTGAATCCAGTAATTACCGTTTGAATATTAATTAATAAAGTGCATTCTGGGAATAAAACCCTTCTTCTAAAATGGCTTTTGAAAAGTGTATTGCGCAAGCCAAACAGTTCGGTTATACCGGTGAAGACTTAACTTAAGGAAGTGCGCATAGGAGCTCTTGCTGCAGGCCTTGGAGCGTAAAGAGCGTGCCCATGAACGGGAACTGGAACAGGCGGAAAAAGTAGGGCTTGCACGGTGAACAGGCAGGGCTTGCACGGGAATAAGCAGAGCGGGCCCAAGCTATTGAGATTGAGAAGCAGAAGACACTGCAAATCCAAATTGAGCTCAAAGCGACACCTAGTGGTGAGGCTGCAAACAGTGGCGTACGTACCAGCCGTCCCAAACTTCCAAGGTTCGACGAGCGCATCGATGACATGGATGCCTTCCTAGCCCGATAAGAGACGTTTGCCACAAGCCAGAAATGGGAAAAATCAGAGTGGACTGTGGACTTGAGTCCATTGTTGACGGGTAAAGGCCGTCCGGCCAAATTAACACCTACGAACAACTAAAGGTGGCGCTACTGCACTGGTATGAACTAACAGTAAACGGAAGCTCAGAGAGTTCAAGCCTGAAAAGGGTGAAAACGTGTTCCAATTTGGGGCAAGACTGAAAAGGTTCTTTGATAGATGGACACAACTGGCGGAGGTCGAGACGACTTATGATGGACTCGGAGACTTGCTGATCCGAGAGCAGTTTCTGGGAGTGTGCCATCCTGAGATGTGTGTATATTCCTGAGGGAACGGAAACCGACGACCTTCGACGAGATGTCGGCCATTGCTCAACTGTACACGGAAGCCCACTGTACTGGTTTATTGGGCAAAGGGTTCACAAAGAGAGACTTTGGTCGTGTATCCAGAAGACATGCACCGCCAAGCAACACAGAGGAACGAAGGGCAGAGAGACTTCTCGTTAATTGATGATCAGAAACAAGGGTGACAAAGAGTGTTTCAATTGTCATCGGAAGGGTCATCTAGCCAGGGACTGCGGAATGAAAAACTCCCAGTCCAAAAGATTCGCTGTAGGTAAGCAGTCGTCTGCCTCTCAGCAGGAACGGGCCAAGACAGTAGACACAAGAACACGGTGAAGTGTCAAGTCGTGGTAGCAAAAGGTAGTCCGATAAGGGTTGGTGGAAAGACCAAGACATACATGTTGAAACTCTATATACCTCGTAACCAAAGTGTTGCTGCAAGTAGAGATGATGCAGATCAGAATTCTGACCTCGTAGCCATAGATGTACTTCAGACTGAAACGGACAACGAAGATGGTGTTGCCGATGATGAATATCTGCTAGGGTTGGGATCGACAAACCAAAAAGAAACATACAAAGATGTCAAGATATCAGACGAAATCACTACAATCCAACAAAGGAAAGTGACAAGTCTGCTATAAAAGTACTCTGACATCTTTAGTTAGGCACTGGGTACGACCCATCTGGTTGAGCACAAGATTGAGGCCATCAGTGAAGAGCCGGTGAGAGTCAAGCCATATCCCTTGCCATAGACCCAATTCACTCCGACAGGAGGCGCGTTCGAAAACGAGGCTCACTACGATAGCTCTGTTAGCTTATCGGCATAGTAGTGAAGGGCCGCGTTGCTCGAACGGCTAGAAAAAATACGGACACTCGACTGTCTGCTTTACAACCTCAAAGGACGTTGAGATTCGAAAGCGTTGGGTCGTTTACATACGCCGCGACGAAGGAAAATATGTCCGTGTAAAATTTATAAATGTTTTCGAAAAATTTAGATCATATTTTGTCGCATCTCGGTTGTCAAGCATCGATAGCGACGACCGGAGAACCTTCGGCCAGCCAGGCTCATGACTACGGGTTGAAACACGATGCACTTTTCTTTCCAAAAAGGACAGGGCCCTCAATCCTTCGATTTTGGGGCCGAATATCGGCCCTATTTCCCTCTCAAAAATATTGAAAGTCACGCGAAATTTCCCCCTGAGCCCCAAAAATTCCCCTCGATCCAAAGTTCAAATCACCTGCAACCACACAGGTGACAATTTGAAAGAGCACAAAATGCTACTTTAAATTGAGGCAGAGCCTATGAGAGCTTGCAATCGGCGGGTTGCTATTGATGGTGATCAGGAGGTAGAGTTTTCCCCTCACTCAGTGAAAAAAAATCTCTCAGAAGGCTTAGGCACCTCAGTTCCCCGACCTCGGATGAACGAGGCTCCTAGAAACATGATAATTATGATTGCTATGGCCAGTTAACTGAATCGAGTTCTAAAACGAGGTTATGCTTTAGACGAACGAATTAGGTGATTTAATTTTAAAATTCAACTTGGTCCAGATTGATATTTGAAACCTAATACATGAAATAGACGTAAGAAGTATTAAAACCAAGAAAGCAGAATTGATGGTCAAATAATTTTTATTTTAAATTACGAGCCTGCTTTTTTCATCAGTTATTCTATCAGATCAATGACAAATCAACTGTTAGTCCCGGTATAGTCCCTATCTCACCAGGATCAGGCTATGCTTGATCAACAAAACCAGGTGTGACTACTTGCACGCCATGACAGCAAAATGCGATGAGCCACCACTGTCGAATATATCTCAGTTCAACTCGTCAACAATACGAGCAGATGACCTGGTTCGTGTAGAAAGCATTTTTGTCAACAATTTAATTACAAGAAGATTCGTAACCCTGCATTCAGCATAATACCTAATCCGTAACACTACGATCGCCGAAAATACATGTAGTTTTCCAAAAATATACCCTTTCGTCAGACAACTCTTTGGTGCATTAACTTGTTCTCTAATGTATTTTTCTACGTCTCTGTGGTTAATTGTCGACACATTTTTAAGATTTAATATCCAGGTTGGACTCGACCGGTCATTTAACTCGCAGCGAGCCTCGCTTTGGATTTTAATGTCCACCGCGTGAATTGGGTATACATGCCACACGGTCCGTTGTGCAGAGAGAAGTTGACAAATGTTAAAGTGTATAGTCATAGAACCGTCCGATGGTCCCTACAACTCTGCGGTGGTCTTAGTGAAGAAGGACTGTTCAAATCAATTCTGTATCGATTTTCGTAGTTTGAACGCCATCACCAAGTTTTACTCGGAACTGATGGCTATGATCAGTAAAGACCTGTATTTTACGAAGACTGACCTTAGTAAAGGATAATCTGGCAAGTCATTGTCGCCAAAGAATCGCGGCCTAAGACCTCGTTTGTAGTACTAAGTGGTTGCTTCAAGTTCGTGAAGATGCCATTTGGTCTGGTAAATTCGGCAGCGACCTTCAACCGCATGATAAGGGAGATGTTGGCAGGAGCACATAACACAGAATATTATGTGGATGACATTCTGTGCCATAATAAGACCTGGACTGAAGACCTTGCCACCTTGTGAGACACCTTCCAACGTGTACGAGAGACTGGACTAACTATTCGACCCACCACGTGTTCGGTTGGATCTCGCTTCGTCGATTTTGTTGGACATGTGGTCGGCAAAGGTCACCTGACAATGGATGAAGAAAACCTGGTACGCATCCGAGATGCACCACGACACAGAACGAAGAAACAAGTTCGTTCTTCTCTCGGTTTGGATGGCTACTACAGGAAGTTCATCCCAAACTTCACTGAAATCGCCATCCCGCTTACTGAACTCACCAAGACAAAACAGTCTAACACCGTGAAATGGGAGGAAGTTCAGCAGCATCCGTTCGACACTCTTCGAGGCCTGCTGACGAGAGCACCCATACTGAGATTACCCGATTTCAGTAAATCCTTTATCGTTCAGATTGATGCGTCAGATTCTGGTATAGGCTGTATTTTGTGGCAGGAGTATGATGATGGCCGATTCCCAGTAGCATGTGCTAGTAAGAAATTGTTAACTCGGGAACGTAATTACTCAGTCATTGAGAGGGAGTGTTTGGCTATCGTCTTTTCCATCAGAAAATTTGCAAAATACTTGTATGGTAAAGAATTTATCATTCATACCGACTGGCTTACTTTCAAAAAGAAAGTTAGTCAATTGACGCATCATGAGGTGGGCCTTGTTTTTGCAAAACTATCGATTTAAGTTTGAAGCTGTCAAAGGCTCAGAGAATGTTGGTGCTGATAACCTGAGTAGGTTATAGTATTGAAGATTTTTAGAAATTGGGTAGTAGATATAAGTGTTAATCAATATTTAAGTCTTCCATGTTGCGGAAATCTTAAGAAGTATTTTCTTGAGGAGGGGCTTATTTGTCAGGATAAATATTGATAAAGTAATTAATAAGAATGGGTCCATTTTTAGATGCCCAAAATTTGTGCATATGTACTTTAAATCATGAGCTCAAACTTGTTGACAGGTACTACAAAGTCAAAATCTATTTTTAGATGTTTTTTAATACATTTTATTTCTAAATACACTAATATTTACAAACAATAAGATCTTTGCAAATGAAACACAGGCACACACACACAGCACACACGCATATCTCAATAATAGAAATTCACGGTTGGTCTAAAATAAATAGGCATTGACGGTTTCCCAAAAGGCAGTTTTGCGGGGTTGTATATTCCTTACTTTACAACAATTATACAAGAAACATTGAAATTGTGAATATCTAGGAATAATCTGGTTTCTAGAACATTTATGGATGAAATACTTACAAACAGTTAATATGGTATTTATATCTTTAAAATTACATCCAAAATATGCTGTCAAAGTAACATTTCTATCTAAGATTAAATCGTGTTGTGCAGTTACGTAAATTAAAAGTTTCTGAATTTCACACCACAAAGTTTTCACAGAACCACATTACATAAACATATGGTTAAAAGTCTCAACAGTTCCACAAGATGCACACTTGTGATCACTTACTAATTTCATCTTTTTCAAAAGAAGTTTTGTAAACACTTTTCTATGAATATATAAGTACTTGAAGGTTTTAACATAAGTAGGTAACAAGAGTTTGTGTGGAAGATCAAAAGTTTGTTTAATTCGTTGTCTAGAGTAAATGTCAGTTAAGCTGTACTCCATATCAGGAGGCAAAACAATTTTGGAAAGCAAAATATTTCTAGAAAACTCATTAGTAATTTGGCTTGACTGGGGATGTATGCATTTTGAAATCGAAGGATCAGCTTTCAACTTAATTGCACGTCTTAAAGCAGCATAACGAATCCAATTTGAAAGCTTATATCTATTTTTCAAAACCTCCCATGTCAGAAATTTATTTTCAAAATTCAAAAGATCCTTCACAAAAGTGATACCAGCCTCAAAGAAACTATTAAAGAATACAGTCCTCCTATTAATCAATATGTTTTTGTTATTCCACACTACTTGGTTTACAATTCTTATGTCCTTATGTAAATGAGCACTAGTTTCTTCCCAAGCAATCAAGATGTCAAGATAGAAGGTATCAATATTTGCAAGAGACAGCAATGTACAATCATAATTTGATTTTAAGATCAAAATACCTCCATATGTTTTAAAAACATACCCTGGAAACACTTTGAAAACTTCATTGTTTCAATCTAAGCAACGCGTAACCCACTTAACTAATAATGACTTGTACATATTTATATCAGGAACTGACAAACCACCATTTTCATGGGTATTTTTAGCCACATTTTTTTTAGATTCTAGGTGATTTATTTTGCGAAATAAAATTTGTTATAATAATATTTATCTTAGCTCTACGTTCACTGTCAATTCCTAAATTGCTTATCACATAAATTATTTTAGACAGCGCAAATGTTTTAATTACATTGATCCTTCCTAACAATGAAATATTGCGACTTTTCCAGACTTTTTAAAGGACTTAATTTTGAGTTCAAGATTTAAAAAATCATTTTCTTTTTTGCTATGACTAAAAAATTTTCCCAGACTCTTGATTGATTTGCCAGTCCACTTGAAGCCATGAAGTGGTTCAGAACACTCTTTTTCTCGACCTACATATAACCCTTCACATTTCTTAATATTTAGCTGGAGACCAGAAAGTAAACCAAAATGTTCTAAAAATTTGAGACAATTAATGCCAGAATTTTTGTCATGAAGAAATAAGGTATTGTCATCTACGTACTGGAGAATTTTAACTTCAGTTTTTCCAACACTTATGCCTTTAATTAAATATTACACTCTCGTATATAATGGGGGTATTCGGAAAATCTACAATAACTAGAGGGCGTGCGTGTACTAGTGGTGATAGATTAACAACCTCGATTTCGCGAGCCCTTTAAATACATGGTGAAATGGCTTGCAGCCGTGCCAACTGAACCTGAGATTGCGTAAAAAGGGTGCTTCTATGAGAGGAAGTAAGCACGACCTCATACAAAGGTAAGGTTTGTGATTATTTTAGCGATTATTCCATGATTATTCTACCGATGCCTGTTAACTGAGGTACTCGCCGATGTCGACTTCGTGGCAGTCAGTCGCCAGTCAGAGTCTGGTTAATCTTTGTATGTTGTGATATGTGATACGATACTTGACGTAGCAATCGGGATCTTTTCGTACATCAAAGCATTATTATTGTTTGGAATGATTTCTAAAAGTTTATCAGTGACAGTTACATCAATCAATNGGAGTACTTAATTATTCATATTTCAATATTTGTTCCAGGTTCAGTGACATTTTAAGGCCACTTCAAGCTGTATCATAGACAAACTTTGTTACTCCGTTCTCTTCCCACAGCACTTCCACACACCAGCAGTGCTGCATGGCACAATGTGCAAGTCAGTGGCCCTGGAGAAATGTGAATCGCAGTACTAAGTTACCGTAAGACAATGTGCCAGTGGAGTGTCTGTGTATCCAGACGAACTATATCTCACTGTTACACAAATAATCCTTGTTGGTGAGGATGCCCTTTCATAGGCAATGAGTCATGTGTGGACAATAGCTTATTTCCTTTCCTGGAAGAAACATGAGGGACTGAAGCTAAAGAAGACCTAGTCACACTCTGGTCTAGTTCAGAGTCTGATTTTGGGCTCAAAACTATTCAAGTGATATGCTGCTGTGTTTACCTTCAAGGGTCTAATTGTGGATGTTATTGAGGCTGAATGAGGTTACATGAAAGAAAGCCACGTATAATTGAAACTGGACCTTTTTTACAAGCGCTTCCATAGGCCATTGAAACTAGATCCCAGTGAAATGAAAGCCAAAAGCTGAGTGACATTAAATTTTCCTTTCAGAAGAAAGGCTTTATACTATTGGTAAAAACTTTTCAATTTGGTACACATTATGGGGAAATGACATTCAGTGTCTGCATCGATTGTCTTATTGTATGTTTTCATTCGTAGTTAGCTGGATAAAAATCTGCTATGCACAAGATTCGAGAATAAACAATACATAAGTGTACTTAAAAATAAATGGCAAACTGAAAAAGCACAGAAAGAAACAACATTGCGAGGGAGTCCATAATCAGGCATATCAGGTGCTGAATTTCTGAATTATGTTCAATTCTCTCAGGTTATTGCTGAAGGATTGCTTTTTTACTTTGTCCAACGGTAAAATAGATGGTCAGGCGGTTGGTTTCAGTTGTTTTTCTCGCCTGTAACAGAATAGAAATATTTGTAAATTGTAAAAGAAAAGACAAGACAAAACTACTTTTGTAAGGCAGAACATACTTGACATTTCATCTTCATGTTTATGTGTAGAAACTAATAACCTTTGTACCCAAGTCTTATTTAATATCTGAATTAAAATATGTGAAACAAGCTAAAAGTGATTTAACAAAGTGCATTTTTCATGACACTTAAAATGTGCTTGTGATCTCAACAAGTAAAATTCATTCTAGGTGTCGATTTTTTCCAATGCAATGTTATGACATTTACTGAATTAAGGCTTATTCATGTTAATTTGATAACTGAGCTGGTAGTCCTCGGGGTGGGGTCCAGGATAAAATAAGGAAACTCACTCATCTAGAGAATTTTATTGGAAACAGCATAGTTTTGAAGAGAAACTGCTGTGATAAAGTCACTCTTGACTTCTGTGCATCACGTACCATACACCTCTTATTTTGGGAGCACTCCCACCCAGGACAATATGAATATGTGCTGCTAGCCTACCCGGCATCGAGCGAGTTTCCACAAAGAAACACTTAGTTCCACTCAATAAACCTGTTATTCAGTGGGGTAACTGGTGGGGATAACATCACCGAGCGATGTTGATAGAAATTGATTGCTAAAAACTTATCAAGTAATGTTGTGTAGTCTCCGAATGAAACTGCATAGTCATAGAGCACACACGGGGCTTCAGCATCCACACACTTTTTGTCAGTTAGTTGACCCTGTTGACCGCAATTGTCCACGAATATAGTAACCTTAGGTCTTTTGGGAATTTGTGGCCACCTGTCGAAGACTTGCACCAGGGAAATTAACAGTAATAAGGCTTAGCGCGACGACGTATTTTGACAAAAAATTCCATCTTTTACCAGTTGTTTACATGCAGACAGCCACGCATGCGCAATTCAATCACCACTAGTACAGCAGCGACACCGTGAGGAGAATTCTCCGAATAGCACATTGGCAATAACTTCAATAGCTAGGCAAAATAATGGACCTGACAATGAATCACCCTGTCTTACACCCCTTTCTAAACGAAAATAATCTGTTGTAAAATCATTATTGACAACACAAGCTCTTGGTTTGTTATAGATTATTTCTACCCATCATGTAAAACCCTGTCCAAAATTAAAAGCCTTCAAAGCTTGAAAAATAAAGTCCCATTTTATTGCATCATACGCCTTGCAAAAGTCCAAAAATAAAATGTGACCTTGAACATCAGTAATGTTTGTATAAGAAATTATATCCTGAATGATACGAATATTGTATCCTATATATCGTCCTTTAACAGCTGTTTGACCTGGGTGAACCAGTTTTCCCATGATATTATTTATACGGGCTGTAAGAACTTATGTAAGTATTTTATAATCAGTATTCAATAGAGATATTGGTTGCCAATTATCCAAAGACTGGAGCTCGAACTCATCTTTTGACTTGGGTAGGAGCGATATTGCTCCTTGCCTCTGTGATGTAGATATTTCCCGCACTGAAAAACTATATTCAAAAGCTTCAAGTAAGGAGTTTTTAACTTCATGCCAGAAACACTTACGAAATTCGTAAGTTAGCCAGTCATTTCCTGGAGACTTATTATTTTTACAAGATTTTAAAACTTCATAAAATTCACCCTCTCTTAAAGGTTCATCACTGGATGGTACATCTCTGACGATATTAAAAAGATCTGGTATAGTGGATGGTGTTTCCATTTGACGATCTGTGAAAACAGAGGAGTACTAATGAGTCAATTCTGACCTGATTTCAGCATGATCTCTTATCAAGTGGCCATTTTTATTTTTAAGGATACTTATACACTTTTTTTAAAATTTCTTTTCTCCAATGAGTCAAAAAATTTTGGGCTACTCTCCCCTTCCTCAATTAACTGGGCTTTACTTCTTAACATTTGTCCACGTACTTTATGAGTTTGTACACGTTGCAAATTGGACTTGGCTCTTTCCAAAGTCTGTACAATTCCATCATCAATTCTACCATCATTTAGTTCTCCTGTCAAGTTGTTGATAATTTCAATCAATTTTTC
The DNA here is from genome assembly GCA_002633005.1 of Phoronis australis. Classification (NCBI taxonomy): domain Eukaryota; kingdom Metazoa; phylum Phoronida; family Phoronidae; genus Phoronis; species Phoronis australis. Next base: position 517,558 of record NMRA01000018.1, on the reverse strand, counting down.
TTCCTCAGCATATTCTAATTTCTTTTTTCTTTTTGAGTATCTCATAGTATATTCCCTTATTTTAATTTTAACCATTTCCCATTTGGTATGTTTATTACTTAGATAAACATACTCTTCAACACAGGTTTTAATAATCATTTTTAAGTTAGTTACATATCTTTCATCTTCTAAAAGACTATTATTAATTTTCCATAATCCAGGCCCTCTCGGTATAGAATCTTTAAGTGAGCAATGAAGTTTGACTAGCGAATGAAAAATTGAAATGATCTTTTATGTTCTTTGAAACCAACCAGTAGTCAATTCTGCTTTGTAATCTGTAGGAATTATTATGCCATGTATATTGTTTTTTGCCTGGATTCTGAAATCTCCAAACGTCAAATAGATGGAAAGACTCTGCAAAACCTTTAAGCTTGTCAATGACTGTTTGTTTATCTCTAGTATCTCTTATTCCTTGTTGATCAATTTTTCCTAATGGGCAATTACAATCACCTGCACAAAAATATTATCTTTATTTACATATCTTTGGGAAGTGTTATTTAACTTGTCCAAAAACATTAATTGAGATCTATTTTCGTTTGGAAAATAAACGTCTTTGAAAATATAATTATGATCATCCACATCTGCGTCAATGCACAAATAACGACCATCAGGATCTTCGATACATCTTTTAACTGTAACATTTAAGTTGTTGTTAAACATGATGGCAACACCCCTGCTGTGCTCTGACCCATGAGCAGCATAGATTCTACTTCCCCACTCATGTCCCCATTTATTAATGTTAGTTATTGTACTGTATGTTTCTTGTAAAATGGCAATATCAACCCTCTTCTTCCTCAAAATAGAAAACAAATGCTGCCTTTTCAATTCATGATTTAAACTCCTGCAGTTTAAAGATATTAAGTTTAAGCTAACCATTGTCATCAATTGGGAAACCACAAAACCTATAACTAGATAAACCACTAAAAAACCTTTCAACAAAAAAATAAATGAACCGTGATCACGAGAATATAGAAACTATTCACTCCGACCACAGGCACATTTAAGTAGCCCTCTACAATGTAATATATTATATTATATTATATTATATTGTAGAGGGCTACTTAAAGGTGCCTGTGCTCCGACACACACACACCTACGAAACAACAAAAAATACATACAATTGAAAGAATTCAAATCCATCTAGTTCCGCCCGTCTTCGCCATCTGGCTAGCCACTTGAAGTCGCAAATTAAATATCTTCCCTACCCTTGATCACCTTTATATTTCCGTTTGTCAACTGTACATAGATCCTGCCATCGCTGAACCAGCTACTTTTGACTTCATCATTCTTGAATGCAGATTTGAGTAAATTATAGTTTAGCGATGTTAGGTCTTCTAAAATATATCTTTTAGAATCTTCTTCTGTTTAAACACCTTTTCTCTAGTTTGATAAGAAATAAATTTCACAATCATTGGTCTCGGAGTTGTTGATTGGACAGAGTGTCTTGACACTCTACCTGTACATGTAGGTTTGAGTTTCCCAATTCGGTGCGCACGGTCAATCTCTAAAGGTTTAACTTTTACTTTAAGAGGTTTTTCCAAAAACTGTTTGAATACATACTTCAGATTCCTCTTCTTTCAAACCATAGGTGCGTAGACTATTCCTTCTTGAATGCTGCTCAAGAGAATTCACCTTTTCCTTCAAGACCTCATTTTCCCTTTTAAGCTTGACCAGTTCTTCATTCAACTTCAAAACCTCCTCCTTGATGATAAGTTTCACAGATTTTGCAATCCCCTCATCGAGATTAGCAAATCTTTCCTCTAACTGTTTTGCATCCACTGATCTTGACCAGTATAACACACATCAAGGGTTATTTACACTGAGTGACTAACCTAGATTCCTTTCAGTCATCCATGGTGGTTTTGAATGGTGACCTTTTACCACCAGCAGCAGGGTTCTAGTTCAGATAGCAGTAATGTTGGTCAGTGAGTTGCCACTAAACACAGCTATATCATAGGACAAGCCCCACAACAAACAGCAAACTTTCTCTATCTGGTGAAAGTATCTAAAACCTCAAAACAAGTTCATCAAAGTCTTTGACACAAATTTTACCTCTGCAATTTTTTGCTTGCTCCTGTACGTTCGTTTGCAAAATATTTGATGTACTGTTGAGAGCAATTTTACACACAACTTAACAAGCTGCAGCAGCGCCCCCTCAGAGAAATTTGTGCATAAATCATGGGCTCAAACTTGTTGACAGGTACTACAACGTCAAAATTTATTTTTAGGTGGTGTTCACAACTTTGGTTCTACGGTAAAGCACTCTAGAGATTCTAGACATTTCTGAGAACAAATCGTAACAGCCAATGATATGATTGGATATGATCATGTGGTTTATTAGCCAATCGTTAATAAGTAGAATATTATAATGTATGCTAAAATCAAGAAGATATTCAGATAAGCTTTAGTAGTTGAAACATAAAGACTTGCTACAGTGTACCCTGGAAATTGTACAACAGAGTCATCTAGTGGAAGATTCTAGAGAGGATCTTGGCAAGGGCAAGGATTAACGAACAGGAAGCTAACTAAGCTTGTCACTTGTAGTAAGATACTGCCTGAAGTGTTGCGTCATCAGAGACTGTGATCAGCAAGTGCACTGTTGCAATACAGTGTGTGTAGTTCAAAGATTCACCAACAGGACAGTCATCCAACAAGTGGAGAGTCCTACAGCTCGGATAGCCGATAAGACATTTGATTATTTTGGTTGATTGATTGAAGTAATCTTTAAATAGGGCGCTAGCGCAGTTACTCTTCTTTGTAGTTGATTACTTAATTAACAACAGGTTTCACTTGTCTAACTAGTGGTCGTCATATAGTAAAGTAATTGCAGTATTTGATTATTCATTCTCCATCTACGCACAATCTCAAAGCAAAGCTACCTTTTTAACAAACCCAGTCAATCTCTGACAATACTATATGAACGCTGAGGTTGGTCAGTTGGGGTTCCTGATTTTTCTGTGTTTTTTTTTGATATATCTGACACGTTCTTCCGTTGGTGGTTATAATTCTGTTAAAAAATTTTAACTGAGACCCACAAGAGATCTTTTATCCATGCTGCTGCTGCAATATAGAACTCTCGACAATAACCGACAAAAGTCTAAATAGAAAATCATTTGTTTTTGTAAAATCAAAAACTAATATTCAGGCAATTTAACAACGTTAGCGTTCATAACAAAGCTTTCAAAGTTTTCTGAAAATCCGCTTCTCCAAAAAAGAAAATAAAGTTTTCCAATAACATTTAAAAATTGTTCGGTTAATGACAGTTGTATAGACTTTTGATAGAAAGGGAACTCGATTTCTTCTCGGTTTTTAAGCAACCATTTAGTTGCCATTTAAAATATTTTAATGGTTTGTTAGAGGTTTTGCAATTAATACGATAATATCTTCTTAAAAAGAAACGGAATGTGTACAAAATGCATTGTGTAGGGCATGTTTGCTTACTGCATGTACGCATCTACTGTATCTATCGGCAAAACATGATTGAGTACAATCTAGTTATTTCTCAGAAGTCATAGTATACTTTAGTAATAAAAGATCACAGTTCTTCAAATTCTACATAAAACTATTAGTTATATGAATGATGACCTACCTTGTATTCTAAAATCATGTTGGTTGAAAATCGCAGCAATCCTTTTGCACCAAACCTGAGAATTCTTAATAGGATCGCTCGCTCACGCTACTGCAGTTGTACAGATGCATTAAACCAGAGAACGAGAACTCTAGGTGTAGTGGGACCATATTGTTTTCAAAATGGCGACCGTTCAATAGCCGTGTGGCTAAACACTTTTTCCGAGAAAAAATGGGCGGTACTACAGGTTGAACTATTGTTTAATACTCCAGTTGTGGCGAGAAACAAATCATCAGATGAAATTTCGGCATACGCTAATAAGTTTCGTCACTGAATTCTGCAACAAAATGATTTCATCCCCAAATCACAGTGAATGTTAAAAAGGGCGGTCATTGTGAATCAGGGTGACTAAGGTATGAACTCTTAATGGCGGATATAGGCGCCATAAAATCTACCAGATCTTTCAGACCTACCTCATATTCGGGGCAAGTCGTCACAGTGGCCGGCAGTTGCTGTGATGGTTGCTGAATCAAAGAATTGTCCTCGGCCTCAGTACTGATTTTCTCTGGATATTTTGCTGCCATCTCAGAGTCGAACTATCACATATGTCACAATTACTACCCTGAAGTTTACCCATAGACCGGTAACTGTTTGGACTTGCTTATTCATAGGCGTGGGGAGGTTTGCGTTAGTGGGAGACGAAACAAATGTTAGCGTAGCCCTCCTCTCCCTCTCGTTGACTCCACTTTCGCCTGCAACATCACCCAATTTCGCGCCAAGGTCATCACAAGAATTCTTTAACTTCATCCCAATCGCCACCCGTTTTACCTCCACCTCAGTTCACCCCTCCCGCCAGTCGAAGTGAAGAAGCGTCATCATGCATTTGTACAAACAAACAACGCACACGGGCTTAAAATCAATATAAAATGGTATCAGGTAAAAAGAGCAAACACCACGCAAACAATTACCCATTTTTCCTGGAGTCAACAGAGCAGAAAAGGTCTAGCCATTCAAATGCTTCCGTCGGGCCTTTTGTGTGAACGAAAAGGAGGAACACTTTAATATACGCTATGCCCTTTGAAGATGTGTTTTCATCACTTAAGCTATCAGGGACAGAAAAATGACTTCGACGTAGGAGTTTGTAAACTCACCGATTACTTCGTGGTTCGTAGGAACTCAGTACACGAACACGCGAAGCTCAGTATGCGCAATCAGCACAAGGGAGATCCGCGAACAAATTTAGTAATGATTTGAGTACCGTCTTGCTGTACACTGAAACTACGAAACTCTGCATGACGAAATGGGAACAGATCGTATCGTAGTAAGCTTAAATGACGAAAGTATGTTAGAGAGTCCACAACTTGATCCAGATTTAACTCTAGAAAAATGTGCTATTTGCCGGAGAAACCAAGACTTTAAAAGAAACAACAACCGGTTATCGAAATCAAGAAACTGAAAAAAATGGAGCGTTGAAGTTCTCCGCAAGAAAAACAAACACTTAAAAAAACCATCATCTGTACATGTCACATTTCACACGTTCCCAAAACCACAACATGAAAGTTACTTCACGATGTGGTCAGGCTATACACTTCAAATATCAATTCCCAACTTGACAAGCTATCAGAAATACTGTACATCCTCGTTTTAGCAGGCCCGTAGGAAAAAATTGTTGAGTTTATTGGGCACTTCAGCTTCCTGCCAAGTCGTCGTCAATGTTGCACATCCTCGCCCTCGGACTTTGCTACTTGGGTGTCAACCCGTGGAAGATACCCATTTCGTTAAAAATTTCACGAGAAGGGTCACATTTTAGACCTAATCTGTTTACTGTGTTACGTGTTTAGGGCATGATTAGACCTTTAAGGAGATGTCTTTTATAAACTTAAAATTATTAGGGAGCAGAAAATCTGTACTTCCAAAATCATTCTTAAGAGGGCAAAAGGTAAAGTAAGAAACCATTATCGCGAGATGCAAAATACGGAGAAAACCAGCATCACCTCAGAATAAGTTGATGGAACATCGTCAGGTGTCGAAAACGGCGATTATGGTTTCGTCTATGTCCGACACTAGAAAAAAGGCCTTTAAGATCACGATTTACTTTATTAGGGCCCAGTCAGGGGAAGTTCAAGTTATTAGAGACATGCATTGAAGGGATACATTTTGAAAGGGTGCGGTTCTGGTGTCCTTGGTACTCTGCCTAAGGGACTGTTTCAAAAAATTAGTTCAGATCGACAAAAATCACTTAATGATATACTTTGCTGTTTGGGGTAGAATGGTAGTAAGTGTTTCGAATTCTGGTAATGCATTTAAGTTTGCTAAAGCAACATTAATTTTTACAGGATTAGTTTATAATAGTAACAACACGTCTATGAATCAGTTGACATTCATAGATACATAAATATGTAAATCAGAACCTTCGCAGTTTAAAAGAAAAAAAGTTGCAACAAATCCGTAATTCGCAGTATAGGTGTATGTAATTTTTAGTAACTTCCGAAAGGTAGTCCACCGATTCATTTCCTTGTCAGGCATCCAAGACAACAGTGGAGACATCTCACGGAAAGTTTGGGAGTCATTCCTAAGAACGTTTTAGAATTGTTTCATGTTAGCGGAAATTCAAGTTTGGTCCAGTAATGTCATATCACAGTTTATACATTAAACTTGCACTCCAAGACAGAGGAAATTTTTGTTAACGATTGTCAGTGTATGTAGGTTTAAGTACCTTTTAAATCGTTAGACATACTCCTTAGGGGCCGGACCAATATTTCTCATAACGTACCTCAGTGTTCTTCATGACCTGTTTTAACAGATCGCTGCGACTTCTTTGATTTTGGCTCTGGTTTTCATTTTCTGCTATATGTCAGTTCTGGCTTATACTAATATTTTTTTGTTTGTCATGTACTTCGCCGCGGATGGGAGGGCACAGGTTGTTACCGACCGGTGCTAATAGCTTTCGGTGCGACAACAGACAGAACACTCGTTCGAGTTAATTCCTTTACTATTCTCGACCGCACGTTCACAAGCCTACTCATACAAAACGTCCGACGTAATGTCTGTTCTGCGCTCCAGCCAGTGCTGTGAAGCCTTGTCTTGTAATGAACTTATGAGACACGTTCAGCAGCTGTTACACTAGTTGATTTAATAACCTCACTGGTGTCTTCATAACTGCCCCTCTATTGGCTAAAGCTGTAACTGCTGATTCTGGAACCGCTAGTAATTTCACCCGACTCAACTTTAACTTCAACACAATATTCCAGACTATGATTTTATTAATCACTATATACACACTGGAAACTTCTAGAATGTTCCCTACTATTATATTGGAATCAAATTACATCATCACTGGTCTGACCTCATGGTCATGAAAGTGAAGTGCTTTCTGCTAGTTAACAAACAGATCAGTAAAACTTTCCAAACTAAACGTCTACTCCTGATATTTTGTTTATATCCTATTAGGCTACAGTGCCACCTTTTTGATGGTTTAGGCAATTGGTTTGAGCCGCTCCTCCAAGAGAGGAACCCGTTACAGAGATGTTCCCTAATACTGAAGACATACTGTCCAAATACTCTAATGTGAAACTGAAAGAAAACTGGAAAACAGTGACACTTGATTTCACCACCAGGTCACCTCCTTGCATCATCAGGTCACCTTCGGCAATATAAAAGGTTGTACTTTTGATTACATCATCGGGACACCTCTCCGTGATGATGGTATGATTAAATGATGCACTTGGATTACAGCTCAAAATCCAACAACTCCCTGGTGGTTTAGTAATTGTCCCAATCATGTTACATATGTACACACCCATTAGAACTAATGAGGAATATACAGTGTATTATTGCAACATTAAAAAAGCTTTTCAGCGTTTTAGGTTGTAATTTTAAGTCCCATTTCTTGTCCATTTTTCAAAATTCAACAACCTAATCACATGTGCTTTTCACGAACTATTCAAATATGCTTCATACAAACTTTCGAAACAAAAATTTAAAAAACTATTATCGTCTCCAATGTGTTTAAGATGGTCTCATTATCTAGAGATCAATAACATCATCAGCCCCAGGCAATTTAATTAACCACAACAATATGGTGTCTTTGATCTTAACCGGCAAATTCTGTGGTGTGCAAACCACTCGAGTGGCCCAATCTCGACCGGTTAGCGTGTCAACGTAGGATTGTTTTCGTGGGAAAAAGGGGCCACAATGTGTGTCGAGTGCCACAATATATGCCACTACAGAGTCCCGGAGGAATACAGCCTTGCATTACTTGAATATAGTAATCTTGAATTTAAAAATCTGAATCAACTTTTGCAATGCATGACAAGTTTTCTCGAACTTATTCGTAATATGTATAAATAAAAGCAAATTTTCAAATTTTCAAGTTAGCGCAGATAGTTCACAATGCAATTTTTTTAAAAGTGGGGACCTCTAATACAAATATCCTGACCGGGACCCCAAAACGTAAATATACCACATATAGTTGACAAATGCTCTCTAAAATTTTCTTTCTTGTACATGTTTCAATGTGCTTTTCTTTTCTCGATTGTCCCTGCTCTACGCCTGGGCCAGTTGCTACGAATATTACGCCTTCACACATATCTCAAATTATTGGGCAAGTCACGTCTGAAGTACAGAATCTACAAGTATGATACTTGTCCCTCATTCCGTGGTTTCCTTGCTATCCATAGATCTCATCGCTATAACACACGCAGTTGTTCGATATCATGCCAACTGCCCTCATACAAACGTTTTGGCCTGAAGTCCATTCCATGGATTTAGTGACTTTAAAAGACTTAAGACAGACATGTTGTCTTGCGTACCCACTTCGCAATTATTGAATAAAGATTTAGTCAAGTAATTATGAACGTATTACAGCCCAGAAATAATTTATAGAAATTATGTCAGCAACTAGCAATGATGTGTATATACCAGATACTTTGTACTTTTGCTCAAGTGAGATTTAGTTGTTCGTCAGAAATAATTAGAATAAATTTCTGTCTGGCGTAAGTCACTTTTTATGAAACAAAACATAGCTCTTTTTATTACACTGTCGTCAAGCAATAGAACAGCATACTAAACCACTTACGAGAATTAGAATCTCTCTCAAACTTCAGCAGTAAATGTTGCGGAACATGAGAACATTCGTGGATTTAGTGACATGAAGTGTTGTGGACATATCTCAAACCAACACAGTCACAGGCGCCGCTTTTCGCCTATTGTTACCATGCAAGGGGTTTAGGATGGCTTCCAACAAGGTTTAGTCGTTTTTCAGTGCATGCTGAGACCGTTTGGATTAGACTCACTAGTCAGTGTGGTAAAAATGGTCAGCAAAATAGCAGCACATTATAAATCTATGTATTTAACAGGATGAAAGTGTTTGCTGCAAAGTCGTTTTGTTATCTAGAATCTATGACTTGAGTTCCGTTCGGTATTTTTAGAAAGTTTGGAGGCAAGGTATTAAGACAAATTCAAAATAGAGAATTTATATGATATTTAAACATAATTTGAAAACTAAAGACTACATATCTTGTTGTTTTTTAAGAGTCGGAAGGTCTTTATTTAAATAGTTTAGATTTGATACACTTCCACTAGAAGATAGAAATTAGATTATTCCTGTTATGTACTCTATTGCTGTGTCAGTGTACTCTATATTGTGATTTCACTTCACAGAGAAAATTTGTCTGACATTTTTATTTTTCTGGTGTAGGTGAAGTAACGTTTTGATGATTTGTCTTTTCACATAGCTCTCTGTTTTCCCGAATGCGTTATTAACGGGATTTCTTAATAACAATAACCAATGGGCTAGGTGTTATTTTCAAATATTGCATAAATTCTTTAAACCTATTTAACATTCGAAGCATACAGAGTGGGATGATTTTAGGCCTCCTGGCTCAAGCTATCGACGAGACGAGTGTGGCCTGTCTACTTGTCCACGGGGCAGGGCTTATTTGGTGGGCATACTATAGATTTTGTTGATCGCCATGACGCCTATGTACATGTACACATGTACCCGGTGTACACACACCAGAGTAGTTTCACGGCCTGCCAACTCCTCCTATAAGGAGAGTCCGAGGCTCAGGTTGCGCTACGCAACGTTTGTTCGTGATCGCTGCAGAGCAGGCTAACGGAAGCAAGCAGTACTGATCGTCGGGTCATAAATTACATGTACTGCGATCACGTAGAGAGCGTTATCGTAGTAGAAAGATAATTCAAAAGTTAGTGGGTGCGCATAGACATGAACGTGGTTGGTCTTACATCGGACATTCACATATTATCTCATGGTCTTGTATCACACTCCTGCGTGCTTGATACGTGATTGCAATGAACGCATACAGCGAGATCTGTTTCTCGAGGGTTAAGGTTAGCCTGTCTAGCCACAAAGCGCAAACGAGAGAAAAGGACGATTTGACAGGAACTAGAAAATAAAAAGACAGGGCCTATACCCAAGCTAATGAGCTAAAAAGTGAGAAAATTTGGGATATTCTTATACAAGAGAAGGTGAGCTTACACTCGATAACGTCCCAAAATTGGGGGCTTATACATGTACATGGGAGTGGGCTAACAAAAGGCAGAGCGGAAGTGGCATCGGGTACTTATCAGACACGTAGAACTACGGCTGAAAATATTAACGAACAACGAGACATGGTAAGTTTGAGAATACGCCTATCGGAGTGCGCAGAGTATTTCAAAGTGACTCTAGTGGGGTGCCAGTATTACTTATAGGTTGTAGTTTGCTGTATAAACCCGCGATTCTGTCGAAAACAACTTTTTGACTCCGGCTTTATTATAAAATTCGTCTCGGTTCTTTTCTATCGATTACAAATGATTTCTGATTAAAAGCAGTGACTTATTTACTTCAAACCAGGCTGTGAAGTTTGCTCGACACCGACAGTCAGCTTCTAAGCTACTTGTAAGCAGTGTGACCGTCAAGGGAGCTCGCAAATAATTCCAACTCAAAGTATGGCGTTGCGTGACTATAGTAAACTTAATTTGCACTGGAATCATGCGGCGTGCTCTGTCAGTTTCGAGCACAGTAGGTCCGAGATTAGATCCTTGCTCCAGGACAAGGTTTCAAACAGCATTAAGAATTAATATAGACTTTATTGTACTTCAGTTAAACAAACACAATATTAATTGTTATTAATTGTTATGGAAGTAATGTAATATCGACCAGGCTCAGATTGCCAAAATACTAAGAAGTGAAAGCTGCCTGTTACGTCAAAAGAGAGGCAAAACATATTACACTTACATGTACTGAGTATTAGTAAAACAACTCTAGCGGACCTTACTTAGATTCAGTCACACAGTCTCGTGGTATTTTCAAAACAACGACCTAGCACGGTCTCATAATATCAAGAATAAAAAGCAATGTCAAGCCACCATTTCTGCTTTTGATACCTTCTCCACTTCCGCGTAAATTGTCTCTTTGCAGAACTATTTTTCAGCGGACTCACAAAATGTCGTCGATTTTCACACGTTCTTTGGAAGTTTCAGTTGGTGAGCAGACTCGTGGACGAGACGATGTCGCCACATGGTGACTGTATACAGAATCTAGAACTCTTGGGGGAGATTCCTTCAAGATTTCTGGGAAACCAAATTCGAATTACGGCGTGTCTAAGAACTAACGGTCGATTCTCAATGTTGTCCAAGACACTTAAACTCCAAAATCCAAATGCTTCTAAGCAGATCAGTAGGCCTATTTCTCCACATGAAAGGAAATCCTTTGCCCTACAACCACGCCCCATTATTTTGCCCTATCACACAGAAAATATACCGTAAGCGAAGCTAACGACCAATAAAATAACAATGCAAAACAAGCATTGTCTGGTAGAGATCAACTTGTATTCACCATGCAGCAAGTATTTGACAGGTCTTTCAACATTAGTCTAAGCTCAAGCTAGATGATCAAATACATTCGGCGTTCCGACTCTCGAAACATATGCAGGCCTATCCAGTTACTTAGTTATGTATGGCACTGACAAAGTCTGACACTGGCTGATTAGCAAACGTATAAAAGCAGATTCAATGGTGGTTCTGCAGCACTTTTTCAAATCCATCCAAGAACATCTCCGCATGGTGCTCCTTGAAAATCAAGGCTGGACGAAATCTCAAGGAAACGTCGCCACAACCGCCGCAGTGAAATCCTTAAAACAAGTACCCAAAGATAATGTGAGAATAAATTCACTTCGGAATAATTTAACAATACAATTCACGCTTGTACGCGTTTGGTAAGGAAGCACCCCTCAACAATACATTACTCAAATCAAATTATTCGAAACAAAAGGTCAAATCTAACTCAACCTATCAGTGTCACAACGCATTAGTACTCAATCAGTAATTCTTTGCATCTTGTAGTTTAAGGCACTTCTGCAGGACCTCATTATTCCAAAACTTCACCTTTCGAAAATGAGAAAGTAAAGCTCAACAGAAACTCATACCATTAGCCGCGAGATCTACGATAATTTGATCCCTCGTTGCCGCATCACGGAAGTCGATGGCGTTGAAGGTACCTAGTCCTCTAGCGTTGCTGATTAAGTGGCTGTGAGAATTCTATAACCAAAATCACAATTACAACGCAACAAAATGTCAAAATGAACTAGAAGCAAAGGCCTGTAGCACCAAGAATGAGGGGTTCCAGAGTATTTGTCTTCCCTGTTACGCACATAAATACTGCAGAATTCATTTCCATTATCCTCTACAGAGAGGAAGACTCTGTCCCATCTTCAACAGAAGAAGACAAACAATTGAGTAGTCAACACTCTATATTTTTTCTTGTAACGGAGGGGGCGAATCAAACCGTGGAATCGTCTGAATAAAGATGACGGTTAGCAAATTAAACGGAAGCCGACGAGAAGTCAGCAGTAACAGCTTACTTGCAATGACACCAGACCGTCTCTGAGAGTCTTGCCCGCACGTGCAGTGCTTTCCAGAAGTCCCTCCTCTTCAATTGTGTTGATGACCGCTTCCAACAGAATCACTTTGTGTGGATCACCCATCCATGTGTTGAACACACGATACGGCTGCAAACGAACGAAAAAGTGTCATTTAAACATAAGAAACAATAAATAAATCTACTTCTGGACTTACGTATGTAGAGATGGCTACGTTGCGTCCTCCTCTCGAGGACTTCATCAGGCCACTGATTTGTCACGTGACTTGTCATGTGATCCGTCGTGTAATTTCCGCGGGATACTCTTCAGCGCCCTAACCCATGTCCTAGGTAAGTGAAACCGCAGCCCCCCCCTGTCTATTGAGGCTAGGATTCTCGATTCTCTCGTAGATAGCTTCTTTGACCCCTCTCCGAAACCAATTCTCTTCTCTATCCAGGATCTTCACATCTTCCATGGCGAAAGAGTGGTCCGTGGAAGCCATGTGAGTAAAAACTGCAGAATCATAGCAGTCCCCATAACTGGACCTCCGATGCTGATTGAAACGACTTTTCAGGGCTTGCTTGGTTTCCCCAATGTATGCTGCTCCACACCCCAGTTCCGAGCATGAAATGCCATACACCACATTTGATGTTTTCTCTTTGCTGGTTTTGTCTTTCACATTTAACAATTGACTCATTATGGTGTTAACAGGTTTGAATACAACAGCAATGTCATGTCCCCTCATATGTGATTTGATCTGATCAGCGATCCCTGGCACAAAAGGCAATGTTGCCCTGATGTTTCCCCTATTGTCCGGCTGCGTGTTTCACTTACCTAGGACATGGGATAGGGCGCTGAAGAGTATCCCGCGGAAATTACACGACGGATCACATGACAAGTCACGTGACAAATCAGTGGCCTGATGAAGTCCTCGAGAGGAGGACGCAACGTAGCCATCTCTACATACGTAAGTCCAGTAGTAGATTTATTTATTGTTTCTTATATTGCCCAACTGGATGACTGAAAACATTCATCGTATTGTCATTTAAACACAGGGGCCACCTTGATGACAACTTTCCCATTGAAAATCCTGTAGTCACGATTGCAGTTTTAGGCAGGGGTGCCGATGAAGATTGAAATGTCTACTAGGTAAATCGAATGGCCATTGTAATTTAATCAACTGTAAACCCGCTTTGCTCGGGAAAAACAAACTTTCGATACACAGACCACTAGCCGCCATGAACAAGACCTTGACTTGTTCCTTACTTGCAAAAAACTGGTAGTTCATTATTTCTTCAAGGGGACCGTGCACAGGACGCCAACATAAGCCAACTTGTAGAGCCTGGTCTCCATCAATAACCAACTATCAGTTACATCGATGCCTTCATATTTCAACAACTTTAACCAAGGTACAATTTGAGACCAATTTTACAACGGTAAGTGCAATAAATCAAAATTTAATTTTATGATGCAAGGTTTGTAGTCGTTTTTAATTCCAACCGCAATTTCAGATGTCACTTGAAAAGTTCCCAGATTGTGTTTTTAGAAATTTGAAGTTTTTACAGTTTGAGCCCATTTCCGGGGGGAGTCGACCTTCCCATCAATCAAACCCATTTCTAATTTCATGAACGTAGTTGGCTGCCATTGAGGAGACAGCACTGATATCACCATAATTGGAAGCCACAGCAATACTGGAGAGTTAACGTCATCGTTTGACCAACTTGGCTTACATCTACTGTAGTGAACTTGGAATCTTGCTTAATCTCAAGATTGCATATGCGTGAACTTGGAATACATGAGGAAACGTGACAAGTTCACTCAAATAATCATATTTCACCTTGATAAAAGTTTGCACTGCACTAATAAAATCAAAATACCGGTTAATAAAATAACTTAAATTTTAAAAATCTTTTTTCAGCAATTGGTGATATCTTAATGATGCACTAAACAAGTGATTTAACCATTAACATTTCCCCAGATTCTTTTTTGACACAAGATACGGGAAAGGGGACGTGAGGCCAATAATTAAAAAAATTCTTTACACTGAACAAAAAATTTAACCTGATCGCCCAAATGAATATTCAATTCCAAGTTCACGCATACGTGATCTTGAGATTAAGCAGGATTCCAAGTTCATCCACAGCACATCCATAGAGCACAAACAAGCGCAACAGCCAATGCCGCTATTTCTGGTCGTTGTGAAATTTTGGAATTCTTACCAAATTCATTTTGAGGTGATCCTTGTAGTAAAAGCCAGTCGTCTGCAACTTTTTAGCAAAGCTGACAATGTCAGGCGCTTCCGGAAGTTCCCAATACTCATGCATCCAAAACTTCCCGGATGAACCGCCGCCCGTTTGCACCTCATCAACCATGAAGACAATGTCATACTAGGAAATAGAACATATCAATGTAATTCATTCCAGGGATATTCATCACTGAACCAAAAATTTTTTTATCTATCTGATGTTGTTGCTTACCTGATAGCATCTGTACTGCAAATGCCTTGGGCGTTCGTTAGATCAGCACAACAGAAGACATGTGAACCACATAATTTGACCTTTAAAGAGGCTGTAAACCATGTTATCTGTCCAAAACAGTTTTCTAGACCAAAGGCATGTTTACCCTTCCAAAATGGCATCATTTCCTTCTTGCCAAGAGAAATACACTGTACCTATATCTCGAACATTCGAATCTGAACTGAAAAGTTCAATTAAGCCATGACCTGAAACACATTGAGCGTGGTCTGAACCTTATAACGATCTGGCACTTATTTCAAGACCAAGAGACCACTTCTAAAATGAGAACAGATTAAGATCATTATTGGACTTAATCAAAGTTCTTTTTATAAAAAGCAAGGGTGTAATGCCAATTTAAGGTATATAGCTTCCCGAATGGGTCTATTGTCACAAATAAAGGCGCCTTCTTTCCTCCCTCCCACCCCAGTCTCATTACAAAACATAATTCTACCTTAATTGAAAGACGCCAGGTGTGTGCATTCACACTAAGTGTCTCACCTCCTTCGTGATAGCTTGTAATTCCTTGAAGAACTCTTTGGACGCGTGGTTATCACCTCCCTCTGCTTGAACCGGCTCCACGATTAATCCGGCAACAGGGGTACCCTTTCCGTTGTATTCTTCAATTTTCTCACGGACCTATTGCAGAGATCTCCGTCAAGGTTAGATTGAAATGATGAAGCACTTGGGTCACATTCACAAACATACAGTACCAACAATGTCTAAACTCGAGTAGACTACACATGACTGCTTTTCTGTTCTTCTGACCAAACTTTGATGATTGTTTTAAAACTGCGTTTGAAATTGATAGATATGTTCTACAGATTACTTGGCTCCAGCGCACCTACCGTCTCAAGTTTACATGTGGCCCAGAGTTTCCGGCGCGCGCTGCGACTTTAACATTAAATAAGAACCTTTGGAGACATAGGCTAAATGTTGGCCCTTTCAACTGATCCTTTAAATTAATGACTACCAAACTCGTGGCAATCAAAAATGCACAAGTAAGCTACAAGCTATAAACATCGAGTGAACGCCGTGAAGTAACACAGTACTAACGAATACGGAAAACTTGGGTTGATGAAAGAAGTTAACATCATATCCGGAAATGTCAACATTTTCCAGACAAATATCATATTCCCCACGACATTTTATCAACAGTACCTCTGCCGTAAAGTTGATATCAGATTTGAGAAAAGACACCAAAAGTTACTTTTTACATAGTTTTTATGTGTACGCCATTTTAAAGCGAGAGCAGTCTTGGAACTTCGTTTGCCGGAAAATTCAACAGAAATAGATGTTTTAGGAACTGGCCTTTCTCATTAGATTTCTATAATTTGGGACTGGTCATTCCTGTGAAGGAAAAGTAAACAGAACAGATTATTGTGTTATTATCCAGGTACGCTTTGAATTAACGGTGAACTAAGAAGCAAAAACCTCCAACACAAGTGAGTAGCGCTGGTTTCTGACTGGTATTCCCCAGCATCTACTTGAAAATTTTCCTCTTTAATTAAACGGTTCCTCGAATGACCATTACTTTTCCATCTGGCATGGGTAAGTTAAACAACACTAGATGGGGTAATTCCATATTGATTATTCTACACAATCTTTTACCAGTTTACTTAGTCACGACACCAATATGATACTCATTTATTACGCCATACGAACTTTTCTGCATATTTGAATCTTTTGTTCAACTGTTCAGTGATGTTCTAGGACGGAAGCCCTTTTGATGAACTCTTCAATGAAACAAAAAAATTAATCAGCTACAAACAACAGATGTCTCTGCAGAAGCGAAGGCATTTGCAGCCTGCTTTGCCTCGATTTCCTATTCCAAATGAATATCAATGAGACCTTTTTAAGGTAATGCCAATAACTAAACATAGGCGGATTTATAGGGCAGCGGCCAGTCACTTTACGAACATGACCAAATAAACAACACACCCAGGCACGTTGTTTTTAGAAGTTTTGCGAACATTTCACCTTGAAAATAGTGGCTGGGTCCCCTTGCGACGTCCTATAGATCCGCCAGTGCTGCTAAATCTCGTGAAATTCCCTAATTTGGAGAAAATGTACTAGTTCCGATATACCTGCTGAAGAGATTTCTGTTCGCTTGCCCTGTTTTCCTGCTCGTGTTCCTCTAATGGATACTTCAGCTGAGGGAATTCCGTGAACGGCCAGTCTAAAGACGGCAAGTCAACCTTGTGCAACGCTTTACAATGAGTGGTGGCCAGAGTGGCTGGAACGAACATTGAACAGTTTCATTTTCATTTCTTTTCAAGTGAATGCACACTAGTACACCTTTGTTAGGTATCAGCAACGGGTCACGAGGGCCTGGTGACCTCTGCTGCCAACTCGCTGCATCAGTCATGTTGAGGCCATTCGTGACCGATCGCACTGCATCCACGGGATATATACAAAGGTCCAATGAACACGCTTTTGTCAAGAAATAAGACAGATGTGAAAATCAGATGTTTGTGCTAGAGAACGCCACAGTTCGTTGTTTATTAAGACCACCGCGCTCAGCACACAAAAATTACTAGCCATGTCAAGCCACGCTATTGAGCTTGGTCTCGGGGAATAGCAAAATACCAGTTCTTTCTAAGTCACGACATCAAGTAATAGGTGACTTTCGAAACAGCCGCGCCATATTGAAATTCACTAATCCACCAGACGACGATCAGGTCTTTGGTGGACGAGGGTTCTGCACCACCTACAGGTCGCATGTAATGCGAACGGCAGGTTTCAACCTAGCGTTTTCACACATTTCCTGCCATTATAATGCCGGCAAATTTCCGCTGCTGTGCGGTGCGATGCACTAATGTCTTACGAAAAAGCACATCTTTTGAAATATCAATGGATGAACAAGGGCATCCTGTTCCATAAAAATCCCAGCACGAACACGAAATATCCGCAACAAAGCCAGTGGCTGCGGCTTATAAAGCGGAAGAATCTCGATCCCAGCCGGATTCAAGAAGCAATAATAATTGACCTTCAAACAGTAGGAGAGGTTGACAGTAGAATCTATTCATCTGCTTTTAAACTGATGAACCACTATGTAGTAAATTGAATTTCTGTCCACCAAATCTGAGTCTGGATGAATCAGAAGTCACTTTTCTGCTCTCAGTACTCTAAAGGGTGCCAATATGAAAAGACCCCTATTTTAATCTCTTTAGGAACAAGCTGGCTTCATTTTTATAACCTAAGTGTCTATGTTTGAAGGTTTCTTGACTCAATGCTGTGAGATGAACAGTTAAGGACACAGGGTAGATCCAAGACACTCGCGAAGCACTAGCGGCGAGAAATCTTCGCTTCAGTAGCGGAAAAGTGAATTCTACCCTATAATCAACAGTCCAACCTTACCGGTCACCGACCAGTCATTGCAGTGGCCACCATTTCGCAAGCGTACCCAAGTAAAGTCTCCAATGACTTGTCTTACTTTCCCGATGATAGCCACGATTACTTCCGCGATGGGCAGAGTACGAAAGGAAAACTGTACGTTCCTTCCCCGTACTTTCATGTGACCAGATTGGCTCCAGCTGAACCAAGGCATTATGAATAATGTAAAGAAACGGTTATTGCCTTATTGGGTGTGATTTGGTCTATAATAACGAATGTTGTTTATGGTCTGACACGGTCTACATTAGTCTCAATAATTTCACAACAAAAACACATCACCATGAAGACCTGTCATGCCCAGAGTCTAATTTCTCTGTTCGAAAACTGACAAATTTCATGATACGCTTAAACTTGCAACTTAAACTTGCAACTTAGTACTCAAATCATGCCGCTAGTAGCTTAAGTTTCGAGTCTGGGTTTGTAGATTATATCACGGATTAGTGGTTGCGTTCTGTAGACCCAAAACGAAGACCACGCAAGTCTTCGAGAGATATCGCCATGCATTAGAAACGAAACAGGTGATGACGCCAGCTTTTTCTGTGAGGGTCTTGTGTCTACGGAACGCAGTGCATCCGGATCTATTTACCCATAGTTCTTCCGTGGAAGCCATTCTTAAAGCTGAGAATAGTCAGTGGTGGACAACCAATTAGTTGATTGTTGACAGCGCCATCTAGCTCCTCTTGAGAAATTGGCGTGCCTCCCCTTTTCTTATTCTGTCAAAATATAGCGTTTCAGTTTGACTAAAATATTTTACATTCGTTTATTTTGTAGGACACAAAATTCCCATTAAAGTGTTCGTATGCATACATCTGACGTAATCAATCTCGTACCAACGCCACCCGTGCTGTCGCGGTCATAGAACATTGAGAATGTGATCGTTTCGCTCAGTTGTTATCGGGGGCACTGCATATAATTGAAAACCAATAATTATGGGCACAGCATCTCGTTTTTGAATGTCTTTGGCTACGCAGAAATCATGTACGTAAAACACATTGGAATCCAAACCTCACGAATAGATAAAACAGACATTCAAACGTAAATGTAAAATATACCTTAGTCTTGCTTGTCCATGGCTGAAAGCTAGTGTAAGTATTCCCGGAACAGTACGGTATTTTTTTACCTGCATGTAGATTATGAACCATCGAAAATATCCGAACTCAAGAACTCCAGCCCTTAAATTGTGGGCACGGCTGTTGCGCCCAAGAATGTCGCCAGAAGGTTTAATGCGCGTTATAGAGAACAGAAAACAAATATCGTACCATGTAGTGACAAAATATGTGTTTGAACGAGTGTTCGTTAGCGCAGCCTCCGCACATCATTGTTTGGACATGATCCAGTCCCGTTGGTTTGATGCGCCTGCAAAATTTCGGACACCACATGAGATTTCAAACAACACTAAATTATGCTCTTCAAAAATATCTTTTAAACAATTCCTGGCGAAAATACCATCTCGCAACGTCTAGTACAGAGTAATGGACTTTCCCCTGTGAGGAAATTTCCACGAAAAATTACAAAGTTGATGATTTTTAAAATATACGTGAAGGCTAAATAAACTCCGTAGTCACCACACAGTTTCTGATCTTAGTCCCACTTCTGATAAAAGCGCATGCGCTCACAGTCATCCGATAAACAGCTCACTGAGAAGAAGGATATTAACGGCAAACAATCATGTGTGATGGCACTTAATCTGAGGCCAATACCACAGTATGAGGCAAGCCAGTGAAGCAAGAGATCTCCCAATGAGAATTCCAAGTGCATTTTAGAATATGTTTGAATACTGCGATTCCTTTGTTACTAATTTTTAACATTACTTGCCTCTAAATCCGGCTGCTGCTTGAAGTAGCCATTGTTTTGTTTACATCTAATGACAAAGTTCGCATTTTCTATATTAGAGAAATGTGCTATCTGTGTGTCTTGCCATGTCAAATCAGGAATAACTAGCAGTTGACATATCGTTTTTCAAAATTTGAAGCTAAAAGAAAAATAAAATACTTTCACATCAACAAAAATTCAAAATCTTTACAAGTAAACCATAAAATATCTGGTGAACACGTTGAATTCAGTTACAGTGGCAGAGAACCACTTTGGATAAGTCAATTTAGTCTGTTTGTCGGGTTCTAGGCCTCTTTAAGATAACATTGCAGTTGACAACCTCCAGTAAGCTGCTCTGGTATATTCGTCATTTTATCCCAGGATAAAACCTAATATGTCATTTATATAATCGAAAGTGAAACGGGGCAATGTGGGACATTGATAATATGCAACCACCATGTGCGTCGCATACAGTTCAGATACAAGAGCAGATCATTATTTTAAACATCGTCATTGAACTGAGCAATGGTTACTAACTTAGCCTCTAGATGGTTCAAAGCAAGTCCGAAATGCTCCCCTCCAAACGAGCACACCTACAACCTTTAACCACGATTCTTCTAAAAGATTAGAGGAAAAGGAGGCAGAAGACGAAGGACACGAAAACAATAGAAACGCTAAAAGGGTGCGCAACGTTGGTCAAATCCATTCGAAACAGAGCAGGTGCTGTTGCCTATGTGATAGTAAATTGTTTGCCAGATTTCATTCAAATTCATCATTGACGCCACGGCAAGCTCAGAAAACACTAAATTTCCACTAAGTTATTCCGAAGTCAAAAAAATTGTCCCAAAATCCACGTCAGTTTTACTATTCTCAACAGAACCCCTGAATTTTATCAAGATCTGTCACAAAACTTGTATTGGGCAGCAGATAAAAAATAAATTGCCATAAGAGGACGCCACAGCGGTAAGACCCGTTCAAAAATCGGCGTCAGCCAAGCACTTCACAGAATGAAAGCATGCTAATTTCAAGAACGATCGTCGGAGTGATTTGGCCGATAGTAAGGCACACAGCTAGACTCCAAAACAGTAAAAGCAGCCACAGGGAATCGCGGAATACGTCAAATGCATCGAAAAACATGAAAGCCGTGTGGCCTTTTTAACAGATACCTATCTGACACATTTCACGAAAATTCGTCACGTAACTGCGAAGGAAAATGTAAAAAAATTGCCACTATAAGGGGGCACAGTGGTAGTCGCTTCTGGCCTAATGTCCTCGACATTTGTTGATGATTTCATAGAAATGCACATCTCAAA
The DNA here is from genome assembly GCA_002633005.1 of Phoronis australis. NCBI lineage: Eukaryota > Metazoa > Phoronida > Phoronidae > Phoronis > Phoronis australis. Next base: position 496,056 of record NMRA01000018.1, on the reverse strand, counting down.
TTCAACAAAGTTCCTGCAAGGGGTTCACGAGATACAGCCACAGAAGCAAAAGCTGACCCTTAAAGGCGCCAAAGTGATCGGAGCCGGGCAAAAATCTTCCGTTAGCCGTCCGCTTCCCAGTAGAAACACACATACCAATTTTAATCATCCTTAGAGCCCTTTGGCTGATGAAGAGGCGGACGTCAGAAAAGCTGACTCAGAAACAGTAAAAATGGCAAATACGTGGTACAAAAAATGTTGAATACACCCAAAAACGAAAAGGCGGCGTCATCTCCTCAATAGATATCTTGTTTCCAAAATTTCATGAAAATCTGCCAAGCAACTACAAAGATACAAAGCCAACTACTGAGAACACCGGTAGTAGGACCCGTCTGAAAATTCGCTCATGGGGCCCCATCCATGATAGCAATAAACCAGTAGAATTTTACGAATCTTCATCCAGGGCATTTAGCATACTCTCTCTCTCAAATCAAAACTTGTGAACTTACACCAATGTCCGGTCCAAACGATCGGGCCAATCAGCCGACGGCCATTTTCCTAGAGATGGTCTGTTGATAAGCAAAGGCTGAAAATTGAGAAAACGAAATAGCTAGGAGGTTTGTTTATTTTAAAGTCGTTGGAACTGAGCGAATATCAAAATTAATGTCCACAATATTTTCCAGAAGCACCACCACATGTTACGCTCAGCTTCCAGTTATTCGTCTGCGCTAGTCTTTTCTGGTACTAGAGTTTAGGTCACAACACATAGCCCCTCATCTGCGTCTCGCCTACTAATTCACACCTAACTTGACACTTCGTAAGTAGCCGTGAAAATTCAAGTCCAGTGCAGAACCTGGAACTGACCATGGGACTGATTTAGGATAAGTTATTTCATGTAGGATCTTATGGACAAATTTGCGTATTTAGCCAAAACACTTACAAAATTTCAAGTCAGTTTAAGTACCATTTACTAAAAATGGAAAGCAAGGATTTTTACGTTTTACTAATCTGCCATGACCCTATTTTTTAGTAAAAAGAAAAGTACATTGATATCCAAACAAGGGTATCAATAACACATCCAGTTTTATTTGATACAAATAAATGTTAAAGATGAAACTTCAAAAACGTTTGTTTTCTAAAATATCATTTCGTTTCCATTTTGTCCAACTATAAGAGTTATAGCATTTGAAATTGTCATATGAACGAATCTGATCAACCTCTTCTACGACATGATGTTCGAATTTAGCCAAATTCAAATTCTTTCTACAGTTCTAGGTAACCTTAATATTATATTAGAAAATTCGGTTACACTACCTTTCCGCAATTACTGAACGAAGTTCTGTCCACGCTATTGTTAGCACATAATATTTTAAACCAAATTTATGAAAATCGTCTGAACAAGTAGCAGTTATTAAGATATTTTCAGAAACCTTGTACTTTTGCTGAGGTGAGATTTAATTACTGTTTAGAAATAGTTGTGTGGAGCATCAGGCGAACTGTCTGACTGAAGTCTAAGTTACTTTTTACGAAGTGGTCTACCATGATGTAAGAAGCTCGTTCTAGTGTACATTGAATGCCAGATTGTACATTGATATTATACTAATTTAGATTATTCCTCAACATAGACCTTACACATTAACAAATATAAGACCTAAGAAACTTCCATAAAACCAAGTGTCTCAGTAGGCCGCTTTAGGCAATCATGAATTTCACTGACCTCAACATACATTTGATGCGCATACAAGTAACTCAAATTATAAGGTTATTAAGCCCTATATGTTGGAGGTTTCAGCCAATTCTCAATCTGACCACCTCTAGTGTCCATTAATGCTTTACTTTCAGTGATAAAAGTAGTATTCGACTTAACATAATTGTATCACAACATAACTTCTGTGGTTTTTGGTGTGTAGATGATTCCCCTAGATTGTCGAAGGCGTTAGTTACACTTACTACTAATTAGTAAACTTTGTAAGGAGTTTTCAAACAGGCTCCAAATATTTGAGGGCTCACGAGAATTACCGGGCATTATTGTTACTAGAGAGCTAGACGTGAAACCCGCCTCCCGTTCAGTAACGCTAGGACCTCGCTATAAAGCAAGACTTCGTGAGATTACGTGAGATATTACCGTGTATTTTAAATAAAAACACGTGACTTTGACTAGGTTTTAGCTAGGTCCTAGCGTAGGTCCTAGCGTCTACTGAACGCACGCCCGTTGTTAACATCAGTTAATAGCCCAAAACAGGATTTAGTGTCCTTTTAAGATGGCAGCACTAAAGATTCCGGGGTTATGGAATCAATGTTTTTGTCTAAGTAAGAAAGCTTACCAAATTCGCTGGATCTTGCATAGCTTTAATAAGACTGGGGTGATTGTACCCTAAAAAGAAATTGGGAATGTTAATTTGTGACCTAGAGCAAGTTTCTATACAGTATGGAGTCAGTAACAAAACAATGCCTTATCATTTCAACAAGCTTTACATGAACAGAGTAGCTTACAAACTTGTTCAAATCTTCAAGACCACTACTGATGGGTCTTGGGTAATAAGGACCTTTGCGAGATAAATAGCAATGATGGGTTTTTGCCCTACTTCCCTAGTCGTCATGGCGATGACCTGTTTCAGCATAGTGGCATTTCGCCTGAGTTTGTTAGACTTCATGCTGCCTGATTTTCCGCGTGTATGACTGTAGATCGTAGGAGTGTTTATGCAACAAGCCGGCGATTTGGAAGTACGCAAGTGATCTATTTTTACTACACAATATTCAGTTTGTAAGCAACAGTTCCCTGGCCTAGTGTTCTGCGCGTATCAGTGTAGAGAATGCACAGAAATTGAGCAAACTTCATCTGGGTATGTTCAACTCTTTCGTGACGTTATGCAGGTTACCTTCCGTAAATAATTGTTTAATTAAAAATCGCATGGAAAGCAATCTGCCAAAAAAAAACTTATCTGTGGTCGTTGCAATACAAAATCGATCCATTTTAACGTGAAAAGCGCACGCATTATCTTCTGTTTCACTGGGTATTGCAGCTACCATAGGTAAAGTAGTTTGTTAATTTATGCGAAATTGTCAGTGTTCCCGTGTAAATTTACAGACCAATAATAATCATTTATAGACTGTAAAAACAGACAGGTTACATGCCCAAGGCCTACCAAGTGGACACGACGATATCTGTGTAAACAGGTCCAGCATTCTGTTGCCATCTGCATCAACAATGTAGTTCCCATAACTTTTCTCGTAATCCGCGAAGAAGTGCACGTGCCCAACGTTCTACCATCAGCACATAGAATTAGAAAATTAATAGTAATAAAACGAGTAATTGTTCGTTTTCCAATCGTCTACAATTTGTTTACATGGAAAGAGACATGCTTATGCCCTAAATGGCAAAGGTTTGACAAATAACTCAAGCTAAAAGTGATAAATGATTTTTCATTCTAAAGATAACCCTCAGTGCCTGGTGCAATCGTCTTTCAAGGACACCTAGGCTTCTATTTCTGTGCAACATCGAGGCTTTCCTGCCAACAGTGTTCTTGACCGGCAAAACTCCCTTCTCTCAATCTCCTATTACTATTCTTTTCCCTGGAAAACATGGCTTCACTTCTCGCGAACCGCATTCCATCCCAAGAACAGCGTTTCGGTCTGCGAGTTGTTTGTTGTTCAGTCCTGTCCATTCGAAGAAGCAGAAGAGTGGATCGAGAAGAAAAGATGTCTTCACGGAAAAAGAATTATTACATAGAAAAGAGCAAAAAAAATTAAACAAGAAACTGCGCGAGAGTTGTTATGGTACTCACACCCTGTGATTGGTCCAACTTCTTTAGCAGCTTCAGTGACTCTGGTCCCGGCACATCCGTCCTCATCAAGGGTCCATTGGGCTCCTCATCTTGAGCGGCAGACGCGTGTTGACAACGAACAAGGGACGCGCCAGGAACTGTTGTGGCACGCTTTAACAACTGTCGCCCTGGTAAAATACAAAAAGTTTGGCAATTTATTCTATATCATTGCTTGATTTGGAAGGGAAGTCTCGTTTCTTGTCACAATCTCTCATTTACAAATTCAAATGTTTTAGCATGAAAGTTGCTAATTAACGTGAGCCCAACTCCTCGCTAAATGTAGTGATTCTATAACTTCGAACAATGAAGCCAAAATGATGTCAACTGAACAGCGAGCAATTACGCTTTTCACAGACGGGAGAAACTCAGGAAAACGCAAGAACAAGCAAATCTTTGCCAGATATCGCAGGTGATCACGCTAGCTTTTCTCTGGAGTTTCTTACGAAAATACGAAATTACGAAACAAATTCGAGTTTTTGTTTCAATTTATGGTAACACTGACTTCCTTTAGACCTTCGTGTAACGTATTCCGTTTCCCAAGGGCTAAAATAAGAAAAGAGTTGGAATTCAAAGTCTATGTGCCTAGGGACACCAAAGTTATACTGACAGAAGAAAATTTAGTTTTAGTCTGCGTTTCCCAACAAACAAAATATTGTGAGACACATGCGATGGACTTGTGCTGTAAACTGCATAACATACACAAACGCACGGGCAGATATCCCAGTCTCCTGTTGGTTACTTTCGTTAAAAAATCGATCTTCTCTCGATCTTACTCGGGAAGTAACCAAATCAGCGACGTGAATCCCCATGCAGACACAAGCCCCTAACTCTTCACTCGGAGTCAATGCGAAACACCTAGTAGTCTCAAATTTCTCTTCTGGGGAGAACGTTATCTACTCATGTGCGACCTTTACTCAGTGCGACCGCTCAATCTTCAGTTTGAAAGACACGCCACGTAATATTGCCGTATGGCCGAAGCAGATAGTGTTCACCTTCGAGGGGACAGGGCCCCGAGGTCCCCGGATTTGAGGCTACGAAAATACCCGAGGTGTTCCATGGTAACCGGGAATTTCCGATCCCGGGGGCTACAATTCCTTACTTGGATTTACGATTGATCGTGGCGGCAGTTTAAAGGCCTAGTCTGACAAAAATGGTTTCCACCCCCATCCCTCTCCCATTACTGTCCAATGAAAAGCAGACTCGCCTCAAACATAAATAACGGGGTCACCAGCTAGGCTGGCAAGGGAAATCCTGGCCGAATATACAATGTACGACAAATGAATAGAAATTCAACCTATTCAGTGTAGTCAAGTCGGCAGGAATTGAGTTCAACGACCTCATTAGAAACTGAAAAGAAGCTAGACAAATCACATATTAAATTGCATTCAGGACCCGCATAGTTGTACTATATGATATAACTGAATGTGGAGATAGTATACAATGCAGAATGCAAGGTTGTTGAGCCGACAAGAGCAAAGACGAACTCTGACACACCTCACATGGTTGTCTCAAATGAAAGTTAGTTGAGCAAACATCTCAAGTCAAGGCTTGAAAATACAGGCGCAACCGTTGAACCAGCAACGTCCGTTGTTCACACTTGGACAATTAAGCCAACTGTCGAAACAGTCAGGTGAACTCGAAGCTCTCCATTTGCGCTGGCCAGCCACTTGCCTCATAGTCAACTGCCTTGGCATACTCATTGCGCACTCCGCTTCCAAGACATTTATGGCCAGCTTGCACTTGCATGTGTATATTACAACTGACTGCACTTGGACCTACGCCTGAGAAATAAAAGCGGTGTACAGCAGCCGGTGCAAATTCAATCTGTTGAGTAAACAAATTTATCTGAGGGGTCAAGACCTTGTATTGATTCCAACACATGTAGACACGAAGAAACAGGGAAAACAACGCAAAGTTGAGTACACAGGGGGATACTGCACACACGTGCAGCGTCAGAAGTCGGGTGGTTTTGTTACATTGCACATTCTCGGGTGAGTTCTTAAGCAACGCATTGACTGTGGAGTCAATTCGCTTCTGCTGCTGCAAAACCAGCTGACAGACTATCCATAGCAACAAGTGAGTTTTGCCCGGTCTCTAGGTTGAAAGTACAACATATTTCTAGTGCAGTGGTAACATAAAGCAGTCACACAAAACACCTACCTGCTGCGTAACATTTAACAACCGGCTTCTGAAACCCACTCATCATGAACGGGATCTCTGGCCGTAATGTACGTAACCCGAGTGCTCTACTGTTGTGTAGTACGTGAACACGTATAAATGCGACGCTATTGATTCACTGAGTGCTATTTATATTTAGCACTCGGAGTCACTCCGGCTTTGACCGGTTTTGATATTTAGTGTCGCTGCAGGTCGAAGTCTGGAGAAGTGGGGTCGAGTTGTTTTCGGCGGCAATGATGTTTGCAACAGGCTACCAAAATCGTATTTCTGGGGCTAGAAGTACTTTTCACATTCGAAATGATCTTTCGGTTTTGCAAGGCAATCATATGCACTCGAGGACTGCCCTCAATCTTTGGTTGGGAACTGAAACGGCACTTGTTCGGACACTGCGTGACACAGCGGCTACAAATTCGCGTTCCACTCACAAAATAAAAATTGAATTTAGACCAACTACATTTCAGATGTTTGAGTCAAGCTGTTAGTCACGTTAGAGTTGATGTCTGGTTTTGAAGAACTGACAATTCGTTAAACCACTTCAGTGACCATATTCGCCGGGGCCCATGGGCAATTTTCATCTTTAATATCACGAACCTTTTTCTCATAAAAGTAATTGTCCTCATGTTTAATCTTGCACGTACATTAAATTTGAATTTTGAATTTGGCTAATTTTGGAAGAATTGCACATGATGTAGAACATATTTGAAAACAATGAAATTAGATTCCACTTAAGGTGTGAAATTGCTAGTAAAGTTGCATCAAGTCATAAAAATACGCATACTTTTTTCAAATTAAAATGCAACTTTAAGGCAAATTTCTTAGTATCACCTGAGGCGGCACTAGAATTATTAATCCCATATGAAAAACAATGACGTGTTCTTTCGCTGTTTACACGCTTCGAATGGATTGGCGACTAGTCTACCCGAGTCTGAGATGGCCGCTCCTGTGAAGTTCCTTCTTAATCTCTAATAAGCGCCATTGTTGAATTTTGGTCATATGCTAATTCCTTCTCATAGGTAGATGCTTTTGTTTAAAAACACAAACAAAATATGGTCACAACACGCATATTGGCGTAAGTAAAAGTTTTGTCTAATGGTTAAATGAACGACTAACAAAAAACGTCTAACCCTCCGGTATAAAGAAAACTTGGAATTACAGAGTCAGTTACACGTAACACCGACCGAGCCGGTGAGGCATCGAACCCTACGAATTTTAAACCCGGGAACGTCGACAGGGCAGCACTGAAACAGCACTACTTCATGCTAAATAATGCTACCGTTTTGCAGCAACTTAAATGTGGGAAGTTTTGAATATCGTTGCTTGAAACTATGTCAGGTCACAAAAGAAATAAATCATCAAAGTTAAGTGGCCCCGAACATGGTCACAGGATGAATAGTCTGAATCTACGGTCCATGGCCTATTATGCCGCGAGCGCAGTCTTAATGCGATCCTTCAATGGATTTTTTGCGTTTTTTTGAGGTTTTAGACATAGTGTAATAATTGCATAATATAAAATTTAACTGAAAAACACTTATTTGAGGAATTTTCAATTTTAAAGAAATCAATGATTTTTTTGTTTTCCGCCACGTGATGTCATCAGTGGCAAACGTTGATCCAATGAGTTATAGAGGTGACACGACTGTACTCGCAAGCGACACAGCGCGTGACACGCGGTGCGCCATATTGATGATGAACGATGAGTGAACAATAGCACGGTGGCCTTATTAAAGCCGGGGAATTTTCAGAAGAAAATTTGAAATTTTAAATACTACAGAGGTTTTAAAATAGTGGTAACATAAAGCAATGTAAACATGTGACCCACGCGTTGCTTAAACGGTCATTACAAGGCCCTGAAAAGACATAATTCGACCGGAAATCGCTGCCGTTATGGCCTGGGATCTCTTGCCGGTTTACGAATTACGCCGCATACTTTTTATAATTGTTTAAAGCTATCTCGATGCCTTTAATACCCACATGAGAATCTAGTTCTTAACTTGTTTTGTTTTAGCTAAGCTTATAATTGTACATAACTTGATTATTAGTTGTTTACAAGCCGGATAAGATTATCAGCTGGAAAAGGAGACACTCCCATCAACCATTGCATCCCTAAAATACACATGAAGTTAATTTTTGTCAGCTTTAGCCAAAAAGATCCCCTCGGGTAATTTTATGAACTTCCCCTCAACCTTGAAAGAAGTTGAACTGAAATTTCAGTGGCGGATCAAGGACATCATAAGGGGGAGGGCCCAACGTTTTGTATCCGGGAATCGCACAAAGCAAGATTGCGTGGGCGCATCCAGCCTAAAATATAGGGGGGCTCGAAAAAAAAAACAAAGAAACGGGAAACCGATTGCGCAGCGATCTGACTTGGACAGTTACAATCTGGTTTGAGCCCCCCCCCCTCACACACACATACACATGCATACACAAACTAAACCTGCACACATTATTATATGTTGTTTCAGCCGCATGTTAATTACCGGGGTTAGTCAATAAACTAAAGATTTTCTCATGCTGTTGCTGTTTTATTTTTTCCGGTAGCCAATAGGAGGGGCGGTGGCCCGCGCCCACCCTCATAAATCCGCCTATGAATTTCACTGCTGGCCACCGAAGTACTATATGCTTGGATAGACAGTCCCTAAAACTGGCTGTAATTGTCTAATTCAGGTTGTATCCCCCAAGAACATGTATACGCGTTTTATGAAAATGGAAAATAACGTAGAAAATAAATCTGAAACTAAATAAGGCGATCCAGATCCTCCCAAGGATGCTATTGTTTCACGAAATGTAGAATATAAATGGGTAAATAAAACAAAAAGAATGGATCAACTGAAATTTTCGGATATAATAACGTCCTTTATCAACAGAAACAAAAATAAAGTAAAATCAAGCACTATATGACAATTGACATTTAAGATGCGGCGTAATGAATATGATACATTATTGCGGAAAAAATTCAATGATATAATTTAAAAAGTTTTTATTTTTAAGTTTTGGATGCACAAGATAATGATAAATATAAATTATTACATGTCGAAGTCGTTATCCCCCGTTATCTAGAGCCCGAGTGGATTTTGGAGAATTATCGCCCGAGGGGCGTTAGCCCCGAGGGTGATAATTCTCCAAAATCCACATGATATCAACTCTAGTTATATTTATCTCATTGCGTTGACAATAACTGAGTGTGGATGTTTTAAAATTAGATAAGAACATGTCAAAACGATTGCGCCAAAGACAACGGAAAACTAAACACGCCAAATACCTCATTATTGTACCCTGAAGTGCACGCTCAAAGGTGCATGTCGGAAATTATCTGGGCCTTGGGAGTATACAAATGGGCCAGGGGTGCCTTATCTCAGTGATTAACCTCGCTAAATAAGAAACTCGCAAGGTTCGCATATTCGGTTGCAGTTCTGCAAAAGAGCTTCTTGTCACAAACCTCTACGTATACCAATCGATTTTAGTAGGCCGGTCAACCCCTTGCAAAAGTGTTACATAGTAAGAAAATCCCTCGGCTACGAAAGGGTGACGTAAATACATACACTTCCTACACATGGAACCCTTTTAATGGTGCTGATTCTCTAACAGGGTTGGTTTTCATTTAGCCGGCATGAAGAGTGTGCATCCTGATTTACTAGTGGCATAGTCGAGTACCCCCTGTCCAAACTAACGCCCGTCAGGGCTATGTCCGTACAAGTAAGCTTGCTCATTAGCTGATAAGTCAGTCTGGCGTTATGTAAAAGGTTGGGGACCCTGGGCGCTCTGTCGGCATGCTTTACTTTCCTGAAAGAGACATGGGCGATTTTCCTCAAACGCACCAATGATTTACCTTTGATTTCGCTGAGTATTAGTGTAATGCCTGTGTATTTTCGGAAGCTGACGTTTTATTGATGTATCAAGGGCGAGACGTTAGATCAATTATTTCATAAGCTTGATCTGAAGAATCAACTGTTAGTTGTTCTCGAGCTTGAACATCACTTCCAAACGTAGTAAGGAATAAGATAAGACTAAGTTTATACCGGTAATCGTCTAAACCAAAACTTTTTTCGCAGAAAGCATGTGTTTAATTACCCGCTTGAATTTTAAACAGCGAAGAAGATTATTTTAAAATACTATTTAAATATTCTTAGCACGCAATTTGCAAGACTAAAATTTAGAGATTATTGTTCTTCAAAAGCAAAACATACAGATCCCTTGGATTTTGCAATTTCCAATTCTTAGGATAATCAAAATTTAAGGCTTGATAATCCCATATATCCAGTTTAAGAGACGCTAAGTTAAGTGACACTAAGTTTTCAACATGTGTAATTCTTCCACTTTAAATTCGAAGCAACTTTTAGAGTCCGATTAAAAATTGGCGTGCTGTACGTACGTAGTCATGAGTGATTCTAAACTTTCACTTCAGATAATGCTCCGCTAATTCGTATCATTAGCGTTCAAGAATGCAAAACACGAGTATTAACAGTACGTGTATGTTGAATCGAGACTAGCAGTCTGTATTTGCTAGCATGGTTTGCAGATAAGATATTTTTGTGCATGATAAGTTATTCCTGGCTACAGGTAAATTAAAGCGACTATGAAACCGCCTTCCGTCACACAAACATTTTTTTCATGAAATTAGCTGCTCCTTTTAATTAGAAACAGAAGTGATTTATGGGCTCGGAGAGAACTACCGCTCGTTGTCCTTGGAGACCAAGCATTACATGATGACTTGTCACGGCGTATTTTATTCGCCGAACACTTAATAGTCTCGAAGAATAACGGACTGCCGGTTCGTTGCAAGACCAAACAGCACGTCTGATCCGAGTTAGGAACAAACTGAGACCAATTACATATAACGGTAAGTGGTGTAAATCAAAAAAGTTTCTTCGGAGGGTTTATTGCCGTTTTAATTGAACTTTGATTAGCCATTTGTTGTTACCAAATCAAATTACGCCTTAAACACGTTGAGGTCTCAACAGGCAAAGTAAATCATACGTACATTACTTTACAAAAATAATCGAAACGTGATAAGTTTTAGGCTAGGTTGTCTTTTGATGTCATGATTATGGGCAAGCTGCTACGGACCGTAAAATCAGAAACTCTAATCTTCCCGGGCGCGCCGACATATATGCCTAACACCCAAACCTCATCTCTGCCACACAATCTGAATGAAAGGAACGAGTGTGAATCTAGTAGATATGTTTTAGCCTACGTCTACAGTCAAGCTTGTTTGCAAATAGCCAATCCCAAGTGTCCATCTGCGTTTGCCCTTGCCGGTGTTAGTGAGTACACGAGTTCTCACTGATTAGAATGCTCGCAAAACCGTTTTATGGTGTAAAACCACCTACTTTTACCACAGACCTATTTACTCCTTCAAAGTAACGTAATTGTGTTCTTATCCTCAGTTTGCATTGAAACTGGCGATAACAAATCGGTTGGAATTCCCGCTGGAATTCCCCTTGAAAGCCATAACTTTTCCTTGCGACTGAAACTAACCCACCGTGTCTGAAACGACGACAGTCTAGACAGTTCGCCTCAAGTCTGTAAATGATTTTAATCTGAGAAAGGAAAAAGATGAGGCCGCTTTATAAACAATAGGGGGCCTAAATCAGAAGTTGGTCTTAGACAAAAAGCGCAGATTTGTTAAAGTCTGTTATGTCTATGTATTTACCGTGTGGGATAGCACGTTACATAAAAACCAGAACCACCTGAAAGCCGTTAATTTTTTTAATACCTGTAATACCTGTAATACCTGTCGCGGACAGGATCATTGGGGATATGCTAATATGTTAATTTTTTTAAATATTCCCGAAATGCATTTTGCATACATGTATAACGCCATAGGCTTACATACCGGGTTTTGTAGTACAGGCTTTAGGCGCACAGATTATAATAAATGACGGAGATGTTTAAAGATAACCTTTCGTTTCAGCTTACAATACAGAAAAGGTCCCGCCAATCACAAGATGTGTATCTCACAGAAGTAGGAGTATTTCTTAAGTTACCGCCCTGTATGTATTTGCGTTACTTATTTTTCTAACGAAATTTGAAAATCGGTAGTAGTCCACTGAGGTGGCCATTTTGTTGATGGACCACCAGAAATTCAAAATTCAACTTTAAAATTCCCTATTAACGTGTACCAATTTCGAACAAATTAAATTCGTGTTGAAAAAGCATTATTTGCGAAAAAAATTTCAAAATAAGTTTGCGTTAACATTCATTTTGTATTTTTTACGAAAATTAAGGAGAAAGAGCAGCTTTGAAATAAGTTATTGAACCTGGTTTCAAGTGGTCGAGAGAAAAGCAAAGATTCCACTAATCAAAATTTCGCACCTACGCGTTATTATAATAGTTTGCACCGTTATTTACCAAAACTTCCGACTGGTGATCATATAAATCGGTGGACACTGCCGAAAGAGTATTTTCATTAAAGAGTATACAAAAATAGCGACTCAAGAGTGTTCATTAACATTGTTTTACACGAACCTTCATTCAATGCACCTTGAAACTAGCATGGCGTGCTATACACTGTTTCGCATGCCACAGATAGTATTAAATAATGGTCCGCATGCCACAGATAGTATTAAATAATATCGGTAAGTGAATTAGTATCGACTATAGAGCAAAAGACTGCAAAGGACGAGGCAGATACTGTACAGACACACAAGGCCCCTGGAATGTATGCAATGCGGGTTAGAAAGCTATGACCGTTTTCATCTCAGGTCATTTACTTTCTAAGCCAACGCCAACTTGTACTCGTGGACGAGACGGTCTCGCCACCTGGTGACAGTGTCTGCGGTCAATCTGCATTAGAATTTAAATTCTTGGGTTGGACCAGCCGTTTGGTGGCAGTTTTAAGATATGCATTGCAAGTATATTGGGTGATTTTGAATTGCTTGTGCTTATGAACATGCCTTGGATCCACTAGTTCAGCCGTAGACTTCCTTTTCTTCAAAATGGAGGTTCCCACTAACGGTGTTGCATTGAAGTGAAGTGACTGCGGAATCTGCTGCGAATTCAGGAAGTCTTCAAACAACCTAGATTTTTTAAAATTTTGATTGGATGGCAGCACTTTTAGATCACATTATTTTGTGTAATTTGTAGCAAATTCTTTTGTGTTGGGCCTTGTGTCGACCATTGGCGAGGAAGTGCTGGATTGGGGTTGAAAAGTGTAAATCTCTCCCTTTCGATGGACGTGAAGAGACCAAACGCATGAGACAGGATAATTTTTTGTGGTTTTTGTTCCGCGTTTGAGGTGAAAGGACTAGAATCGTTCCATTTTTTATTGAGATTTCGACAGAATGAAAGAAAGGAGACAAATGAAGAAAAGCCAGTGCCTCCTAAGGTCTGACTATAGTCGCTAAAGTGAACGTTTGTTGTCTGCTTCAGCTGTCGAATCGTTGTCTTGGGAACCTAACGACAATACTGCTTTCTTTGTGTAATTCCCAAAAACCTTATTGATTTCGTTGGTAAATATACGATTTCCTAAAACAATTATTTTATTGTTTTTATATACTGAAATACATGGAATGGTGCATGTTCCAATTGCTTGTTGAAAGTATACTAACCCGGTTTTGGTCTGTTTATACGGATACTGACTACGACTTGCTCCTATAAACCTTTAATATGAGAGAATGCTCTGTTACCATTGTCAGTCGTCAAGAGATTAAAGCAAGTTTGAAAATTGGCACACATCACTAATTACTTTTAAAGGAGAATGCCACCCAAAAAACAACCTATTTTGTATCAATTTAGATCGAGTAGTTCTACTCGATAACGACGCGTTCGGTTGTGTTACCCAGTGGCGGATCTACGTTTTCAGTAAGGGGGGTTTAGGATTCTCGCAAAGGTCGAATCCGAGGCGCGTGGCGCCGAGCGGGGAGGGAGGTCGGGAGGGGGGTAACCCCCCATCCGGTGTAAGATAACTTTTTATTTTTGTAGCCAAACAGTGAAATTTCCATGTAACCTGGTACGTTTCTGGCACTTAACATGTTCCTGGAGTTTTTCTTAAGATAATTAAAAGCCCTTCTCGATTTCGTCACATGAACTTGGCTCATAAGTTTCGTGAAACCATATTTGTGCACATCTGGATATGAGTCACACCACCAGTAGAATTTTTTGTTGGAACATCTGCTTACACGCACCTTTTTAGCATACGAAAAAGTGTGATGTGTATACAGGGGCTTAGACAACAACCAAATATTCAAGAGCATAAGGAGCACCGACGGGGCGTAAAAACTTGAATATCAGATGATCGCAACAGCCTCAAGCTGTTTAAGAACGAAGACCTGTACTGTTAGTCCGGAAACAAACATGTGTTCTGTCTCGTTACGAGAAAAACTGGCGAACGATGGTGCTCTCAGCTCATAGTCTGTTATTAAAAGCGACAAAAACAATTAAGTATCACTTTATTAAGCTGAATCACGTTGACAAGAATTGAAACACGTCAAATGTATCAGGAAACAAATCATCTGAAAACAGTTTCACGAAACCAAAACACTCTGTAGGCCTACACCGTGGTGAAAGATACACAGGAGCAGTTCGCAAACGGACCAGATGTACACTGAGAGTACACAAAAACTCTGGCCTGGTCCGTCACGAGGACAAAAGTACACCTGTGGTTGTTATCCCTATGAAATAGTCGATCTGTCGCGGGACCAAACAGTACTGGCTGAGATAAATAGTTTTACAAAGCACACTTTGATAAAAAACATCACAAGTCTAGTTCGCCGAGGGACCAGAAGTACACTGAAGCTCGATATCTACACAAATCAAGCTGGCCTGGTCCGTCGCGAGACCTAAAGCGTACTTTGCAAAAAATTTTGAATTGAAAACTTCTCTCTAGACACTTTTTAATTCCCAGCGGATGCTCATACGTGTAGTTCATACATCTGCGGGTCAACTGCTGCGAGAGGTTGTCTAGGAAGGGTTTTTGCACCGTTCTGTAGTACTCACTGGAAGAAGCAAGTATTGAGTGCAGATTTAACTACGCACTACGTGAAATAAGATTTTAGATATGAAGCAGATAGACTCAAGTGGAAATACAAGCCAGAATCAGTTTCTGTGCTCTCGTAGACCCTCTGCTGTACTGGGTAAATTTGGCATGTCCAAAAATAATTTCTATTTCGTTTTCATTGTGCACAAGCATAAAAAACCGACATTATTACAAACTGTGTATGATTATAACTTATTACCTGGGTGTTTCTCCGGGAACGTTGGTCCTGTCTTTCTGTTGTCTAGACTGCCGAGGAATCTGTACATCGGATCCAATGGTTTGCTGCTCTTGGAACCATTCTACCCAGACGTCTTCGACGTTTGTTCCCAACGCTTGCACTTCGTCAACTGCTGTGTCAATGAGCTTGTACGCGTCTACATTGTCAACATCTCGTTTCGCAGCTCAGTTGGCACTAAGCCCCCTGAGATAACCAAGTCCATTCAAAAGACTTACAGCGTGCGCAACTAATCCGTTCATCATGGAATACTTCAAACCTTGACGATGTATCCCAGGACCCATTTCCATCTCTTGCAATTTTCGAAATAAACGTCCCAATGTCTGAACGCTTGAAACCTGAAGTACTAACATCAAATAAATGCCGATGGGCATGGGCGTTTCTTCGGGTGGGCCTTTCTGCAGAAATTCCCAGTATAGAAAACGGCAGTGGTGCTTACTGCATGTAGAAAGACGGTAGGTGTTGAGGTCGGCACTAGGACTCCTTAGGAGGCCCGTTGAACATCGCACGACTCCCGCAAGACTTTGTTGTGAAAATACAGCCTCCCCGCAATTTCTGGTACTGTACACTGTTCGCGAATGCGGTCACTTTGTCAATGTGAGTGCCACCTTGGTCATTCCTTGTACATGTATATACATAACTTGTTAGAGTGCATCTTCAAACAGACTCGCGACCAGACCACGGCGCAGGCCACAATAGCAATTCTTCGGAAAACGAGTTTTTTTTTCAAGTATTACATGTACATGCACACTATATGATATCGCGCAAGACAACTTTACTATACATCAGTCAAATTCGAGATACAAACGTGTGGGGTGTAATAGGATGACATGGCATGACAGATGAGGTAAAAAAGTTGCTCGTCAATTCGCCTGAATGTCAGGATTGCGGCACCACAGTATTTCCTCCAATCAAATCAAAACATATCTTAGAGTAAAGAAACCAGTTACCTAAAGAAATCGGCTATAGAGCTGCTCTTTCAGCGGTGGATCCATCTAAAATGCTTGGTTACTTCAGAAGTGTCGTCGGAAGCGCGCGCACAGTTGATCTCCGGGGTTTTGCCGACGAGCCACGAAGACTCGAAACGCGTTGATTTTCATAACAGCAATTCACAATGCAAAAAATATTTTTAAAGTGAACCCCCCTCGTTTTTTTCCAAGTTGGTTTACTTGGGGTTTACACACGCTGACGGTGCCGTTTTTGTTTTGCTGGAGACGTTTTTTTTCTCTAATTTTTGGGTCCTGGCCCGAGGGGGGGTTTAAACCCCCTGAACCCCCCTGTAGATCCGCCACTGTTACCTGACACCTGACGGCAGACGGAGGTGTTGAAATTATCCAATGACGTCATTGGTTTCACACGCAGTCTGTTCAGCAGTTCACAACACTGGTTATTGGTGTCCACTTATCGCTGGAATTCATCGTTTAACACCAATAAATCATCAAACTTCGATGTAAAACCCTTAAAAATACACCGAGTTCTTATAAAAACGTGTTGTGTCATTTCGCTGTTACGGATTTATTGGTATTTGGATACACCGTAGCCTACAAAGTTCGGCAGCCCAATTTACCAAGGCCCGTAGCAGGATTTTGGGGTCTATTCGGAGATAAATTCGAAGTATTCTTTCGTGAAATACAGACAGGAGAACCTAGATCTGTGTTGTTTATACTTGTGATTTTTGAGTTGCAAACACACAAAACGCTTGTCATCCCGGCCAGTGGCTCGGAACCCGACCAGGCCTGTCTCAGCCGCCGGGACTGGTACTAACATAAACCAGCTTGAGTTGGAAACTAAACCTCCAGTCACGAAAATAATACAATAGTGAGCCAAAAAAATAATGTGCACGTAATTATGTGAATTATCCACGAAACTGAAAATCTACTTACTTGTCGGGGGCCGCGAAGTCGGGTTCCCCTTCCACAGACCGCCAAGGCAAAGGTTGCACATTGACAATGATTTGAATAATGTATTTGTATTTCTGAATAAAGATTTCCCTAACGTGTGACCATAGCATATAAATCGAGTAACTGTTTCAAAACAGCTTTCTGTCAGCAAACACTGAATTAATATGAGCTCACACGGCCTCGGTGCCCGGTCAGTTACCTTTGTTGTCGGCATCGAGAGCCCGTAACGCAGTGGTTTATTCATTGCTGGCTTCTCAACATTTGCTCTCACGAATACTGCAAACCTCATTACAAATTGTGTCTAATGAGACAGAATTTGTTTCAGTTTCATATTAGCATTGGTTAGGATGAGAATAAATCATTTTGAAACAGAACGCAGAATAATATATGTCTACATGACAACACGCCCGGCGCCGGCCAATCCCGACTTAGTCAAGAGCTCATCCGACGAAGACTTCACGGGTCGGATCGTTAGGTTCCACAGGCTATCAGTTAGAACCGGAATATAGTAATCAAGAAATACTAGAGAGGCGCCGTGAACATGCACAGGCAACGGTACGTATGGATAGTTCTTTGGTAAGCGGAATTCGTCAGAGAAATCACTGTCGACGAAATGCCGGCCACAGACGCGGAGATGTTTCACGGCCTCATACTTGCTATTAACAGAGTACCTTTCATTCTTCACTACCGCGAGCCACTTCCTAAGCATTTCGGGCTTTCGAGGAAGTCGAAAAAACGTTATACCTGCTTTCTTCCCAGCTTCATAGTTCGGACAAGCGGGAACGATGCACCGCAATACAGCGGCATTCACTCTGCTGACGAACCACTGACGTCGCTGCGTCGTTTCTCACCTTCCTCACAGGTTAACGCGACACCTCTCGGCAAGGTGAAGTCGACCGTATAAGTGGCGATGTGGATATAGACCGATTAAGACGGTAAAAAAGACTAATTAAATCGAGTGGCATTCTCCTTTAATGATTATGGAACCGGCTATCGACGTCGAGTCGACATTGACCTACCTTTTGAACTTTCCATGTCAGAGGTCGCTGTTGAAGTAGTGCGGGAGGTGAATACGGAAAACATTATTACAGTACATGGCCGTATTTCCCTCGACAGATTCAACGCGTATGAGATAAAAAATACGTACTCGGCGTTCTTAACCAGTCGTGTCATAACACATTCCAGTTCATGTGAGATGGCATGTAGTACACGCGCGATACAACAGCAGATATACTTGTCTTCATTGATTTTAACAACGCAAACATGCAAGTGCGCGTTTTCCAATTGGTGAATCATTGTGGTTTGGACGCAACACCTCGTTTTCAAACGTAATGGCGAATTCCTGCTAGTGGAGATACAAATTTTCAAAAACCTGAAAGACAAGTGATTTTACAGAACGTTTGGCCTAATACACCACTTATCAATATCGTTAGTTTGTCCACCCTCCTTTGATAACAGGGCACAGCTGGTTCGTTGTGGCTTCTGATATTCCCACGGTCCGGTTACGTCACATGAGGACAAATCCTATGCCAGAGGTAGTTTGATTCTAGGTTTATAAATTTATCTTTTCCTTAAGCCATCTCGGTGTTCTTGTTATATTGCTCGAACCCTAATCAGTGTTCCACTGGCTTTGTTCTCAAATGCTGCCCTAAAACGTATGAGTTCGCTGCCTTCATGTATGAAAACTTCAAGAAAAACAACAAAAAAACTCAGAGATGCTGCCCTAAAACGTATGAGTTCGCTGCCTTCATGTATGAAAACTTCAAAAAAAAACAACAAAAAACTCAGAGATGCTGCCCTAAAACGTACGAGTTCGCTACCTCCATGTATGAAAACCTCAAAAAATTACCGTTTTGACACGTGTGCATTCTCAAGAAATACAAAATACGTGTTCACTATGCTAATTCTCATATAACAATTCGTTATCACATTATTAACAGAATTTGTTCATGAGCCATAGAATATAAATAGGTAAATAAAACAACAATAATGGATCAGCTACATTTTGTCAAGTTGATCCATTATTAATGTTTTATTTACCTAAATTATTCTACACTTCGTCAAACAATAGTATCCTTTAGAGGATCTGGATCGCCTTTTTAGCTTCAGATTTATTTTCTACGTTATTCACGAGCCACAAACAGGTTTCAGGGAGTTTTTGCACAACTTACATATTAGATTTTCAAACTCAGCAGTTCTAGTAAAAACCACTGACGAATGAAACACTTAAAATTTCAATGCTTTATTACACTGAAGACAAACGACTAAACCCGCATATTTTCTCCGAGTTTTCTTAAATTAAATACATGGATTTGACAGAATGGTTGTGATTAATCAAATAAAATCCACCGCTTGAAAAGAAGCCAGAATTTTAAGCACTATTGTAGTATGTAAACAGGGTGTCTCAAAATGTACTCAACATTTCAGTGCAACGCGGGGGGTTCAAATTCAATTCCCGTGGACCTACTGTATGGACCGCCAACTCTGTACATCGTACGCACAAGCCACAACTATTCGCAGCGGCGCTGGTGTGATTGCTGGTTTTACTTCCGGAAATTACGACGTCTTCTCGACATGGTTGTTTGTTGTGTGATGCCTCCTTTGGGGAGACAGAACAGTTATCGCAGAGGTTTTCCTATCAGAGCACACGTCAATGGAAAAGTCACCATTCCTTTACTCTGTCGAAAACGGTATGCAAAGAATGAAAAGTTTTCAGTCATTTCACATCACAAGCCTTACGGAAGAGCACAGAAACTTTATTCTCCCTTGCATTTTTGGCCCTTTCTCTGCTACTGAAAAGCAACGTGGGCTAAGAAAAGAGAAGCAAAAACACAAAATTGGCACTTTTCAGCCCCAAACCACCACCCACTTCCCTGCCGACGGACGACATAAGCCAACGTTAGATTCTGAAAGCAAATTCTCTGCAGAATCCAACAATGTGTCCCCAAAAGTACTGTCAACCAACTAATGTTTTTTGCAATTCCGGCTTCTTTGAAGGCTACTTGAACTCGTAGCCGATTTCTCAGTTGCTGTCCAACAATGCTCAAATACAAGAGGGGGCCGTCATTTTGAAGAAGAGTGCAGGTATAGCCGAGCAAAAAGTCTTTTCTCATTCCGAAGATGTTCACAAATACACGCAAACCACATTCACTGAGCCAGCAAGCAACGCCAAGCCTGACCTACCCCTACACTCCTTGACCGAACTCTCTAGGCTACAAATACCTATAAATCCGTAACAGTGAAGCAAAACAACACGTTTGTTCATGAACTCGATATATTTTTAAGGGTTTTACATTGAAATTTGATGATTTATTGGTGTAAAACGATGCATTTAAGCGATAAGTTGACACCAGTAAGCGTGTTGTGAACGGCTGAACAGACTGCGTTCGAACCGATTACGTCATTGATTAATTTCAACACCTCCGTCTGCCGTCAGGTGTCAGGTAAAATAACTGAACTTGCTGTTATCGAGTGGAACTACTCGATCTAAATTGAAACAAAAGAGGTTGTTTTTTGGGTGGCATTCTCCTTTAATGCTGCAACTTCAAAGAATATTATTAGATGCTAACTTAAACGTTTTTTACGAAAGCTAAATTCAATTTACAATTGTTAAGTTAAAATGAAATTATTAACAAAAATTAACTGGGTTTACTTTACATTGCCCAAGAGTGTTTTTACAAAAGTTGCGTCATACGGTTGAAAGGTTAAGACATGTCGAGTTTTCGACGAAAATATCGTTTTTACGGCAAACCTCGGGATTTTTACGAAATTTCCAAAAGGTTTTGCCCATGTCATAAACCTGAGATTCGTGTATGATTCTTTATTTAAGAAT
This sequence comes from Phoronis australis, assembly GCA_002633005.1. NCBI lineage: Eukaryota > Metazoa > Phoronida > Phoronidae > Phoronis > Phoronis australis. The sequence goes on along the minus strand of NMRA01000018.1, from coordinate 475,133 downwards.
TTTCATATTACTAAGGTGTAGTTTCTTTGAAAAGCGGATTTTGTGTACTGGATGAAAAAAAGATTTTTAACGGTAAACCTTTTTTCTTAACTTTCGCCAGTTTAGAACACTAAATGAATTTTATAGACAAAAACAAATTTTGAATTTCAGCTCTGTTCTTCCTTTTCACTGACATTTTTTACGTTTTCTCCTTCATTCAATTCACCTTGAACTGCATCATCAGAAATTCACAAAATGAAAGTTAAACAGTGGCAAAAATTCCCGACGGTTTGCGTTTCGATAAGCAGTCCTAGTAGGTGGCGACGTAGCAGAGAAGGGAAACGCCGATGACATGTCATCATAACATGTATACCTGGTGCCTTCATGATCTCTTTCATTATCCGGCTGTAAGACATATTTGCCGCAACCACGATGGTTTTGCATCGTTTTAGCCGTAGCGTGAACTGGGTAAGGACACACTCTTAGCACGAACGGGCCAACCCCGGTGGATCCTCTAATCCTCTGAAAATCGGTGAAACGGAAATCATTTACACTTTGAGAGCTCATGCTACTTGCAACCCGGTAAGCAACGACTTTCAGGCATTTCTGAAAAAAGCTTAGAGAAATGCAAATAACGGCCTAGCTTATAACGCTTCCGGTGTCGATAACAGTCTGAAGTGCATGTAAACGAAGCAGGCTGCGAAACTCATTTCCGATATGACACAAGTATTAAGATTAAAACCGGAGGGAGTTTTCTTGAACTTGAACGTTTTTATAGGTTAGCCAAAAATGACAGTAAAACGGCTACCTTCGCCCTTGAGGTAGACCCATCCAAAAACCGACACCAGTCGTACGTTCCTCAATAGAAACGCATGCGCCAATTTTCATAAAGATCCATCCAAGAATTAGGTAGATACTGCTGTAGATGCAAAGAAAACTAAAATCCCCACTATAGGGGCGCAATACATCAGCCATCTTTTAAAGTGATGCTTCAAGCAGCATGTGGATAAGGCAGCAGACGACCAAAAACAGACACGAAAATAGCAAAATGGCCATAGCGGTGGAAAATGATCAAATCCATCTGAAACTGGGTTGGTGTCGTCGCAGTTTCCTTCATAGAAACGTTTATGTTAAGTTTCATAAAATCCGTCTCAGAGACAAAGGCAAAAATGAAATTGCCTCTAGGAGGTAGAACGGTAGTCGTCGACATTCGTCGTTAGCTTCATAGGAACACGGTCTGTGAAAATTCATGAAGCCTCTGTAAGGGGTTTACGACATACACCACCGGAAGATGAACGTCTAGACGTCAACATGCATCCACGCGTGTACATGTGTATACGAGTTTCAACACTTCGCTCGTGTCGTTCATGCTACCATTTTGCACTTAAGCAGTACTAACCATGGGTCACTGTGTGAACTTTGTTTCACCCCAATCAGCATTTCAGCTGTAATGGATCGCCAGTGGCAAGTAAACGGATTAACTTAACTCCATTTTGTTCATTTCATTCTGGATTTCCCTTCACGATGCTAACTCAAGTCCACGTCGTGTGAGTCCACACGCTTAGGTACATAGATGATGTTAAATGGATGAAAGAAGAGACAATCAGCCATCTCAAAGGCACACTGGTGTCGTCAGAACATTGCCTATTGTCAACACTGAAGATGTCGTGTCTCTGATATACCTGCACCATTTGTGTCTGAAAGCATGACTTCAGACTTGAAAAATATAGTAAGGAAAATTAATGGTCACTAGATGATCACTGCTAATAAAGGTTTTGTTCCTTTTATTATTTGAATAAATTAATATTAGAAACCCATTACTAGGAACCCACGAACTGTTGGGGAGGCAAGGCTACCGGTCGAATGTGTGTGTGTATTTATGTAGAAACTTCCTTCAAAACACGACTAAATATTTTGTTTGAAAGCTTGATAGGGCCTACAGAGTCGCTCGTAGTGTCGAAACAATTTCCTTTTTTCAAGTCTGCAGTTATGTAGCAAAACACTTAGAGACATAACAAACAGATTAAAACACTGGCTATATTTCGAGATTGCATGTCTCATCACCAGGCAAAAAGTGGAATGAACATGCATAGGCGGATTTAGCCCCCCCCCCCTTGGCTGCCGCAAAAAAATAAAACAGTAAGAGCTCAGGGAAATGTTGAGTTTATTAATTAACCCCGGTAATTAAAATTATACAGATGAAAAAAATATTTAAATATGTGCAGTTTTAGTGTTGGGGCGGGGGTGGAGGGGGGCTCAAATCCAATTTCAAGTGTCAAATTCGGAACACGGCGCATTCGTAACGGAACTATGGCTAAGTATAGGCTCTCCCGCGATATCCCAGGCGACCGGCAGTGGCCCTGCGCATTGCGACTCCGTTTCCGTCGTCTGCTCCACTGTGCAATGAAGAAAAAATTTACTTCATTTTTAAAGAAAATGGAACCTGAGTGACGATGAAAAACAGAAGCTGCTGGTAAGATGTGTTCAATCGAAGCCTTAGTGAATCACCCAGAAACTCGCAATTCTCTCTTTGTCAAACCTTATCTTAAGACGATTTCCAAAGCAATCCCGTCATGAGTTCGAGTCTCAGGTTCTTGCAGCTTTTTTGTTCGACACGTTCTCCGTTTTTTTTTTGTCTTTCTTGTCTTGGATAATACTTCAGGAATCAAGGAAAATGTTTGATTTTTAGAGGTAAAACAGAAAAATTCCTTGGGCTGGAGGGGGCAAACCACCCTCCCGACGTCCCCCCACTTCGGTGCTATGCGCATCTACAATCGTGGTTCAGTTTGCGCAAATGCTTACAGCCGGACAAAATGTTGCCCCCCCCCCTTGTGATATCCTAGACCCGCCACTGACATGTACTACATGTATATACCTACTGATTTATATAGAAGTGAAACCACAGACTGAAACGCTGATTCACAAGCTCCGCCTTGTGGGATTAGGGAATTCAAAATGCCCTATTAAGGGACTCCAATCCTTACTTCGAGGAGTGTTTGTAGTATAAGTTACTAAAAGCTAAATTAGTATCACCCGTTATCACTACATTTTTGCCCATCGCGAGTCGTTATACCGCTTGCTTACATTCTAAAAGCCCCCCTCCCCCTTGCCAACTCGCGAACAGTTCTCCCTCTCGGCTGTGACATAATAGCTGCCATTCGTAATATTATTGATGAACACACCCTGTCCACTCAACCTGTGTCCATTTACATCCACTAAATCTCATAGAGTCGGCCAAATGTTGCTTAAAGCTTTTGATTTATCGACAGAAATGACAACGAAACCATAACTTAACAATTTTTAAAATATGTAAAGTGCAGGCGCAAGATGTTTTCAATAGGATTGATGACCAGATTAGATGTGACACTTGAACTCGAGCAGGCGAACTGACGTAGATATTTTTGTGGAGACTTTTTATATGCATCCTTTCGGAACGCGTATAGACAATCCTACAGGATTCTCGTAACCAAAACTATGGGCAAGCTTGTCTGTAGAATTCTTTAGGCAATTGAAACATCAAGACTATAGGATTGCCTGTAAGGCTTTATAGACGTGCTTATGGGAATCTCTATGACTCACATAGGTTTGCGTACACGCAAGCATTACCGGGATTTTTCGTAAATAACCAATTTCATATATAGAGAGTTCTATAAAATGTACCCTGGCTTTCCGTGTCAAATACGTCAACATTAGATCGCCTAAAGGACCCTATAGCCACAGACAAGCATATAGATTAGCATAAGCTTGCTGTCCCAAGCCTATAGAATTCTATAAGTTAGATCATCGAAACGCAAGGTCTAGGCTAAAAGATTGCCTTTAGGCCCCTACACATAACGCTTAATCGACGTGAGAGACCGTCCGGAGTTGGTATATGGTGCAACTCGGGACGGTATGGGGTCTACAGAAAACCACAGTTCAACTGTGAGTCTACACCAATGTGATAAACGAGAGTAGTTCTACTTGCTGCGTCAGCAGCTGGTATGCTTATCTCTTTTATGACACACAATGTGTGACTGGGCAAAGCGTTTTCAAAACAATGTGGATAAATCAGTGGAGTGTGATATTCCTGAGGCCCCTGTCAAGTCCTCACGGCAATTTTACGTTATGAAAAAACGTGTAGGTATCCTTAGGCTAGCCGTTCCAGTTTCTTAAAGGAGAGTGCCACCCAAAAATTTTGTATCAATTTAGATCGAGTAGTTCCACTCTATAATAACAAGTTCAGTTGTTTTAACTTACAGCAGACGACAGACGGAGGTGTTGAAATTAACCAATGACGTAATCGGTTCGAATGCAGTCTGTTCAGTCGTTCACAACACGCTTACTGGTGTCAATTTATCGCTTGAATGCATCGTTTTACACCAAGAAATCATCAACTTTCGATGTAAAACCCTTAAAAATACAACGAGTTCTTGAACAAACGTGTTGTTTTATTTCACTGTTACGGACACAGGCACTTGGGTTTAACTGTTCCTCGATCGCAAATGACGTCATTCAATAATATATATAAGAAAACATAAAGGTTGGACACTAGAAATCTGTTTGCTCAGAATTTTCTACTCAAATGTGCATG